>OY751314.1:28560834-28917732 GCA_963564615.1 Rhorus exstirpatorius | reverse complement strand
AGATTCGGATGAGGCTTATTTGAAAAAAAAAAAACGCTTTTAACTCTGCTGAATTATTTGACAGTTGTAAAAAAAATATTCCAGGGGCTTTTGTGCGTAGTGGCGGGAGACAGTTTTATCGATTTAATCAACATTTTTGCACCTCGGGTCGCGAATTAGCAGGGAGTATTATCGGCTATTGATGACGAGACGCTTGCGCGTTCAATATCCCTCTCTCCCTCTCTCTCTCACACTCGTATGGATATGTAGACCGCTATAAAAACATTTCGACTTCCGTTCAACCAGCCAACATCACCGCGAGATTTTTTTTTGTTTTCAGCTTCAAGCCCCGCAACGATTTCATTTCAATTATAATCGCGAAAGTTGGCTCTCGCGCGCAGGAAAAAGCTCTCTGATCCGCCCGGAGCATCGAGCACGATTGTATGGTTGCTCATCGAGTGCCCCGCGGAATACTCACTCACACGCTTACTCACTCGACTCACACACGGGAGCAGACAGGCTGGGGGGTTGAAAAGCTGTCGCATTTTATTGACGTCGTTGATTTTTTTTTGTATTTATTTGTTTTTATTCGTTTTGTTTATTCGATTTTGGTCGAGCGATTCATTTGAATGGAATATATAATGCCCGGAGGGTGAATTTACTTCGCGCGCGTGGGATAATATTATAATCCGATCGAATTCAGAACGGTGAAAAATTGTTCGATTCCCGAATGATGAAGTTTTTGCCACATATATGAGGAACATTTTACTATACTGTAACGGATTTATCGATCTATATAAAGCAAGTATATAATATCAGGGTGATTCGAATCTCAAGATCGTTCACAAACCCTTACGGAAAAAACTCTTCAAATTTGAGGGTTAACCTTCAATTTCCAGGGTTTAACCATGACTTTTGGAGGGTAACCCTGAAATTTCGGGGTTAAGCCTCCAGTTTTAAGGGTTGAACCATAAATTTGAGGGTCATCCCTGAAAAATTGGTGGTTCAACACTGAAAATTCAGGGATAACACTCAACAATTGAGGAATATCCATCAAAAATTGAGGCACAATCTCCAACAATTTTAGGACAATTTATTAATAAATTGTCCTAAATTTCGAAAATTAACGATATCGTAGGTGTGTCGGAGAAGCATTTCTTTTCAAATGTAAAATTGAATGAAGTTATAAAAAAAAAAAAATTACGAGTTTTCATATGGATTATTCGTAATGTGGAAAAGTCGATGAGACTCTCGGTATAGTTTTGCATAAAAAATATCAAAATGCTGGAAAATCCAATAAGATTTCTCGCTATTACATTTCACGAAAGCTTCAAAGACTCGAATATTTAGTCAATGTGTATTATTGTCAAGGTATGCAAGAGCTTTTACGGCGGAGAGAAGAAGTTATTTTGGTACTTTGGGAAACCACTTTCGCGTGATCCGGTTCGGCTCCGATGAAAGTTTTGCGAGCGATTGATGCGGTGAACATTCGAGTGCGATTTGCAAAGGGAACCGCACGATGGGAATGCGAGAGAGAGAGAGAGAGAGAGACTATCTAAAGATGTGGTTGGTGAATGTGTGCACAATAATTGCATTTTATGGGTTGTATATATATATATAAACTGTTTTCCGTCGTGCGCATATATGAACTTTTCTGGAATTTGCACGCTTTTACTACTTTTACCGCGAACGAAGACGAAAAACAAAATCAAAAGAAAATATTTGTTCAACATGAATGATAATTAGCGGCTATTGAAACAAAAAAAAAATGATGCCAGAAAAATGTCGAGGAATATTGAGATATATCGAGGGTACAAATGACTTTACCCCAATGGAAAATGTTCGATGAAAAAAAGAAAAACGATTTTTCAGTCGAATGATGCCCACATAAATATAATATAAATAAATAAATAAATAAATACAGTGTAAGTGTATTCAGCCGTGTTGCTTTGACATTTGTGGGATTTTTCACAGCAACACGTGGTTAAAACTTGGATAATGTTTCTGCCACTCTCATAGATATTTTCTCTCTCTCTCTCTCTCTCTCTCTCTCTCTCTCTCTCTCTCTCTCTCTCTCTCTCTCTCTCTCTCTCTCTCTCTCTCTCTCTCTCTCTTTCTCTCTTTCTCTCTTTGTTCCTATCAAAATATGTCGAATAGTATCGATATGTTCGCGGGAGGGAATTGACGAAATTCGCGATTGTTTCGTCGAATCGTGAGAGGGCTCGACACAAAGGCAGATGAGTCCGAATTTGATTGTAAAGCCGCGAATGTTCACCGAGAGAGGACACATCGAATGCAATTCTCGGTTTACGCGAACTTTACCGTCAATATGTACGCGCGCGTTATATACATTGAAACTTTAACCGTGAATTCTCGGCTCCGGAAAGCGAATGGAACGTGACGATTCTTGTCCCGTGGAGACTGCGGTTGCAGCCGGAAACCACGCTCGGTGACCCTTGATGGAACGCAACATATATATATCGCTATTCCCCCGGAGTGATGGTAACATGCTCGCGTACATTATTTCCGTATGTGCGAGAGAGAGAGAGAGAGAGAGAGAGAGAGAGAGAGAGAGAGAGAGAGAGAGAGAGAGAGAGAGAGAGAGAGAGAGGAAATGCCCGAAAACCGCACGCGACAAATCGCAATTTCGTCGGATAAAATTGCTCACGTTTAAGTCGATTTTTTTTTTAGCTAATTTGCGAAAAAAAAAAATTTAATGAGTTACGTTCTGGCTATTTGCGGGAGACACCAACTTAATTATTTAAAAAATTTCGTTGCACAAAAAATGAATTAGTACGATGGCGCAGTATATTTAATTTCAATGAGGGGGATAAAAAATATAATAATAATAACATAGGGTCGCAGAAAATAAATAATAAAAATTCAATGCAAGCAGCTTAATGATAATGAGAATCGTTCAAAAGATTTTAATTTAACAAACATTGTTTTATGAAAAATTTACGATGAGCTATATGTCTCTGGTATACTTATAATACGTATGTCGCAGCCTTTTCGTAAAAAGCCTAGCCTTTTCATGAAACAGCGCATTTTCGTAAAATGACCGTTGACTCTACAGTTATTCTACAATTGGACTGACGAAAATTCGACTCAGTGCAAAGTGCCTGGCCACTGTCAGACTTTTCGTGAAATTAACGTTAATTCTACGACTAGCCTACCTGGATTTAGCCTCACGAAGAGGCTGAATTACGTTGGCCTTTTCGTGAAACGGTCATTCACTCTTGGACCATATACATACACCCAGAAAAAGATCTAATTAAATGTACTATATTTATATACGCAATTTCGCCTTCTTTGAAATAACTAGAATTATATTAAATCCAAACGAATATTTACTTGATTCAAATACTGTAAGATATTTGTCTCCAGTTAATTTATTTGAATTAATATTAATTTAAAAGAGTAAAGTAATAAAAAATTTATTGGCTCCTACTTACATTTTTTCATTCGCTTTCATGCAAAAAAAATGTAGTTAAATGAACTATATTCATATATCCAATTTATTTTTTGTGCATTTTTTATCAATTCCCATGGATCATTTACGTGTTTTATTTGCATCTCGTTCGACATTTTTGCAGTAATTGATGGATTGGAAATGTTCAATCATAATCTGACAAGTTATGGCATTTTGAGAATTTTCGATCCACCATATATTGAATCCGCTATATCGAATTTTGTAATTTCGACGTCAAATTGAATCAACTAGATCTTTTTTCTAGGTGTATATAAAAGTCAGCACTGCAAGATTAATGTAAAGTTAGAATGAATAACTCAAAACATCAATCGTTGGAGCATTGATAGTATAAATTTTTCCATAATTTTAATACGAAGATCAAATGTATAAATCGAAACATTAATAGTAAAAGTCAAACTGTCTATTCGAAATGGGTATCATTGCTAGATATATATACAGAACGGATAATATTATTTATAACAAACCTTCAAATTTTCGAGGTCGTGATTTTTTTCTCCGGCACTCTAAGCACAATGATACAAAAATTTGTACTATTGGTTTCGGAATCAAAAACTTCTTCTTCAATTCATTGATCATTTTATCCCTACCACCGTGCCCACATTTTTTATGTACTTTCATGAGAATGTCAAAGTAATCTTCGCAGGGAACGATCCGCACTATTGGATCATCCGGATTTTTTATCTTGAGAATGAGAATGTCTTCTTCGCCTGCTTTCATGATATCATACTTGGAACTAAAATGATACTGAGATCCAGTTTTTGTTTTCGAAGCTTTAGCGCTTTTTATTATATCAATTACGTGATTCACGTATGCCCTATACCACGCTTTTTTTACACGCTGATCGACCCCATCGTAATGTACTTTCAATTTTTCATCGAACTGTCTTTTGAAATCTATTGCCGTATCACTTCTCATATTCTGATTTTGTAATTATCCGGCAGAAACGCGTTCGTCTACAACGGAAGTTGGAAACCGACTAAATGTACTCTGCGTCGCATGACGCTAAATATTAGAACCCGAAAATAATATGATTATTATTATTTTTGTTTTTTTTTTTTTTTTTTTAATAGTTGTAATGGAAAACATATATACCTGCGCAAACAAATACATGCATCGTTAATGCACCCAGTAATACATTTCAATGACAGCGGATAAACTTGAATGAATTCGTGCTTTCTCGAATAATTTGTATTCTTTTATTCTATTCATCCTTTCAATTCGCCTTCGAAGACCAGGTAATCGTAAAACGATGAAAACCATCAATTCGTCGTCTGACGACGAGACGTTTTAATCCGGGAAATTCCGTGATTAGTTTCGGACAACTAAGCACTTTCGGTCTTGTAAAATTCAATATTAATTTTATGCCAAGGGTTACGAACATCCGTATCGTCAAGATTTTTCGAGTCGTAGTCATGTTTTGTAACTGTTGCATTAATATTGAATTTTACAAGACCAAAAATGTTTGGTAGTCCGAAACTAATCACGGAATTTCCCGAATTAAAACGTCGCACCGGACAACGAATTGTTGGTTTTTATCGTTTTACGTTGACCTGGTGGTGTCTTCGAAGGCGAACGGATAGAAGGAATCGAATAAAAGAATAAAAATTATTCGAGAAATCACAAATTCGTCCAAGTTTATTCGCTGTTATTGAAATTTATTACTGGGTGTATTAACGATGCGCTTTTGTTTGTGCAGGTACGTTTTCCATTTCTAGCAATGATACCCATTTCGAATACACGGTTTACTTTTACTATTAATGTTTCGATTTATATATTTGTTCTTCGTATCAAAGTTATGGAAAGATTTATGCTATAAATGCCTCAACAATTGATGTTTTGAGTTCTTTATTCTAACTTTATATTAATCTTGCAATGATAACTTTCATGTATACATATATATATATGGTCCAAGAGTGACTGACCATTTGACGAAAAAGCGGATGTAATTCAGGCTCTTCATGACGCTAAATCCAGATAGGCTAATCGTAGAGAATGAACGTTGATTTCACGAAAAGACTGACACAGTGGTCAGGGCTCTTTGCAAAGAGCCGGACTTTGCAAAGTAGGCTTTTTACAAAAAGCCTACTTTTACGAAAAGGCTGCGTCATATATACGAGAGACAAACTGGATTAAAAAAATCGCTATACTCCAAGAAACGGATTTTTATGAATCAAGTAAATTTACTTTCGATACAATCATTGGTTTTTTTTTTTTTTTTTCGGCATCCTTGATCAGGTCCGGATCTCTTAAAAGACCTATCATCGAGTTTACGGCTTATTTCGAGGCATCCTGTAACACCACCATTCTACAGCAAAGTATTATCTGCAGGGCTAGAATGACGATTCGGGATACAGCCGCAATTGAGAAGTATAATCAATTGACGAGTTCGCGTTTACCGAAGCGCATGCGAACCGCGGCTGCTTGAGAGTCTCGGCTGTGTATGCTTATGATAATGGGTACTCGATATATCGGAAGCCTTGTAACGCATGCAACGCGAGGCGCGGAGTGAAACGTGCAAGTTGCGAAAGCCTCCATCATTACGATAGCGAGCACGCGCGTCAATCTAGCTTTGGAATATACACAGCCGTATTGTAAAAGGGAAATTACAAGGTAACAGGGGAATATATATACCATGGACATTTGTTTCTCGGTTTATCCGACAAGGCATAAACCGAGTCTATCGAACCTGCTGTCGAGTACACACGTCGCGGGGAGAAGAGGTTCGATTATCGGTTCGAACTCGTCGTTGCATCGTTATATATTGGCATGTCTTAAGCGCACGAGAGTGAAATCGAAGCTTCTCGTTTAGTAGTCTATAATCATTTTAGCCAACAAAGTAGGTAAATAATGCAATCTTCTACAGAATATTTTGCTTTTGGAAAAGGTTCGGGGGTGTTCCCTGAGTGTAAATTTTTAAGTTGATGTAACGCGGGTGGGTCGAGCTTCAGCCGCCATATTGGTAAACACGTTTTTATCAAATATCTCATAAACCGTGCATCGCACGACAAAAATAGTAAAGACTTTTTTGTAGATAATGAAATTCTTTATAACTCTTATTGGAAACTTTTTCTCGTATAGTGCGTGGTTTTTTATTTACACAGCGTGGCAAACTTTATCAAACATCACCAATTTTACTTGTTACATCAACCGTTAACTATATATATTTAGAAATAACCATGTTTGGAAAATTTTGCAACGCTATAAATAAAAAACCATGCTGTATACAGGAAAAAGTTTCCAATAAAAGTTGTAGAGAATTTCATTATCTACAAAAAAATATCACCACTATTATGTCCTGCGATGGACAGTTCACGAGATATTTGATAGATCGTGTTTTCCAAGATGGCGGCTGGAGCTTGACCCCGCGCCTCGCGTCCCGCCAACTTGAATTTACACTCAGGGGACACCACTGAACCTTTTACAAAAGCAAAATCAATTCTGTTGAAGATTGCAGAAAAAATGGCTGGAATGACTGGACTATAGGCATCGAAAGGATTGCTATAGTTGCAAGAGACACGTGACATACAACGTACGTGTTTGCATGTATATATTGGAAGAGCACGATTTTTAATGATTATTATTTTTCAAATAGTTTCCAAAATTGTATTATTCCTTCTCTCAAAAATGCTTCGCGTATAGATTCCCGGCCAAAAGTTTTTATCCAATCAGAATTTCAGTAATTGGTTGTGTGACAAAAATCTGAAAATAAATCAACGCGATATCGACGATGTTTGAAAAATTGATTTTCAATAATAATAATAATAATAATAATTCCAAAAAGTTGTTAAAAAATTTGTTTAAAGAAACTTTTCTCAACACATCATCTTTTAATTTCTTTTTTGTCACGTAAAATTAATTTGTTGATTTTTATTTTTTTTTATTTCAAGTATTGGAGCGAAAAATCTTGAATTTTGGATATGTTTGTGTAGAAAGGTTGCATTCCGCAACGAAAAAGTTTCCAGGTTATTGAATAAACAGTTTATTCATACACGCAGTCTTAAAAATTCGAAGACAAGAATTTTGAAAAGAGGGACTATTGTAAAAAAGTTCACACTTATTTAAAAAAATCAACGAATTCATTTGATTAATAAAATTAATCTGATAATCTGTTCGACAAATTTTTTTTTCCACCAATTCATTAACAACATTTCGGCATTATCATAATTAAAAATCAATATTTTTAGGATCTAACAAATTATTTAGATCTTTATTGCATCGCGAAATGCTTAAAATTATCACCAAGTCTCACTTTTACCGGAAAATGTATAAATATTAAGCAAACCGTTAATTCGTTCGATTCCTTGACACCCCGCAAGAGTGTGGTCCGCGGCCACTCGTTCCTAATCCACTTACCGTATCGCATTTGCACGGGGGCACAGGAAAACTGCGGAAAACCTGGCTGATACACGCATCCCCTCCCCTCTCATTTTTGAACTTTTTACAAATTTGCAAGTACGATACTTTAAACGGCTCGGTATTTTTTTTATTTTTTAATTAATATTCATTTAGCATGACCATATAGTGAAGGGAGAATTCTTGAAACAAAAAAAGATTGGGAATCATAAAAAAAAACGTCTAAGAATCGTGAGAGATAATAAAAATTAATTTCCACAAACATCTTATGGCTATCCTCCCCAAGATTGCAGAGAATCAATGAACGCCACGTTTTTACACATACGGTGGATAAGAATAAACTTTCCCGCAGTTCACTGACACATCGATCGACTATAGTTTGTGTGTATAATGGACCTTCAATATACACATACAATAACCATCGAGCCGTTTAGCAGCAATTTTCTGAGCCTTTAATATCGCCTATTTTCTCGATGAAACATTATCGTCGTTTCACCGGCTCTAAAGTAAACGCGATAGTTTACTTGTGACAAAACGCGAGGCTATAACGCGGGACGAGAATTCACCGCTTGCGCCTCAGGTCGTATATGGCCAAGTGGCTCGAGGGACTTCAAAGAGAAAACAAAGAGACAAAAAGGTAGGAAAAAAAAAAAGAAAGCTCTGAAAGACGAGAAGGAATAATAAACGAGTTTTGCAGGGAGGTTTTACGCTCCGCTATTTACTACCCCCCCGAGATGACGAGCTTTTGCGAAGAGAGTCACCGTATTATATAGACCGTTGACGGGAGAAAAAGGGGCACGAAACAGCGCGCTGAGTTCGCTCGACTTTGAGGGTTAACCGAATCGAGAGATGGCTTTCGGTAAATCTGCGAGCTCACCATCGTCGCGATGAATTTTTTTTCTTCATTTTTCGTCTGATATATCGGTTTTACGAGGAAGATTTGAGGCTCAGGATTTAACGATTCTTCAGCTTCGAAATAAGTATACATGTATCAGGGTTATGGGAAAAAAAATAGATCCTCTATATATCACGCATTTTCCAACAATTCAGCCACTTTTTTCCCCAATACACGCATTGCGTGTACTTTTTTCATTATTTTTCTTCCGATTTCCCATGGTATTGTCCGACTTTTCTCTAATACAGTAAGTATTACATCATACTGTATAGCATCTGTACGTGGGCACGGGGAAACTGAGGAAAACCTGGACAATACGGTCGGCGTTCTCATTTTCATTATATCCCTTCGGACTCCCCATATTATTGTTCGCAGACTACTTTTGTCAATACTTTTTTTCCACTGTGTTCCGCATTTGTACAAGGGCACAGGGAAACTGAGGAAAACCTGCCCAATAAGGTCGGCATTCTCATTTTCATTACATTCCTTCGGACTCCCGATAGTATTGTCCGCAGTCTACTTTTTCCAATGCTTTTTTTTCTACTGTATGGCATTCACACGAGGGCACGGGGAAACTGAGGAAAACTTGGCCAATACGGGCCGTTTATTTAACTGAATCAAATTATTTCAATTGTTAATTCAATTGAAACCTGACACGGAAAGATTAAGGTATGATGAATATACATGCAAAGTTTTTCGTAAAATATTTGAATCCTGCGTAAGACGAGCGTTATTCTCCCTTCCCTCGTTCCTCATTCATCCCCGAACAATCCATCCCTAATTTACGTTGCCAGTGCTTTATATCTGGTCGGTCAGTTACCAAAACTCTCTGGGATTGTGTGCTCTCTCTCGCTCTGGAAAATCTCCCGAAACTGACAACGAGATGTGGACTCTTTGCTATATAGACGGCCTTTGATTTTCCCATCGCGGTTTTATCCTTGCTTATATACACTCTTGACTCTCTCGGCAAATCCACCGAGTAAACACTTCACCGACGACGCCTTCATTACGAAACTTTAGCTCCGAGTAAGAGAGGAACTTTCATTTCCGTACGGGCGAATAGTCCAACCCACAACTAACTCGGACCCGAGCTTTTCCAATGCTGAGATAGCCTATCCTTATTTCTCTCTCTCTCTCTCTCTCTCTCTCTCTCTCTCTCTCTCTCTCTCTCTCTCTGTCTAAATACTCACCAAAAAATAACTGAATTATTGAAATTATTGAAAATTACTAATAAATGCTTCTCATTTAAAAAAAATAATTCTGAAAAATTCCTCTTTTTCGGCTTTCCGAAAAGGCCCTTTTAACCCTCGAAGCTCTTTGCCGACAAATACTCGACCTAGTACCCTAGAAATCAAAGAGTCCATCGGGAACTTTTGGACCTTCGGCCGTCAATCTCTATTCACAGGTCACCAACAATCCGAGAGCTCTGACATACAGAAAGGGGAAATCGAGAAATATTGGAGCATTGGTGCTAAAAGTCTCTTTAACGAAAAAAAAAAGGAAGAAAAAACATTCTATTGCACCATTTTTGTTCACCTCGACTCATCATCCCAAGATATCCCGCACTGATCGAAACGATATAAGTAAAAACAAAAAAAAAAAAGAATAGTACATTGTATGCTGCAAGGACGGAACGACAGTGATTTTTTTTATCAGGGTGAAGTCGAGTGAAGCCAACTTCACCCCGAGTCAAAAATTAGTAAATTACTGTCCTACTGTCCGCGCTGCATCTTTTTGTAACGAGTGCACGGAAAGTGGTTCTTTTTTGTCCCATTTCGGAGCAGAAAATAATTCTTTTCGAGTCAGTATTCAATTCGTTAATTTTTTTTTGTCCGTGGATAAAAACGCTGGTCAAAAATGATAATAATTATCCGAGAGTTTCGAGTGTCGTCGCGCGCGGTGACACTCGGAACTAGAAGACAATTATTATTTTCATTTTTGACCAGCATTTTTGTTCTAGGACAAAAAAAATTAACGAATCGAACACCTGGCTCGAAAAGACTTATTTTCCGCTCCGAAATGAGGACAAAAAAGACCCACTTTCCGTGCACGTGTTACGAAAACATATCAATTGAATCGAATGAATGTCGTAATCGAAAGAAAAAGAAAAAAAAAACCTACTCGATGGTATTTTCGACGAACAAAAAATCCAAAATAATCGTCAATTTGTTCAATGCTTTTTATTTATTCATCGAAAGCCTCAACTATAAAGATTATACTTAATTGAACTTCGCGATTGCACGAAAATGTTCGAGTAATTTATTCCGATAAGCTCCGAGTCTCTCGGGATCTCCTGGCCTTTCCTGGCGTATCAACTTCAGACTCTCAGGGTTAATGGATAAGCTTTATCAAATATTCAGGGTGATTCTGTTTCCACGTCGCGCAAACTGATATTAACGAGGGGAACGGATAAAGATCCAGGTCATTGTCGTGAACACGAAGTTGAAGCTCCGGCGATAAGGTCACGTCGAACGAGTGATGGGCAATCATTTTTTTTTTTTTTTTTTTTTTTTTACAATTTTGCAAAAGGAAATTGATGGAAATCAAGGTGGCTCGAGGATCGTGGGAATGAGACATATTGCGAGGCTACCATCACGAGGTACATTTACCCGAGGGATTTTTTTTTTAAACTCATACATACGAACTTGTCAGTTCGTTTGAAAAGTTTTCGAGACAATTGAAGCAATTTTGTGATGGACAGCGAGGGGGTCTCTCCTCGAGAAAAAGTTGCAAAATGTTCATCAATCGATATCGTAGAAAATTTTTATCCCGACAAGGCTAATTTTCTACAATTACTCGTTGTTTAATGTCAGTTCGTATAGTCGTTTTTGCAGGGACGAAACTTTTATACTAGTGGATCCAATCCTAGTGGGAGCCCATCCAAATGAAATCGTAAATTGCAGAAAAATAGAGAGAGAGGAAAAAAAGAATAAGAAGGACAAAGGAAAAGAAGAGGAAAAGTCGATTCAGCGACCAACAATATAACAAAGCCCGAATGAGCGTCGTCGTCGTCGTCGTCGTCGTCGTCGTCGACGACTACGTGGCGTCAACGACAACGACGAAGGGAGAGGTAACCATAGAGTGAGCCAAGTCGAGGGTGAGCTATATATACATTCGAGGGTCGAAGCGAAGGGATCGATAACGTCGACGAGCCGCGCGTCTGACGGGAAAACTTTTTCAACTCCGTCGAGAGGGCACACACGCACATACCGCGCATCTCATTGCCTTCTTGCTCCCTCGTGTCCGCACACGCACAAGAGAGCGAGAGCCCTCTCTGTTCGTCCTCGACATTTCGTTCGTAATGCTCGATAGACGATGAGGATTCAAGAGGCGAAACTCATATCTATCGAAGATTCGTGATACTCGAGCAAATAAGAATTAATAATAAATTAAAAAAAAAAAAAAATAAATAAATAACATCGAAATAAGGTTTTCGCAGAACCTTTGATTGTTTATTTATTGTTCCTTGCAGTTGGAAAGATGACGAGATGTAAAATTATACACGAGAGAAGTGCATGAAGTTGAATATTAGAGAAGAGCGCGGGAGAGCGTTATAGACGCACGGGCGCGTGGCTTCTCTTGCGAGAGAGACTTCGCTAGGAGCCACCTGGCGGAGCGGTCGGGAAGCGAGGCGGCCTGGCTACCGAGGGGGATAAAACTTGTACTTGTCGTATGCGTATCTTTATTTTCATTAACTCAAACAATTATGGATTTATGTCAAAGGGAAAAAATGTATTTTGTTTATCGTGTAATTGATTTGGTAAAGTCAAAGTTGATTGATTATTAATCTTTTTTTTTTTCTTCTTTAAAGTGAGATTAGATGATTTTTTCAATTAAATCGAGATTCATTTTTCTGGGTGTTGCTGTAGAGCGTTATTTTTTTTATGAAGAAACATCGAAAATGATGAATGTAACGATAAACTTTTATTACTGACACCATATTTTAAAAATTACTATTTAAACTTTGGTGCTGTATTTTTTCGAGTTATTTCAATCTGAAACATGATTTGTGATCTGTTTTACGTTTTTACATTCAAATACCGGAAAGTGAGGTTGCCTACCTTTCGGTGTTTTCGAGTATACCATACAATTCTCAATCGAAAAAGTGAGATGCGGTGAGAATTTAAAGCACCTCGCAATGGAATAAGAATGTGAAAAAATCAACAGTTTAGGAGATCCTAAAAACTATGATTTCGAATAATAATAATGCCGAAAATTTATTAACAAATTGGCTTGGAAAAAAATTGTTAAACAAATCGGACAGTTTTTAAAATTTTTGGATCAAATTAATTCATTGATTTCTCTCGATAGGTGTGAATTTCTCACAATTTCGAGAAAAACTTTTTTAAAAAAAATTTCTGAATAAATTCACACGTGCCCGAGTAAATCGATAAATTCATTTTGCACGACAAAAAATAAATTTCACTGATGATTTGCCAAATAATATTGTTCAAAAACAAATCTGTCAATAACTTTTGGGCATTATTATTATTATTATTATTTAAAATCAATGTTTTCAGCATTGTCAGTATCGTTGATTTTTTTTTTTCATATTTTTGTCACACAGCGAAGTGCTAAAACTCTAATCGGCTCAAACTTTTGATCATGAATGTTAAATATCCTCGAGGCTAAAAAATCCAATCAAATTTTTTCTTTTCAATTCAATATTAACATTGTTTCAACGCTTCCGGAACATTTGCGAATTAAACCATCGGAATGGTTGTTTTTTTTTTTTTTTTTTTTTTTTTTTTTTCGTTTCATCGATCGTTAAAAGCTTCAACGCCTATCGTACCAATTTCATTTCACCCCGCGATTTTTAATTTAATCGGCGAATCTTCGAGCTCGTCGTTTTCGCAGCCGAGAGAGCACGAATAATCGAGAGCTGACTATGTACATATATACATACGCATACATTGTGCAATTTTACTGGAATTTTCAATGAGAGAGAGAGAGAGAGAGAGAGAGAGAGAGAGAGAGAGAGAGAGAGAGAGAGAGAGAGAGAAACGTAAGGGCAAAGCTGTGTGGAAATTGAGACGAAGAGAAAGAAGAAGGAGAAAAAAAATTGTATAAGGGACGTTATGGCGCGTCGAAGGGAGGGATGATGACAAACGAACGTGACCAGTGAACCGGAAGCAGAGAGGTACACCCGGAATAATCAGAGTCGACGCCTCGACGCGGCAGCCAACATTATTGAGCATAGCAATCGGCGCATAGACTCGTTACCCACCAGCTCGTTAATTAACCGCGATTACCGGGGCGATGGTGCGAGCGATAGAGCACACCCTCTTTCCTGCAGCACCCTTATGCACGTAACTATATTCTCCAACCCTTGACAAAATTACTCGACTCTCTCTCTCTCTCGTTTCTCCTCCACAAATCACATATATATGGGGGATTTCACAAAAAAAAAAAAAAAAAAAAAAACAACGAGAGGTTATGCACGATGGTACTTGGAATTTGTCTAAAATATTTTTGTTTTTGCGGATTTTTGTGTATCAAACACATCCCCGAGAGGATTTTTCGATCTTAATCTTCATTCAGTCAGGACGGCCCATCAAAGTTTCTCGTAAAATGACATTCAAGGTAAATTTTCGAGCAGAAGGAATGAGAATTCGTAAAAAAAAAAAAAAAAAAAAAATCAAAGAACAAAAACTGCTACTTTTTTTAACTACCTTAGAAAAAATAAATACGGCAATATCGCAAGAATCACGTTGGAAGAAAATAAACAGTATACTTTCACCCCCACTGAAAATACGCCATTTTTTTATTTTAAAAACTCAAATATGTAACGATTTCTCAAATAATTACGCAACTTTTGAGCCTAATCTCGACGAGGTCCGAGCCGATCCTGAAGGTGAAAAAACTAGCAGTTTTTGTTCTTTGAGTTTTTTTTTTTTTTTTAACGAATTATCATTCCTTCTGCTCGAAAATTTGCCTTGAATGTCATTTTATGAGAAACAAAATGATGGGCTGTCCTGACTGAACGAAGATTAAGATCGAAAAATCCTCCTAGGGATGTGTTCGATACATGAAAATCCTCAAGAAAGAAAATATTTTAGACAAATTCCAAATACCATCGTGTATGACCTCTCGATTTTTTTTTTTTTTTTGTGAAATCTTCCATTTTTTATAGATCGTCAAACTCCGAGACTCGAATTTAATTAACGGAATCATGGAGATTCGATTCGAGTGTATATATTTAATAATAAATCGAACAAAACTGATATACATTTAATATTATATTGTGTATATATTTAATATATTTAATATATTTAATATATTTAATAATAAATCGAACAACCTAAACGATGATAGGTCGTTTTTCGACTTGCCTCGTTCTAATTTTTTTTTTTACACCACTTTTCGACCACAATAGTCACTTTTTCAAGTATACAAAGTCTCCAAGGTATCAATGAGTCCAAAATGAATTGCTACAAGTATTGATTGTTGATTCGAATATAAATAACCAATTTCAAAAATTGGTAAAACATACAAAATTTTTGGAATTTGTTATTTATATTCGAATCAACAATCAATACTTTTGTAGCAATTCATTTTGGATTCATTGATACCTTGGAGACTTATACCCGTATATATTCATAGTCCTTCCTTGAGGAACAAGGATTCCTTGTTCCTATAGATTTGCTGAAGAACAAGGAATCCTTGTTCCTCAAGGAAGGACTATGAATACGGGTATTTGTATACTTGACAAAGTGACTATTGTGGTAGAAAAGAGGCGTAAAAAAAAAAAAAATGGAACAAGGAAAGTCGAAAAACGAACTATCATCGTTTAGGGGATGAGTATAATGCTTTCAAATATAAGCCAAGAAACACAGATATCGCCAATTTATTGGTTGCCCGACATCATTTTGAACGAAAAACAATATTTTTTACGCGTCAATCAGATGGGAAACCTAAATTCTCGTTGAGCGACCTCTAAACTTCAAGCTACAACGCCCTTCTTGGACGAGGACCTCTTTAATGTCAATTATACTTGGCGATATTCAATCGCAACCGGTTTTGGCAAAAAAAAAAAATTTATTATCATACGAAATTGTGCTCGTTCACGATCGAAATCCGACAGGATCAAATTGTATCCCATTATTATCATACGCGTAATCATCGAGCTATCCGACATTCGATCATTTCCACGCGTCATCGCGTGACAGGAAAAAAAAGCAGGAGCTTTCGGGGGCATGAGAAAAAGTTGCCTCGTTGAGAACAGTGAAATTCCATCGATCAATCATATCAGCGAATTTTCATGCCCACATGGCTGGAAAAGCATGGATTTTTCGTTTTGTTTTTGTGACGTTTAGTGACACGGCCATCGTTCGAGGCACGACCAAAAAAAAAGATTGACTCGCGTAAGAACAAAAATGTTCGTAAACGTGATAAATATTTGTGGAGAAAGAAAGAAAAAAAAAAAAGGGGTATTTTCGTTTTCTCGAGAACTGAAGGAATACGGTGTGAAATATTTGGAAAAAATGTCAGATAACTTACCGGACTTCCGGTGTACATTTTTTCGACATTGATAGTTTTTTTGTTTTCGCAAAAAAAAAAAAAAAAAAACAAAAATCTGGCTCTACATACCTGTAACATAAAACGAGAAATTCTGACATCAGGAAAGTGATTACGGTCGATTTGTTGTTTTTTTAGCGTTCGTATTTTATTGAACAAAGTTTTTTTTTTTTTTTTGGAGTCTCAACGGGGTAGCTTGCTTTGTTAAATCATAAAACATTCCCGACCGGAAGTTGCATATTTATTCGACGCACACGTCCTCCGTGGCAATGGCAAGGCTCTGACGCGGTAATTTTATAGCGCATACATGTATATATACATGTATGCGTTATAAAATTATATATATATATATATATATATATATATATATATATATATACGTATGTGTCATGCGATGCGCAAGCTCTCGAGGCTCGCGGCTAAATATAGGGACGAAAGCTGCTGGGCTTGTATATATAATTCGTGGCCCCATGGCGTCATACATATATATATATATATATATATATATATATATATATATATATATATATATATTGCCGGTGCATCTGTCACAACAACAGAGACGGGCGGGCATCGGATACGCGCATCGAACCGCGATGCGAACGTTATTACGACCAGATCTCGTGAATTTGGCGAATTAATTGCCAACGTTAACGGGGTATATGCGAGAGTAAAAAAAAAAAAAAAAAATAAACAGATTTGCGCCAATCAAAAGTCTCATCGAGCATGAATTGATTGGGCAAAAATTAAAGTAAAGCGTGTTCATTTCAATGGAAACTAAAATTGTTCTTTTTTCTTTTTTTTTTTTTTTTTTCAAGAAATAATAATATTAGTTCATGGAAAAATGGATTTGAGAAACATTTTCACGATAATCAACGGCACATTTTTCATTTTCAACTACACGCATTGATGATTTCGCTCGATGAATTCGCGGAATTTCGAAAGTAATTAACTCGCGGAGGGGGAGAAAAAAAAATTCATCAATTAAAACATCCCGTCGCCCGGATGAATTAGCGAGAGAAATTAAACTTCCAGGAACATATTTATAGGATTTGTCAAAACGTCAAGTTGATATCGCAGAACGTCGCAATTCCGCGTATACCTCGAACGATTTTATCGTCGAGACGGCTATATTTATTTATGTAGTACATGTATGTATGTAAACGTATATTAGGTATCGTTGTAAGCTCGCGGCATAAAGCTGATTGTTACGACGGGAGATGGGGGGGGGGGGGGGGATGGGACCGAGTGCAAAGTGCACATTTGTCTTAACGTTACGTATATATACATGCGAAATATGCAGTTGTGGGTCAGAGAGTCTCGCGAACGGTCTCGACTTCGTGTGTCACGATATCACTTAACCCCCCCTGTGGGGGTAGATCGATAAAACTTTCGGATTGCAAGCACGCACGGCATACCGTTGCGGTATTTCATTCTTTATGAGCCTCATTCAACGCGAGACAAAAACAAAACAAACAAAAAAAAAAAAAAAAGGAAAAAAAAAATCCGTCGCTAAGAAGGCTGTGGGTGCGGTAGGGGAGAGCAGAGCAAAGCTAACACTCAACACTCAATTAGGACACGGACAATAAAATATCGATCACGGCTCAATCCTTTCGTCCGTATTTTCTTCTTTATATCGTTGGGAAATTCTGCAGGGTAGAGTGCTCAAGAATCATATGGGGCAAAGTTATAACGATTGGAATTTTTTTTTTTTTTAAACTGAGTGGTTGAAATGATTAAAATAGGAAATTTTACATTTCTGACATTATAATAGTTTCAACAGTAAACGGATATATTTTAAATTCAAACCGCGATCGAGGGGTTGCATGTCGTCCGACGGGAGGTCAGGTTGTGGCTTTCGATGGTCACCGACACTCGCGACGCGAATGGCCACTATAACCTAACCACATAATCGCCCCGAATGTAACGCGAGAACGCAATTTGACTGAAAACTTGACGCAAATCATGTGACCAAAAAAAAAAGAAACTATAATTGTATCATCGAGTGAACGTTTGCAACGATTATATAGAAAGAAAAAGGCACCACCAAGTCAAAAAGTGCGAATCAAGGAGGTTCACTGGGGTTTGCGGGAGGTGAAGAGGCTCTGCGAAAACCCTGTGCTTATACATGGGCCAACGGGACTGCAGCCAATTGTTAAAATAGTTTATCATGAATCGGAAAATCATGGAATTGTGATGGATAAAGTAACGATAAATTATATACGAAAATTAATAAAAGTTAACAAACTAAATAATTTCATAAATATTGAATACTGTAAGAAACAATATTTAAGGTTTTCTGTAAAGAAATATATTTAGAAATATTTCGTAGAACATTATACACGCAGATTATTATTTATTACATATTTAGGAACTTTGAATAATTATCATTTGGTCGTTTTGCACAAACATCAAAGAAAAACTAATATTTTAAGCTCACGGGGTTTTTTCTCTGATTCGATACTCGTTTCTTTATAGATATGAGTATCACAAAATTAGTCGATATTGAACACAGACTCAACGATTACTTATGATTTTTTTCCTTTATGTTTCAACTTGAAGCTGCTTCATGAGACCACAGAGCTTTCAAAGCAAATTACAGTTATACTCAAGTAAAATACGCATTTGACAGATAAAGATTATATTGAATGATCGCACTTTAGACTCTATCGAGTTAATGCTCCAAATTTCCTATTTTTTCATCTATCTTCGCCGCTTTGTTTCAACGCATCAATCATCAGCTTTTCTCTTGCGCCTTTCAATTCTCGTAGGACTTTTTCTCGTGATTTCTTTTCAGCTACAGATTTATTGGCTTCTTCTTGAGCTTTTTTATTTGCTGCGAGAGCTTCCTTGTACCACGATGCCGAATTACGCGCAGCATGTATATGAAAGGTTTTGTGACAATAAAATTTTTCCGACCGCCTCGGTCAATGACGCCATCGTAAATTAGTCTTCGAGCAATGAGAGACGATAAAGATATTTACTTTTTAAATTATCAAATTTTACACGTATCATCCATGCTGAACGCATGCCAATGCCCTGCTTTGTCCTGCGATTTTTAAACGATATTCAAGATTTTAACGAAATCCCGCAACACAACAAGCACAGCACGGATATTCTAGGAAAGTTTTAGAATGATCTACCATTCAGTTTTTCGGAAATAATTAGTCAAAGTTGCCCGCTATTTCACGCTTATTTCCCGCCGCGGGTCGCGCGACATACACCTTAAGGTACAGGGTGATTCGAAATCTCATAGTTGACCGAAATTGTCAATTTACCACGACGTAAAATGTAATTGTCAGATGTTTTTCTTTTTTTTTTTTTTTTTTTTCGGAACATCGAATCTTTCATGCAGGTTTATTTCATTTTTTAAAGTGTTTCAGCACAAATTCTTCGTACAAATAACAGACTCGTTAATATTTCAGATGATCACTTTGCCTCGTATCATGGTCACAGCATTACTCTACTCTTCTCTACGTATTATCGCGTCAGTCAAGTTTTGTTTTGTTTTGTTTTTTTTTTTTTTTTCGAAAATGGGGTTACATTATTTTTTGAATAATTATTTATTAATTAATATGTCACAAAACTAAGCTAACGTGATAGTTGAAAAAATTTATAAACATTTCATTGTGTTTAAAAAAAAGCTTGAAACTGCGGTACGTTTGAAACGCTTGAGTGGCCTTGGATAAGCGGGCGACAGCGCTAGCCAATGGGATGAGGCCTCGGGCAGTGGTTCTCAGAGCCTGGCAGCCTGAAGATACACACTGCGCTATACCTGTCAGTGGTTCGCATTCAGAAACAGTCGCTGAATCGAACCACCCTGACAGTTGGTTCTGCAGCACTATAGCCAATCAGCGTATAGCACTAGCCGCTTACGCACGTGACATAAACTCGTTTTTAAGTTGAAAAAAAAAAAAATATTTACACGTAATAATTATCATTTCTGTCTTAATGGAAAATTCTAACGGGCTTCAAAGAATTATTTCATGTAATGAAAAAAAAAAAAAAAATATTTTGTACTCATGTTGCAAAATAAACATGAAAAAATCATCGCAAAAAGGTCCCGTACTTTTAAATTGTTAATTTACAAGAAAAGATTCGATAAAAGATCGAACTGTCGATAATTTTGTTTTTTAAATCATCGATTTCAAATGACGAGACCAGACACTCGGGCGTTGGTGTGTGTTATCGAGCTGTGTCAATATGCGCGGGAGAGCGATGCTTTTCGAGCCTGTCAATGTGCCATCGACATCGAGGAGGCTGTCGATATATAATCGAGTTTGTCCGTGACACGCCAGGCTAACGCGAAACTCCACTCGCAATTCTCCCGGTACACCACGCGCACGGATGAATGCACGTACAGATATGCGTGTGTGTGTGTGTGTGTGTGTGTGTGCACGATTCATCGATACGTAATAGACGTATATACGATCATGTATATATCGATCTATGCCAAACAAAAGGGCCAATGTCGCAGGGTTTAACGAGTAAAGCGATGTGACTTGGTACCTTACGTTGGCCGCTATTTGTTAAATGCATATGCGTGTGTGTACCTGGACGCCTATCAGATATATATATATAACTAAAGTGAGGAATTTGCGCTTCAGCGCCCATATATCGGTCTCCCACATCAAGCCTCTCGCCCTGGCCACTTTGTCGTCGGTAATTGATTTATACTCGGCCTTTGATGTTAACTCGAAGCTACCATCGAGTTCCATAAAACCCAACCCCGAAGCCCGTGGCGTCAATGTCTCGCGACTACGATTTATCATATGCGAGAGAGAGAGAGAGAGAGAGAGAGAGAGAGAGAGAGAAAATATCGCGAATCCGAGAAGCAATACATATCCAACCCGCGCAGTCGACATTATTTTTCATTACTTTGATATGTACGATTGCATAATAAGAGAGAAGTTGAAGAACGTACGAGAGTGCTCGTTAATTTTATCGATAAATTACGATGCCAATTAATTAACATCAATTAAAGGAGACTGATGTATAAAATCGTGCATATTTAGCGAGGCTAAAATTAATTTGCCGATCCGATTTAATGACACAAATAAACTGCGATAGTTATATTTGTATAAAAATCGGTAAATTTAATTATTATTTTCGAAGGTACGATAGGGAAATTAGAACTTTTTTTCTCTTCAAGATGATGTACCGTAAAATGTTTTTTCTTTTTAACACGAAAAAAGTTGAAATTCCTTGTCAAAATGTGCTGTTCATTGTTGTCACAAAATGTCATTATATTTATACAGAGGCACTTTCGTGACTCAAAAAATTTCAATGGCAATGAATTACCGTCATAGCTAAGAGTGTCGTAACGGGAGAGCTTGATGCAGGCTGCTGAAAAGTCGAGCGTTATACTTTCAGGTTTCCTTTTTTTTTTCTTTCTTTTTTAAGAAAAAAAAATAAAGCAGCACTTTTCATAACTTCGAGGATGATCCCATTTATAAATTTGAGCAATATGGAAAATAATTTTTTTTTTATCAAAAAAAGAATGGAAAAAGTTGTCACTGTGGATTAGAGCTTGGATTTACATTCAACTGAATTATCCTGGATTCTTTTTAACTGAATTTTTCGCACGATATATTGACATTTCAACTCTTTGATAATCATTTAATTCCACTGACTGACATTGAGCGCACAATGGCAGATTTCGCTGAGGGTTAGCTCGAAAATGAGAGCGTAGGCTAAAAAATAGTTTCGGGAGAACGTTTGTTTTTCTTTTCTTTTTTTTTTTCAAGTGAATGTACGGTTGGCGAACGAGACGACTGCAAAAAAACATTTCCTCTCCCAAAAATTGTTTTATTTCGAGCGCAATATATGGCGCACGTCATGTACAGTGTACGAAACGTGTAAATATGTAAAATAAAAATTTACTTCACTCGCTCGACGTGTACGATATATATATATATATATATATATATATATATATATATATATATATATATATATATATATAGAGTTAGTGGCTGGAATCTTGGTAAAATCAAACGCCAAAAGAGTATGAATGTATATGGCGAGCAAAGGGGATGAGAAAAACCGCTCGAAATCCCGGATAGTCGAAACGAGAAGCCGCGTCGCGAATATATGGACCGTACCAGTCCGGACTTTAACGTAGTCACGGTAAAGAGAGAGAGAGAGAGAGAGAGAAAGAGGGGGATGGAGGGTGAACGAGAAAGGCTCTCGTTTCATCCCTTTTTAGCTCTCAGTATCATCGATGCAGAGACTGTTCTGCTTTCTCTCTCTCTCTCTCTCTCTCTCTCTCTCTCTCTCTCTCTCTCTCCCTCTCTCTTTCTCTCTGTATGCCAAAGCTCGATACGTTTCCATGGAAACGGAAGAGAAATTCACCCTCTCGCGAATCGACACGAAACGGGCAAAGGCGACGATTCCTGGCAACGAGTGAATCAAGGGGGAACACTTCAGCGTTCATCCCCTCTTTCAGTATCTTTCACATTACCGAATGTACGCGTTATAATATCGCGAATCATGATAATTTTCCGATAATGACGAATATTAACCGGTGGGAATTTATTCACACTGCGGTATTCGAAATCGTTAACGAGAGAAATAAATTTCTAGGAAATTGTCAATTATCGAGAGAGAGAGAGAGCAAGCTCGGAACTCGCGAAACTCTGCAGTCTTTTTTTTTTTCAATCTACCCCTCGGCACGTTCTTTGGAATAGGAAATGGCAATTACGTGGAATTTACGTAGCAATTGAAATTCAACGAGTATTAATAAAAAAAAAAAGTAATTTGGCATTCATATAAATGACTGCGCAATGATCCTTTTGGCAGGGGCTTCACTTCGAGTCGACTTGCATCGTAATATCGTTTGAGCTTTAATACGATATGAGGTTCAATGTCCTGGCATGTTTGCAAACATTTTTGTCGACTCGCGAACTTTACAAAATGCCCCGGTCGAGCCTCGTACGAAAGGGAATAAAGTTATGGACATTCGAAAATGTAACATTTTTAGGTTGCCGAAAAAAAGCAAATCGTGAAAAGGGACATTCGTTTTTCTTTATCAACTGTACACCGAATTTTCCAGACATATTTGACATAAAAAAAAAAAAAAGACAACTCTACGGGAAAACGTGAAAGAATTGCACGACAATGAAAATTAATGTAAGTTAGAAGTCAAGTCTCAAGCGGACGAGAAGGGAGATAACGCCGCGAAGAGATCGGAGAGAAAAGTGGCGAATCGATCGACTCTTGTCGCCGTATATGCTCTGGTAAGAGAGTACCAGCATCATCTGCAGTTATATAGGAGAGATCTTTCGTGAACCGTGAGGGTGAGAAAGAGATGGATAAAGAGAGAAAGAGAGAGAGAGAGAGAGAGAGAGAATCGAGCAGGATGGTGAAGGACGTGCCGAAGAATTTCTCGCGTCGACGACCGTAACGAGGGTCACGACAGAGCCTTTAGCTCGATGGCCCGAATCAATTTAGTGAATCCCGCGCAAGTTGAGCGAAACGAGGTGGAGACGAAGAACTCTGAGAGAGAGAGAGAAAGAGAGAGAGAGAGCTCAGTAAAAGCCTCCCCATTCCCGACTACATGCCAAAGAAATCTTTGAACCGTTTTCTTACGGCCGATTGTGTGCACGCGTGCATGCATATGTGCCAAGAAAACGTCGGAACGTCAGCGTTGCAGAGTTATTGCTACGCTTACAGTTGAAATTTTCGTAACCCAAACAAAAAAAATTATGAATCATTGTTCTCGTATGAGTTGAAAATTTTAAATTAAAGTACCCAAAGGTATTTCAATTTAAAAAAAACTTCATTTGAATGATTTTTCAATTACAAATCGAATTTCAATGACATGGTAATCCAATAATTAACGAAAAAATTATTTCTGCCTGATTGGCGAGTTATCGCGGCCATTTTCTTCAATTTTTTTTCATATTTCCCATCCAGCCTAACAACGGAAATATCATCGACGCGTCCAAGATCCATATTTTATTCGAGCTATATTCACGGGTGTGGCCAATCACTGCTGTGGGCATCCGCGACCATCACAATTCATATTATATATATTTATGTATTAGATGTGTTATATTTTTATACATTCATGTGAATCGCGCTGTTCTACGTGTGTACGTGACACAATTACGGAGGTTGACGAGGGCAAAGGGGGCAGGTTTAACAAGCTGGGTAAGCCGATGACTCTCGGAGTCATGACAACGCGCGGAGCGAGGTCAACGAGTGCCAATTGGTGCCAAGCATGTCAAACGACGCCAATTGCCTGTTGGGAAACAAACGCTCTGGCTCCAAAGCCTCCGCTGGTACATTCATCTTCTACGATATATATTTGTACCCATATAAACACATCCATAAGTGATTCTCGTCCCTCTCTCTCTCTCTCTCTCTTTCGTCACCCCGGGAATGTTGTTCTCAACGAGAAAATGAAAACACTACATTTAATTTCAAGTGTCGAAGAGCCGGAATGCTGAGTGTAAGTTACTCATCGTGTGCGGGGGAAAAAAATTGCCGGCAAGAAAATTTTTATGCAATATTCAAAAGTAAATCCTGAGTGAAGAAATAGCGAAGCAATGGAAAATACGAGGAAATCCATCGCGAAACATCTAACCGGCAAACCTTTCGTCGTTCTGTAGGTCCAGAAGGAGTGAAGGAGAGAAAAAAAGGAGAGAGAAAGAAGCGATATTAGAGAGATGAGCCCTCGAAATTCTCTCGAGGTGTCTCGCGAGGGTGGAAAAGCTGAGGGAGATACGAACCGAGGAACACAGAAGGGTAGAAACGCATATATGAGAGCCGCGGACGTACAGTAGTTCGTATAGGGAGAGCGAAGCCACTTTGAGCGGATTGGAAGTTTTCAACACGTTGATGCACGAATCATACGATATATATATATGGATATGAGAGCCTCGAGAGCTGACACATGCGGAGAGGATATATGAAAAAAAAAAGAGATCTATTCGTTGGGGCGTCCGGATCGAGAGGGTAACGTGAATTCCGGGGTGAAAGAGCCAATAAAGGTCGAGAGGGGATAACGACGGTCAAGCTTGGCTATAGAATCTTGGAAATAAAATCGAAATGAAAGTTCAAATTTCACAACGGACATATTCGCCACGAATATTCATTCAACTCGATCAAGTCTGCGTAGTCCATACAGTCTCAAAAAGCTTTTCACGAAGGAATACGTCAATTATTTTCTGTATCAATTGATGAATTATTTTTACAATCTGTTCGATTAAATATGTCGTGAATTCATCATCGCGTCAATATTTACTGTCAATTGTCAACGTCTTTGCTTCTACCAAAAAGTCCAAATCAATTTTATCCCAAACATTTGCCTAATGAGCTATCGAGGTGTCTTAATGAAATAAGGATCGAAGATGCAGGATTGATAAAAGCTTCTTTATACTGACCGAGACTGTACGAATTCACCCTTGAGCAATCGTCATTTGCACTGTTTTTTTTTTTAATTTCCTCCGAATCGAAATATGTGAAATGAAAATGGCGGATATGTGTACGAAGGGGAAGCCGAGAGGGGTTTGAGAGTCGGTGATGAGTGGTTCGTGAAAGTGTGGTGAGAACGAATCCCCAGGTAGAAAGGATTGGTGGTGTTTGAGGGGATCAAGGATATAACGAGGAAATGGGATATATGGCAAAATGGTGGTTAATACAGGACACGTATACGTGCGCAGCTTCCGCAAAACGTGGCGCACATATCAGACCGAGAATCCTCTTTGCTATATCCCCCGAAGAGGATCGAGATATTAATCGAGTCTCTGCGAAAGTAATTACCCGACTGGTTTATCTGCTCTCAACAGTTTTCATTTAGATAACTCTCCACCCTATATTTCTCTCTCTCTCTCTCTCTCTCTCTCTCGCATCTTTTCTCTGGCTCGTTTCATTATCACGAAAGCTTTTCTGTCTACTTTAGAAACCTCCTCAATGTTCTCTTCTCATTACGGACAATACATATAGGCGATTACAAAAATATCCAACGCTTATTATCCTGTCATATCCAGCGTAATGTACATCAGAGGAAACAGATGAGGTAACAATAATGATGACGAACTTAATTGAAAGGGGGAATAATAAATTTGTGTATAACTGGCGAGAAGAATGAATCCCGTGGCTCTGTAACGAGTCCAGTGTTGTTGTATATGATTTGGCATTTCTTCGTCGTTGTTTGAATCGTCGAGCAAATAGGAAAATTAGCATCTTCAATGAAATATGCGAGCTGCTCGTACGTCTGAATGGTTAGCTAAGCTTGTCAAAGCCGAGAGGAAAACTTCAGGCTCGTTCACTAAGCTCGTGTGCAAGCATCCCTCTCTCTCTCTCTCTCTCTCTCTCTCTCTCTCTCTCTCTCTCTCTCTCTCTCTCTCTCTCTTTCTCTCTCTCTCTCTCCAACAGATTGTTGATTTTTCGAATTTTATCATCACATTTACCAATTTTTTACTCTAACATTTTCTGGATTTGTTGCAAAATATTCCGCTTATTCCTTTACCGCAGATTATTCATTCATTTTCATCAAACGTTACACTGGTAAAAATTTCTGTTCGAAATTTAATAGGAAAGTGTGCGAAGCAGTTAACATACACTTTTTATAAATTAAAATTCAACGATTTAAATGATTGAATATTAATATACGTAGTTTGAAAAATTCAAAACCATTATCAAGTTTAATATTCAAAAAATACATTCAATTTCACAAATAAAATGTTTAATGTGAAAATTAATATATGCTATTATATTAAATATATCTCTTGCAAAATGGTTCCATACGCATATTTTGTGGTTTTTACAGGTCGAAGAAGAGTTACAGTGGGAGAAAAATCCTGCACGGATTACTCGATAGGATTTTATTCTCCCCGAAGGGGACTCGAACCTGCGATCTGCCTACCTATCCTACCTATCTTTCTAGCACGCTACCCACTACGGTATCAACTGCTTATGAACTTTCGTAATTAATATCAGGTATTTGACTTACCAGAGAACACTTGATCAGTTGTCAAGACAGATCTGTCTTTCACCCTTTATTTAGTATAACAGCAATGAAATTTCAAACATAGTCACTCAAAGAACTCACAATTTGTTTTGAATTTTCAAGATAATCTATGAATTTTCAAGATTCTCTATAAATTTTCAAGATAGTCTTTAAATTTTCAAAATAGTCTATGAACTTTCAAGAGAGTCTTTGGATTTTCAAGATAGTCTTTGAATTTTTAAAAATCTTTGAATTTTCAAGTTAGTCTATGAGTTTTCAAGATAGTCTATCAATTTTCAAGATAGTCTCTGAATTTTCAAGACAGTTTTTTTCATTTTCAAGACAGTCTTTGAATTTTCAAGATAGTCTGAATTGTCAAGATAGCCTGAATTTTCAAGATATACGATGAATTTTCAAAATAGTCTTTGAATTTTCAAGATAATCTATGAATTTTCAAGATTCTCTATAAATTTTCAAGATAGTCTTTAAATTTTCAAAATAGTCTATGAACTTTCAAGAGAGTCTTTGGATTTTCAAGATAGTCTTTGAATTTTTAAAAATCTTTGAATTTTCAAGTTAGTCTATGAGTTTTCAAGATAGTCTATCAATTTTCAAGATAGTCTCTGAATTTTCAAGACAGTTTTTTTCATTTTCAAGACAGTCTTTGAATTTTCAAGATAGTCTGAATTGTCAAGATAGCCTGAATTTTCAAGATATACGATGAATTTTCAAAATAGTCTTTGAATTTTCAAGATAATCTATGAATTTTCAAGATTCTCTATAAATTTTCAAGATAGTCTTTAAATTTTCAAAATAGTCTATGAACTTTCAAGAGAGTCTTTGGATTTTCAAGATAGTCTTTGAATTTTTAAAAATCTTTGAATTTTCAAGTTAGTCTATGAGTTTTCAAGATAGTCTATCAATTTTCAAGATAGTCTCTGAATTTTCAAGACAGTTTTTTTAATTTTCAAGACAGTCTTTGAATTTTCAAGATAGTCTGAATTGTCAAGATAGCCTGAATTTTCAAGATAGTCTTCGAATTTTCACGATAGTCTTTGAATTTTCAAGATAGTCTTACAAATTTAACACAAAAATATTAATACAGAGTGATAGTTATTGAAAATTCAGTACTTGTTTTAGATTTTGAGAGCTACATATAAAATTTCAAGTTTTTATGTATTAATTTCAATTTCATTACCAGGATTTGTAAATCTCATCATTTTTTGTGCCTTGAATTTCAGAATATTTTTTACAGTGTATATACACATCATAATTTTTTTTTTTTTTGCTGAATGGGATCTGTGTTGAAATTCGATTCAATTAAAACGAGATATTGCGCGCCCAATCATTATGAATTATATATCGTCATAATTCGAATGTTATTGAAACCTGGAATATTCCTGCTATTGAGTTGTATGACGCGTTGACTTTTGATATCGGGGAAAGGGGAAATGATCGCAATAACGTTCGTTACTGAAAATACATTTAACATTTACGCTCTCCCCCGAGTTTACCGTGCAGAGTCCGTTTTGACGCGAGTATACACACAATTCGCGGCGTGTAATTCAAACGTTAACGAGAGGCAAGTATATGCTGTATATCGCGCGTCGTGAAAGGGAGAGGGAGTTTTCACGATTATTCGTTTATGATGCACGCACACACACACACACACACACACACACACACACACACACACACACACACACACACACACACACACACACACACACACACACACACACACACACACACACACACACACACACACAAATCAGCGGGGATTGCAAGCCGAGAGGGTCGTTGTCGCGATATAGAGGGCGAAGCGACGGAACGAGCTGGAGTGAAACAACCGGAAATTGGCTAATATATAGTAACGTCAACGAGAGGAAAATGAAAAGAGGATTAACCGAAGAGCTGGTTATTAATTTTGACGCGTTACCGCGGACAATCGATCTGACGAAAAACCTCACGTTCCATTTTCATTAAATCACGCATACCCGTCAATTGTTCACAAATATATATATATACATATATATGTTTTGCCTTGACAATAACGATTCAATGATTCATGAAAAATTCACGATAAAACTGATTGAAAATAGAAATGGAATAAAAAAAAACATGGCGATTATACTCTGGCAACCACCGAAACAAAAGTCTGACACGGAATTTAAAAAAAGTAAAATATTACCTCGCTACAGATTTATCTGTAGGTAAAGATTTGTTCATAAACAATTCTATTTTTACGGAGCTTTTATTTCTGATAATTCACCTGTCACAATTACCCCCGGTCTGTTCATGTCTCTCACTGTTGATTTTCGATGAATCGAACATGTCAAAGTATCCCATCCTAATCACTGGAGATGATCGATAAACAAACAAACAAAAAACAAACTCTCCGAGTCAGTCGTCTCTGCGGGGAATTTCACGCGACAGCAACAATGCGTAATTGTATTCACACAATGCGTCTCTAATCGATATCGAAGAGGCCAAATTGGATGAACGGCTGAGGCCGATGGTATTGAGAGGGGGATGAAGGCCAGGGTGATTGTGAAACGCATCGTCAAAGTGGATGGATCAATTGTATATATTAGCATCGTTTTCTGAAAGGACGAAGACCAGAAAGAAAGAGAGAGAGAGAGAGAAAACGAATAAAATTGAAAAAAAAAAAAAAATTATTTTTTGGACGAGCATGATTTGCACAATTTTCCCTTTCATGTGGCAAGTATTTTTCCTATCAGCCATTTTTGTGCGGTATTGTCAGTTCGAATTTTTTTATTGATACACCAAACTTCGCGTCTTCTATAAAAATTAATAGCCAAAAATATATATTCACTTTGCGACATACGATACAATTACTTTTACCGTAAAATCGTGGCTCGATAGTATTTTTCGCGAATGAGAAAAAAAAAAAACAAAAAAAAAACGAAGAAAAATTCGAACGAGATATTTCACTGAATATCCGGCTGATGTAGCCGTTAAAAATATATTACGATATTTTTTTTTTTTTCGCGAAAATCGTGATGTGACTGCATCGAAACGGTAAAGGCATAAATCGACTGCTAGGAAACGAAAGGTCGTATCCGCAAGACCTGATACGTGAAAAGTTAGGTGAATTACGCCCTTTTGTTTGATAGCCGACGAAAAATATATATACATATATAAATGAGGCTGCAGATGGATAGAATTGCCACGGGAAATGTACGTGTTTCGAATATTAAAGCAGAGACAGGAGCGTATCAGCCCTTTCCGGTGTGGGAACAGAGCAGAGCCCAGCCCCAAATCCTGCGGATATATTCCACGAGCACGTACCACGTTTTCGTACAAGTGTGATTGATATGGCTGTATACGCGAGTCAATGTATAACATACCCAAGATATTTATATTTTTCAATTTATTTATTTATTCATTTACAAACTCTACTCAAACTTGTTCTTGCAGTGCACTCTTACTTTAATTCGTATTTAAAAGGCACACTTATAACTCTACCGGAGCCAACTCTCCGGGTAACAACTCTACCGAATGATAACTCTACCGCCTGACAACTCTACCAAGCACGAGGGACGATGGACATCTCTACCGAAATATACAAGCCATCTCGAATAACTCTACCGAATAATAAGCCTACCGGACCTCAAACTCTCCGACAGATATACGAGACATAAACTGCGCATGCGTATAGTACATATACTGCTCGTGCGCAGTCTACACTTCGTGAGTCGGAGAGTTGTTGTACGGTAGGCTCACTTTATTCGGTAGAGTTTTTTTCAGGGTGGCCTGTATTTCGCTAGAGATGCTCTCTTGTCCGGTAGAGTTGTTACTCGGTAGAGTCGATACTCGGTAGAGGCGTAATTTGGAAGAGTTTTTTTTTTTTTTTACTATGGTCGTTCTTCGGGATGGATGCGTCCGTTAGGAACGCAATGTGGCTATTTAAAGAGTCACAACTCGAAGATGGGAAGTTTCATGAAAAATTTTGCGCGAACAGATCTCGCTCCACTTGGATTCGAAATAGCTCATATCTGCATTAAATCACGAGTGTTATTCCGACACCTACGTGTGATCATATAAATGTACGAATTTGCATGTAAGTCCCACAAAATATATATATACTCGTGTATCCATAGGCATAGGAGTTATATAGGCTGCAAGAGATTGCGCCATTCGTGTTGTGTATCTTCGCGACTATCACATAAATTATAAACAGTGTGTACTGGGCAACTACGACGATCAAAATATCGCATATATGTGTATATATATATATATATATATATATATATATATATATATATATTATAGATCGGTATACATACGGTACACATATGAACGTGGAGTTTAAGCACATGGGAGCATTTATGCGAGACCACGAAGCGTACGGTGTGCGTGGGTTTGTTGCTTGATGATCACGCGAGGTGTTAGCTCGAAGTTTATGCGTGTCGGGCCAATGTGATTCAGGCTCGAGATTGCCGGACATGTGCAATACTCGAACGAAGAAAATCTTCCCCGAGTTAAGGGCTTTAACAAACCCGGGATTGAGGGCAAGCACCGCGAGCATCAAGGGAGAAAATATATAAGCTCACGATCTTGTATACTTTGTCGTGTTACCGCACCGAGGATATATTGTCAAACGTGTGGGCCCGTATGTATGTATATATGCATGAGAACGAAAAGAAGGACGAGCAGGCATGGCTGCGGTAGCTCTGGATCACAGGCACCAAAGAGCCGATGATTACGATGAGTTATTGTGTGCGTGTGTGTGTGTTTCTGTAAATCGACGAGAATTGTGAAGCCAAGAACGTTCAGGACAAAACTGACCTTCATTGAATTTAACGCCCTGCTAGAATAACTTGACACCTTTCTGGCTGGAACATCGATATGCCCGTCGTAATTCTCACCCTCGCTGTGTGTATGACGCGAGGTGAAAAAAAAAAAAAAAATGGGAACAACCGATTTTTTTTCCTGAGACTTCGAAGCCACGGTTCTTTACGATCAGGCTAAATTGTGCGGTGGACGAAATAAGGCACGGAAGCGTCGTAAATATTTTACAATACAAACGATGGGTAATATAGTTTCAACATATAATGTATTTCCTACAAGTCAACTGTAAAATATGATTACTTCGTGGAAATTTAACACGTGTTTAAACCTGCTTTGTTTAGTCTTCGCGCAATAAAACTTTCCTTCATAATATTTGTGTGTGTGTGTGTGTGTGTGTGTGCGTGTGTGTTGTAAATTCCATCGCGTGCTTTGTCGGATGGTTTCCTTTTAGCAGGAAAATTTTACGACTCATCATCGACGCGGATGCGTTTTGAAAAATCACGTCATGCGGTTTGAAATATTTTGTAAAATAACGTAGTTTTTTTTTCTTCTTCCAACATTTATTCACAAAGCCAGCTTACCCTGGGATTTCAATCGCGAGACGGTACATAGTTTGTCAAAAAACGTTATTTTGAAAAAGAAATGCGATCTTTTCGGGCTATCGGTAAAGAAAAAAATGAACTTAAAAGTACGAAGGATTTGGGTATGGCAAGGAGAGACTTCCTCGGGCTCTCATGAATATTTCAAAAACCGCGAGCCTAGAATATGTTCCCCGTTGTACCCACGGGATGTACAAGTCCTGGGATCATATACGGTCCCCTAATGTCGGTCATACTTCATGGTGAAAATCCTCTCCCTCACCTCCCATAATATGGCATACATATATATACGCATTTAAATATACGAATTTATAAAAGCATAAATTATTCATGTCGTACGTAAAAAAGTGATAGGTATGATTAGAATGAACGAATTATTTCAAAAATAATCACCAATAATCATATAAAAATGAATCATTTTCATGTGCTCACAGTAATTATTTTCATTCGGACGGATGCTCGTTCCTGTACAGGGAGATTTATTATTTCGTTATTCAATATGGAAAAAAAAAAATATTTCATTCGAATCGAGTGGGGCAATTGCACATTGTTGAATGCACATTTGTGTTGCAGATAATTTCAGCCTTCGTCGTATAATGACGAGTCATATAATGATCGGAGTTTAATAACTTCGATTCGTCAGTTACGGTAGAACAGGGGACTGTACTGTATACTTACATGCATGAATATCAGCGTTCGAAAAAAAACTTTTCAAACTACGCTGTTGAAAATTTCTGTTTGAAATTGAATTACGTTAATTAAATTCTGTTTGAATTGAAATTACGCTATCAACTGCTTATGAACTTTCGTGATTCATATAATGTATTTGACTCGCCAGAGAACACTCGATCAGTTGTATGTTGGGAGCTACTCAATAGATGGTGGTGATTCCGTCTTTCACCCTTTATTTAGTATAACCAATTGCGTTAATGAAATTTCAAACACAGTCACTTAAAACTCAAAGAGCTCACAATTTGTTTTGAATTTTCAAGATAGTCTTTGGATTTTCAAGATAGTCTTTGAGTTTTCAAGATAGTCTATGAATTTTCAAGATAGCCTTTGAATTTTCAAGATATTCTTTGAATTTTCAAGATAGTCTTTGAATTTTCAAGATGGTCTATGAATTTTCAAAATATTCTTTGATCTTTCAAGATAGTCTTTGAATTTTTAAGATATTTTTCGAATTTTCAAGATATTCTTTGAATTTTCAAAATATTCTTTCAATTTTCAAGATAGTCTTTGAATTTTCAAGATAGCCTATGAATTTTCAAGATAGTCTTTGAATTTTCAAGATAGTCTATGGATTTTCAAGATAGTCTTTGAATTTTCAAGATATTCTTTGAATTTTCAAGATAGTCTTTGAATTTTCAAGATAGTCTTTGAATTTTCAAGATATTCTTTGAATTTTCAAGATAGTCTTTGAATTTTCGAGATAGTCTATGAATTTTCAAAATATTCTTCGATCTTTCAAGATAGTCTTTGAATTTTTAAGATATTTTTCGAATTTTCAAGATATTCTTTGAATTTTCAAAATATTCTTTCAATTTTCAAGATAATCTTTGAATTTTCAAGATAGCCTATGAATTTTCAAGATAGTCTTTGAATTTTCAAGATAGTCTTTGAATTTTCAAGATAGTCTATGCATTTTCAAAATATTCTTTGAATTTTCAAGATAGTCATTGAATTTTCAAGATATTTTTCGAATTTTCAAGATATTCTTTGAATTTTCAAGATAGTCTATGAATTTTCAAGCATCTTTGAATTTTTAAGATAGCCTTACAAATTTAATACAAAAATATCAATATAGACTGATAGTTATTGAAAATTCAGTACTTTTTTTTATTCTAAGAGCTACATATAAAATTTGAAAGTTTTTATGTACTAATTTCAATTTCATTACCAGGGTTCGTAAATTTCATCATTCATTGTATCTTAAATTTCAGAATATTTTTTATAGTGATATTCACTCACTGGATTCATCGAGAATTCAACGCATCATTCATCGATGACATCATCCTAAATTCATATTTCTATGCGTGTTGTATCTGTGAGGAAGCGAACAGGCGGTTTGGCAAAGAAACAGATCGTGGGGTATCCGTGTTTTACATCGAGATGGCATAGAATATGTAAAGAGAAAGGTGTTGGTAAGCGATGTGGATAAGTCGATCGTGAGTTTTCCTCTTTTTATTTCTTATTCCCGGCGCGCAACGTTATCTCTCGTTTGAGGATGTCACACAGGAAGAGAGTGAAGGAGATCGAGAGAGGTAGAGAGAGAGAGAGAGAGAAAGAGAGAGAGAGAGAGAAGGGAAGTTTCGATTTCTCTTATCTAACGGCCCAGCACAGTCCTATCGTTCTCGTGAATTCGGTCGGGAAAATTCTCCCCAGAATCGTCCAACACACACTCCCCCCCCCCCCCCCCCCACCCTTTTATCCATCGCCCCTGAGGCATCGCCCTGGCAGATACTCCATTCCCAAAGGTTCCTCGTGTATATACGAGCTGATAAATGCGAGGGCACATTTCCACGGGTCTGCGGGCTCGTGTCAAGTGTCACGACGACGTCGGGGATCGAGAAAAGAAAAAAAGTTGGCAAGAGAGAGAGAGAGAGAGAGAGAAAGAGAGAAAGATGGCGAACAAGTACAAAGAGAAGAATGTGTAAGTGAGAGAGAGGTCGAAAGACGCAAAGCTCAGATCGAGTGGAATCTTCTGTCGAGGATCTCACACTCTCACTCACCGAGACACTCTTTTACGGAATCGGAAACTCTTAGATTCGTATCGTCGATATATAATGTGTGTTTGTGAAAAAAAAAATTTCCTAGGAAAAATGTGTACGAAGGATTTGCTATTTTCTTACGCGCATATAAATGAATAAATGAGTAAACAAATGAATACTTTGACACGAAAAAATTGCCGAATATTTTTCAAATGATACTTATAAAAAGCAAAAATACTTCTGTGCACCAATATGCTTGTGGTTTTTCGAAAAAAAAAAAAAAGAAAATGATTTTCAAATCCACTTTTATGAGCAGATAGAACCCGATAAGTGACGTCGCAGCGCGGGACCCTCTCGCATTATTGAAACGTGGCCTCTCCGATGCACAAACGCGATGCATACGTGAGCGTGCATACAAATCCGGAAAAAAAAAAAAAAAAAAAAAAAAAAACTACCGATACACGTACATATGCGTCGGGGAACTTGGGCATAGAACGAAGCATCGAAATTCTCGTTGGGGCCAAGAGGCGTTGATGTGCAACGCGAGCAACGAGAACATCGCGCGAGTCATCGAAATTTCTCCTTCATACGTCCCTCTCGTCGCACAACGGAGCATTCTCTCTCTCTCTCTCTCTCTCTCTCTCTCTCTCTCTCTCTCTCGTGGCTTTGGAATTTTTCGGGTCAAGCCGATACTCTCTTGGCAAACGGCCACAACGTCTCTAATACACTCCCTGCGTATAGGGGGACACAACCGGAGTAATTTTCGAGACGCACCGCGAAGCCTCGATTCGGCCATTATTCGAATTTTTCTCAATGTTCGATCAGCCGTAATTTTACTTTCATATTTCGAGATCACCGAATCACGGGAAAACTTCAAAAGTCTCGATTATTTCGGTTCAAATAGCGCGTCGAATTTTGTTTCGGTGCGGTCATCACGCTGACTTGACGCGTCTTGAATTTTTTTTTGGAAATTTAACCATTTTTTTCATTCACGTAAAAACAAAATGGCCGCCATGTACAAGACGGAGGTCCGAGAGGCTTTTTCTTTGTTTAATTTCATTTTTTTTTTTTTTTCAAAAATTCCTCGGCAAAAAATCGTTGCAGTAGCGCGCGATATCCAATGTTAGGGCATGCAACGATATACCAACGGTCGTACAGAGGCGACGTCGATGAATTATACGTTACGGGAGAAACAAAATACACTAGGACCTCGATTTAATGGCCCTCGATTTAATGGACAGTCCCCACCATGTCGCATTTATCGATCGGTTTTTCGCGTGGTGGGAGATGGTGGGGGACGCTTAAAGTCTCCCCGATCAGGCCCGTAGCACGGAGTGCCGATGCGCAGATACAACATGGGCGGGGCATGCACATCCTCGATTTAACAAGGTGCGATGCGGAGCCGGTCCCGCCACTGGCCGTTAAATCGAGGTCCTAGTGTACAGGACAATTTTACACGTGGAGGGCAACGGGCGAACTCTGCCTACGGGTGCAGCAGCAGCAGGTTTCCCCTTGCACACGCACGCATACACACACGGCACACCCCTTGCTCGTGTGCCAGACAACATCAGAGGCTATCGTGTGTATCGAGCGGAAATAGAACACGGGCCGAAAGAGCGATAAAAGTGTTTGCGGCATGCTCCCGCCTCTCTCGATTCTCTCATACATACACGCGCGTTTTTTTAATTCGTATATCGTCGTCAAACGTTTTTTTTTTTTTTACTTACAGAGACCCCGTTCGTTCGTCCTCTTGCACACACGCATTATGAAGTGCAAAGAAACGGATTGACGATCGAATCGAGCAATCAATTTTTACCCATAAAAATTCTTTTTCGTTGCATCAAATGAAATTCCCCGAAGTTTATGCATTTTTGCATCATGTTTATTTATAACAACGCCGAAACCACCGTATCAACGATGGTGGGGGATGCTGCTCGGTTAGCAATAAATTTACCCAGAAATGATCGAAAAAAAAAAAAAAAACTAATAATCATCGATATTATATTGTCATCATTTTTGGAAAATTATTTGGGGATCTGGATAATCTTAATTTTCAAATCGTTGAGATTCAAGCAACGATCATTGAATCCCATCTATCGCGATATAATGTATATCGGGTGTACTTTTAGGCTTAGAAAGACGGAGAGGAGACAATGGAAATGCAAACGCGCGGTGTGTTCTCTTTAATCCAATGAAATACAGTATAACAAGCTCTTTCCACCAACAATGCTCAAATGTGTGTGTGTGTGTGTGTGTGTGTGTGTGTGTGTGTGTGTGTGTGTGTGTGTGTGTGTGTGTGTGTGTGTGTGCTCTCTGTATCGCTGCAGGCGTTATATAAACATATATTTCTCGTTTTCTCTCGCGATCGTCTCTATCAGCATTGCAACCGCGAGCGATCTGATGCCGTCCACTATCAACTCGCTAGCAAACAGTTTGAAAGAGAGAGAGAGAGAGAGAGAGAAAGAGAGGGGAGGGGGACCCCTTCGAGCGAATAGAAGTCAGCAAGCGATGTGCCCCCATAACGGGCTCGCGTGACTCTAATGATTACGAATTAGCCATAAATTGTGCGATCATGTAAAGCGACTGCAATTTATAACGGAGCGGAGCGCAGAGATCGCCCCGGTGCGAGCGGCTACTTCGCCCCGCATATGCTTTATTACGCGAATAGAGTGTAATAAATATAAAGGCGACTGGACGATGGAAAAACGAGAAAGAGGGAGGGAAAGAGAAAGAGAAAGAGAGAGAGAGAGAGAGAGAGAGAGAGAGAGAGAGAGAGAGAGGAGAAAAAATGAAGTGGAAGTTGTTCTTTTTTTTATCAACGATACTCGGCTCCTTCGTACTCTCATTACCACATTTATCAGACTCGTTTCACCTGCCTGTACAGTCATCGGGCGACACTTAACGATTTTATGATTGTTCTGTCGAGTCGTTTGCATGCAAAGTTTTTTTTTTCTTTTTTTTTTATTATTTTGAGACTGAAAGGATCGATCAAAGTCGCGTTGATTGTCGCACGAGGGTAATCCCCCCCCCCCCCCCCCCCGAGTTACCACAACTATTAAAGAGATTGGAGTGTAAATGACGAATTGGAGGGAATTTTTGTGCACAATTTTTGCCAAAAATCATTTTAAAAAACGGCCAAGCGAAAAAAAAAATGTAATTGAATAATTGAATTTTCAGTCGTTTGAGTAAAAAACAAAGTGCATTTGAGTGAAGTGTAATCAAATATTTTCGCGAACTGTATAGCTAACAAATAGAATCTATCATACATTTTTTTTCAATATGCAATTGCCTTCCTTTCCCTCGTTGACGTCTAGGCTGCCGGGATTTGGGCACTTTACTTCTCGTAAAAAGTCCTCGTAACTCAGTCCCGTTTCTTACATTCGACCTCGATGCAGTTCTGACCTCGGGTAACGTCTTATATAAGACTTTCCGGCGGCCTAACGATCGGGAAATTTTTTTGATTTTTTTGAAATTTCAAGTAAACGCTTCTATAGGGGTTTCGGAGGATGAGGAATGCGATAATGTTGGCAGTTTTTGCGTTGCACTTCAAAAAACACCCATTTCTGCTTAAAAACTACCCCTTTTTCATTTTGGAAACCCTGAAAACGGTAACGAGAATTGGTTTTCGTCCGTTTACTATCAGAAACGACCACGAGATGTTCCCTCAGGGGTGTAGCTGTCACCTTTCACAGTGCAGAGACTATCGCACATATGAAATATGAAATGAATTATTTTTTTTTCTCAAAACCCATTGTTACCTCGATATCAGAACATGGGGTTGTTTTGTTTTTTTTCGACAACCCCTAAGACTTTTTTTTCGTGATGAGCGATCTCCAATATGCAAAGATTACTAAGTTTCCTTGCAATTTGAGGATGATTGTATAGCCTACCGGAGAGCGTCTCATATAAAATTTTCCAGCGTTCCAGAGGTTAAAAGTCCTGAAACTCCTTGAGCGGTTCGGCGTGAACATTTTATTCTCGTGATTTTTAACTGACTCGATTTCTTCAATAAAAAAAATATAATTAAAAAAAAAATAAACTAAAAAAAAAGCACAATCCACGAGTTTAAAAGGCTTTGAAATACACACTTATGTGGTGAACCTCGTTATTTCCGTTTCATCTTTTAATATCCCTTTTCATACATTTCCATTCACTTTTCATGCGATAATTCCTTACCGAAAATCTCGAACGAGAAGAGAAAGAGAGAGAGAGAGAGAGAGAGAGAGGTAAATCTCGTAAAAAGCGGTTGGTAGATCGAGCAACGAACCCTGGTAAAAAAAAAAATCCAGAGCAGGGAGAGAGAGAGAGCGAGAGAAAACGAGAATCTTCAGAGGGCAAGGAAGAACTTCGCGGCTTTCCGGCCCCCCTTGGAAAATCCGTGAAAACCGAGAGCTAACACTTTACTCCTTTGCGACTTTCGCACGAGATTTCGCCCGGCTGGTACATATGCAAACACATATTTATCCATCGGCATCTTGCAAGAAAAAAGGCGTAACCGTCTCAATTTAGCACGTAAAATGATATTGGTTGAGGCATGTGCCCTTGCGTACAGTCGATACGCAGACACGCACGCTTTGTACATCCGGTCCGCGTGAATATACGTATACGTGTGTCGAAAGAAGGGCGAGGAAAGTGTGGGCTTATACGAGAATAAGCCTTGCTCTCTGCAAGGGGGGTGTACGATGCCTTGAGCCCAGCTTCGGGCGCGGGTCGAAGTTCACGAGCCAGAGGTTATAGAAGGGAGTACGAGGGCTGTGGAAGGGTGCGCGGACGTGAGAGAGTTGCTCCATCCAAGTCAGAAGAGGACTCTTGGTGGTACGTCGGGCGGAAAGAAGCGCATGATGGCGACGAGAAAAGGGCGCGTGAAGAAGTAATATTTCCATGAGGGAGAAAGTGAGAGAGAGAGAGAGAGAGAGAGAGAGAGAAAGCCACAAGGCTTCGAGGTAAAAGATGAGAAAATCTTGAGAAATCTTTCCCTACTGTTACATAGATATAAACTTACGCAGACGCGGAAAAAAGAATCCGATGTCAAGGTATTTTTCTTGCACGGGACTTTGTTCGCGATGGATATATTTATATCGAAATAAGGACTTTTGAGATTTTCATTTACCTTCATGAGTGAATAGAGTTCGTACGCCGAGAAGCCTTATATTATTATTATTCGTCTGGGATATAAATAATTTTATGATTTCGTCGTCGGCAATGTGAAAAGAAGAGAACCGAAAAACGTATAAGAGCGGCTGAGTACTCGAGAAACTGCACAGATACCGCACACATATGGAATACACCATTGGGAAAAGTTCATTTGTCATTGTCTTGCTCCCTGGAAGAGCGGCAGTGTGTTAAGTTTTAATGGAATAATGTGTTTTCATTATTCTACCCGTTTGCGATAATAGTTATAGGGATATAAATATATTGATGTGGAATGTTGCAAGGAGCAATGAATAATGTGTTTTCGTTATTCTACCGTTTGCGATCAAAGTTATAGGGATAGAAATATATTGATGTGGAATGTTTGCAAGGAGCCTTATAGACGCTACGGCGCGATGCTCCTCTCGCGAGAGAGACTCTGTTAGGCGCCACTTGGCGGAGCGTTGGCGAACTACCTCGGGATGATCAAACAATTATTACACCGTGTATTTAATACCGGGTGAAGTGAGTTTGGAATAAAAACGAGATGAATGACAAATATAATAATGACCACGTATGGTTATTGTATACAGATAAATAATTTCTTCGTGGATAAACGAATTTCATTCATATATACCGTATATCGCATAGAATTCGACGATAGATGTGTTTTTATTTTTTCATTTCTGATTTATACTTTGCCACGTTAGCGAGTGCCCTCACTCTCGTTCTCTCTTTCTCTATCTCTGTCCCTCTGTCCTCCCTGTCCCGCACATGGCTTTGACCTTTTATTGTGGGTGGACAAGGCACAAACACATACACACAGACAAAAAGATATATCGCAGTGTGTTGAGAAATGAGAGAGGGTTGGCGGGAGAGGCAACGACGAGTATTACCAAGGGTGAAAGAAGCACACGGTGGATTGGATAACGCGAGCGGGTGTATTGATCGAAATCGAAGGGGAGACTTTTGCGTTATATCGAGCGTGAGAGAGGAGAGAGAGAGAGAGAGAGAGACTTTGTGTCATACTTAATTCATACTGAACGAGAATTGTTCCAGCTGCGCCCGGCAATTCGATAACTTTGTCCCGTAGGGGGGGGGCTATCTTTTTTTCTTATACAAAATTTAGGATTCTTCTCAAATTCCACAGAAATCGAGAAAGCTCTTCAGTCCTACAGAAGATAGAAGCTTTACATGATGCAATTTCGCAAGAATTTTGCTGCTTACTCATGGAATAAACGTTAGAAACTCAGCGTGCCAAAGACGATTGATGTGAACAATTGTGACAAATAAATATATTTATCTTCACGAGAGTGAAACTTTCATGACAGACTGGGCTGAAATTAATGCGTGCGCTCATAACTCCAAAATACAACGCATTCTTCTCGGAGGCAGTTGAAAGGAAATCGGAAAATTGCCAGCGATCAATGCAGAATTAATCGGCGGAATTCAACCCTGAGAACTTTTTTTCAAAGCCAGATTGACACCACAGCTGGTTCAAAGCATCAATACCGCGCAGTCAGTGTGAACTCTTTACTCCGAACTTGCTCCCACTCCAGGAAAAAAAAAAAAACCTTCTCAGGCCGTCTACAGACGCTTGGGGAATATCTCTCGCGGTAGAGTAGAAAAGGGTTGACAGAGTGGAAAGGGGTTGCTCTCTCTCTCGGTCGTACGGTAATTAGGTAAAGCTAGCGTATCCCTCCGTAACTCTCGAGTCACCGCCAAACTTCACAAAGTTCGCGAGCTCGGCGCAAAAAGCTACGGGATACATAATATTAACCCGAGAATACACCGACGAAACTAGTGCCAAAGGATATGCTGACGAGAGAATACACTCTAGCCGGGATTTAGCATGTCAGAGATCCTTCAGCCTTCCTGTACGATCATTAAACCGTACAGCACCGATGCTCGGGATCGTTCGATCCCGTTATAATTTCCGGGTGGGAAAATTTGCGAGGTATATAAACTGATTAAACCATTATTTTCTCCATAATGACGTGACGACCGTTAGGTTGAAATCTGATGCCAGAACATGCTTCTCTGGCTCGGGGGTTACTTTTGTTGCTAACTATACTTTTGTTTTGGGCAAGCGAGAATCCCAGGGAACATATGGAACTCTTGAACAAATCCATGGATGCATTTTTCAGGACCTTATCTTTAGTTTAATAGGACGCCCATGGAAAGCGCAGAATCATTGCACTTGTATTATCAAAAAAAAAAAAAAATCCTACTTAGGACAGACCTTATTAACATTTTTATAAATATTTTCTCCGCCCAAAAGGTAGCCCTATCCAACAAATTGTTTTTTTGCAGGGGAAAAAAACCTTTATTCATATTATTAGACGCTTAAAATTCAATTCAGTAAGATATATTGCTATTAAAAAAGCGGGTAAGTTGTCGACAATAACCTCGTTCATACAATCGCTCCACGAAAATTATGAGCACTACAACTCACTGGGAATTCAAAAATATTCATAAGCCCCTATACCGTCATCTCTGGGTCCGCCAGAAGGAAAATTATTATCGGTCTTTCGAGAAGTCTCCGTGGCTGCCCATGAATCTATGACCCGAAAAAAGTTACAGGCGTTTAAGGAGTTTCGGTACAGACCGGCGACGGGGAATAAGCGGAAACGATGGTGCGGCGGCGCGCGACGAACGGGGCATGCATAAAACAATAGTCTGACCGTTCATGCGCAATAACCGTGGATAGTGAGCTTATGTTTTGGCTTGTAACTAATAAACCGGATGGACGAACCTATTCAAATTTGTTGACAGTCATATTAAAGATCTAATAAAGATCTGACATAAATTTTATGCGGGTGGTAGTATTTCAATGGAATTGACAGCTCAAACAAATATTGCTCACATTTACTCTCGTGTATAAGCCAAATTTTCGAAAATTATTTTTACAAAAACGACATGGAGGATTGACTTGAAATTTGAGCAGTTCACGTTTCATACATTTGTCACTTATTTTAAAAAAAAATGAGTTGATGGCAGCATTTTCAATAGGTGTACCGAAACTCCTTAACAAAATTGTGTCCGGAGTATTCCGGAATTCACCTATAATTCATGCCTGGATGAGGTGTTCTCTGGTTGTTTGGTGTCATTGCACTGGTCGGGCGAGTTGTTTTTTCGTAGGTTTTTAGCTTTATTGTTTGACAGATTTATTGCTTGTAGCTGCGGTTGCCAGTAAAGTTAATTTTCCTCAAGTCTGAATTACCAATGGGACTGTCCGCGTGTCTTTGATGATCAAGTCACTCGTGAATTGAGTAATCCATGAGTGATACTTGATATCGAGGGTTCCGAAGACACATGAGGTTGGAGCAAAAGTGAAGTTACAAATAAAATACGACGACTGTCAGGGGGAAGAAAAAAAAAAAAAATTCCTAAGAGGGAAACATTTTAGTGATTCAGGAGTGTAGTTGCTGACACGGGGGTGCTTCGTATACAAAATATCTTTTGGGCTTTATATACGCGTTCCAGCTGACAATGTCGTGTGCCCGCTGGTGGTGTTGTGTTCGCAAGATAACCGGAAGCCAGACACCGGGTCTGGCGGCAATGTTCGTGCTCTGTGATCCGTACTCCCGAGGGGCAGTAAAGCACCACTTCCGGTATTGTTTGCCGCGGCTCTTTCGTGTGACAAGGGTCTCTTATATACCTATCTCTCTCTCTCTCTCTCTCTCTCTCTCTCTCTCTCTCTCTCTCTCTCTCTCTCTCTCTCTCTCTCTCTCTCTCTCTCTCTCTCTCTCTCTTTCTCCCTCTTTCTTCACTTCTTCCCTCGCCATCTTACTCTTGGTTATGTGCCCTATTCGCGATAATAATAACAATAATGGGCACAGGTTTTACCACGTAATGGATGAAGCGTGGGTAGGAAGCACGTTGGAAGGAATATAATACGCGAAGAGAACGAGAAATAGCTGGTGCAGAAGACGACAACGAGGCGAGGCCTTGTCGTCGGTTTGCTTAATGTACCGGCAGTTGATAGCAATTTGACCCACCCCTAAAAGTGCTATAACCAAGTTTCTTATACGTCTTTATATATTTCTCCGACACCAAGAAATTTTACGACTTTGCGCAATTATCGATTAACCGTTGAAGGCTCTGTCACGCGTAAATTCACGAACGCGAGAGCACTCGAAAGGTTCGTCGCGCTTACTTTCAGAGTGATAATCGTCGCGTTATATTACGTTTATATAAGGGATGAGTAATAATTCAATGGAAAATCACAATGAAATTCGCAACAAAGGATCAAAATCACTCGACACAACGAAACAATTATCAAACCGAACATTTACAAATTATTATCTAAAAGAAAAAAAGATAACCCCAATTCATAACAATAATTCATCATTATTTCGTAACAAAATCATGGATATTTTTTTTTTCTATTTCAATTCCTCGCCCGTAGATGTTACACTGTCGAAAAGAAAAACCCAATTCGTAGATCTTATCCCGGCAAAAATGTCTCTTTTGTCGCCACGATCCGCGATATGATCTCGACGGCTAATACACAAAACACGGGAGCGAAATGACTCGGGGGAGAAAAAAAAAAGTCTCGGGAAGAATACATACTGTACAAGACGAGCGCAGGTATACGAGCCACCGTACGTGCGTAATCCAAAAATCAAACAAGGGTTTTATACAGAATGAGGGCGAGGGGTGAGAGCTTGATGGTTAAAAGCTTACGACACCCGATAGAGCTCTCTCTCTCTCTCTCTCTCTCTCTCTCTTTCTCTCTCTTTCGCCTATCAGGAATAAAACAATTTTTGTGCTGAGAGACAAGCACGGACGCTGCAACCCCTCGTCTCTCGTTTGCTTGTTTGACAAGTTCTTCCATACAGCGGAATCTCTCTCTCTCTCTCTCTCTCTCTCTCTCTCTCTCTCTCTCTCTCTCTCTCTCTCTCTCTCTCTCTCTCGAACAACGTGACAACCTTCATACACACATATACAATTATATCGGGCACTAACTAGCAAAGAGGCTTAACCCGACCGATTTGAGGTGTAAAATCATGTGGGATTAGGTCCATCTGTTAGCCAGAATTTGTTATATATATATATGTGTATGTACGTGAGTTTGTCGTCGACAGAATATGCTCATCACCGCGCGGAACTTTCCGAAGCATGCATATTACATGGGGCTGCACACAAGGTGCGTTTGCCATATGTCAAGGTGTCGCACGAATCCTCAGTGCCGAGGGATACAACTTGGACGAGAACGAGAGAGAGAGAGACAGAGAGAAAAAAAGCGACGAGAAAAAGAGAAATGAACGAAAAGTTTGAATGAAAAAGTACAAGACGAAGAAGAAATGGCGTACTAAAGAGCCTTTTGAAAGGGACGTGGCGTATCTGAAAGAGGCGCTTCCTGTGTTGAACCAACTAGCTCTGAGTCAGTATGATTATTCATCAACATCGCGCGCGTGTCTCTCGTAAACGGCAGAACGTAGACGAGACGGATCTCTATTACTACGTTTACGTGCACAAAATTTACTACTTGTTCAGTACGATCATAGGCGTTTACGTGCTGCTTGATTTCCATTAAGGAAAGTACATTGCCGTTTACGTTATCTCCGAGCATCTCACAAGAAAAGAGAAGCGTTTACAAATGGCGTCCTAAAGTAAGAGTGGGGGAAAAAGGCGGCTTGGAAAAATCATGAAAAGTGTGTGAAAATGAATCGGGATGAGCTCATAGCTGCAGTAGCAGCTCTAGTTTCGAATCATAATAGGACAACTGCACGAATACTTCTTCTAAATGATGAAGAATTTAGGAAAAATAGAGCGAAGCATCGACATAACCTTCGGAAGCGGCTCGATATGCTGTTCGCTTAATAGAAATCTGTTATAGGCCGTTTACGTGCTCTATTATCGCGGAGTTTTAGCTTAAATCTGGCAACTTAATTATTTTAACTCAAATATATCTGTCAGCTAAAACTTGATTTCCCCCCGTTTACGTTTCTTGAAATATCTTAAGTTGAGAAAATTAGTAGCTAATGACACGTAAAACAGTGCACGTAAACGTAGTAAATGTATACCTACAGCAGTTACGAGAGTAAGGGACGAGATTTTTGTGAGAATGAAAAATTCTCTTTGCCCAACAAATAAAATTCCGCCTCTCTCATTCGAGCAGGACATTTCCGTTTTCATGTCCGTCGAAATTGAAGAGGGAATACATTGAGATAGACGAAGCACCCTATCGAGCCCTAATTTTCGACAAATTAATGTCATACGATTCGTCATATCCGTTTTTTTTCCATCGCCAATTGCAGAATCAACTAAAACGGTATCTTCTATATAGGCCGCGGAGAAATGAAAGGATTATATGACGACCGACGCTGAATGGTCCACGCGCAAATACGATATTTTCGTGACACAATGGTTGACCGAGCAATGACGAGAGGGCATGACAATAATTGCCGTTGACGGTTCTATGGATCAATGAACCTAATATGTTCTCAGGTCCATGGTCCGAACCAACAGGAACGAGTTCTCAAACACGTGCGCGCTTTTATGAAAGGATTATAGTCGAGTGTAAACTTTCCAGTGATCGCTAAAATCTTCATAGCAACCGTATCTTGATTATGAAGAGTCCACGGGCACGTAAATTACTTTTTTCTGTTTTTTTTTTCTCCTTCATCTGCCTAGGTGGCCCAAAGCCTGTATATATAACGCGTTGCGACAGGGGAGCGCAGGGAACCCCGATCGATGCGCGAGGGCGAAGAGACGCTAAAGAGCCATAGAGTATATACAGTGGGACTATGAGTGGAGTACATGGCGCATGAAATGAGAAAGACAGCGTGTGTGGAGAGAACGGGGTGAAGCGGCGCGGAGGAGCAAAGTGCGAGAACGAGAAGAGGGTGGAGGCGGAGGAAGGCTCGAAGAGACATGGTCCGCGATGCGGAAAGGGCCAGAGACGAGAACACAAAGGGTTGTTCAAACAGCCACCTTTGTCGCGCGGCGCGACCACCGCGGAACAGGAAGAAGAAAAAAGTAACGTTGACTGCGGGAGCTCGCAATTATTTAGAAGCCCGGAGGAGAGAACGAGCGAGACGGTGAATATTCCCCGAGAGGCAACGCAGACGAAGACTACGGTTGAAGTCGAAGCGAGAGAGGAAGGAAGGAAGGAGCAAAGAAAGAAGAAGAAGAAAAAAAAAGGAGAAAAGAAGAAATGAGAAAAAGAAGAGGAGACTCGAGAGGAGCGGGCCGGCAGAGATTTGAAGAATGAGCATGACCGAGACGGCGCTCCTGCGGGACGTGTGGAACGGGACAAAAAGGCAATGGGCAAAAGGACAGAAGCGAGTCTGAATAAGAAATACGAGCTGATGCTCGGGCGGGATCAGGTATGGCTAAGAAGGAAAACGCGGCACAAGCGCCAGACTCCGGAGCCAAAATAAATGTAAATAAATAAATAAATAAGAGGGATAGTCTGGTTCGGTGGCGGGGCGAGGATGCTGCGAGGATGCATGTATGCCAGAAGGAGAAACGGAATGGGAATTCGACTGGCTGACTGGGCGCGTGTTTACGAGATGGAGAAGAGGGAAAGGGCAGCAGTGGTGAGAGAAAGAAGAATGAAATGAGAGGGAAGAGAGGAAAGAGCAAGAGAAATGCTTCGTAATGGACTTTATCAGCGGAGAGCAGGCGCGGACGCGCTTGGTACATCACGATGGCCGACCTTCCCTCCTATTTTTTTTTCGTCTCTCCTTCATCCTCTTTTTCCCTTATTTTTGTCTTCAGCCACCGTATACGGGTTCACTATTTCTCTCTTGTCTCGCCCTACCTCTCTTCCCTAATTGTCCCCGGCTCGTTTTTACTGACCGTTCCACTTCGTTACGGTCACCGTTGCTCGACTTCGTTTTACTCACGAGGTTGCGAGGGATAAAGACAGAGAAAGAGAAAAAGAGAGAGAGAGAGAGAGAGAGAGCCCGGGAAAGAAGGAGCACCGGTTTCTCGTTCTGCTCGTGCTCTTTCTTTCTCTGTACATTCGCTTTGGTTACGAAAGTACGATGAGTGCTCTCTGGACACCAATGAGTAGGTACGTGACCCTTTTTTTTTTCCTACACCATTTATCCAGCGTCTCTTCGCGTTATTATTGTCATCACGTTTCGAGCTTATACGAATTGGAGATATGATTGCAGCTATTCGTAAAATTGCCCCAATAAAATGAATTAAATCGTCGGTGGTACGTGTGCCCAATTTTTTCTATCTCAATCGTTTTGTTCGGTTTGTAATTTCATTGATTCAATTTCGAGGATTGCAATCGTAAAACCTTCCGACGCTTCGCGATGGGTCTTTAGTCGATGAAGAAAATTATTAATGAAAGAGAAAGGATACCCGTGCCCGAGTAATCGGATAGTTAACAAGATTCGGCAGATGTTGATGGAACATTATCGTCGAATTTTTCAATGAAACTCGATTTAACCTGCTCTATAGGCCGCTGGGATTTGGGCACTTTATTTCTCTTAAAAAGTCCTCGTAACTCAGTCTCGTTTCTTATATTCGACCTCGATGCAGTTCCGACCTCGGATAGCGTCTTATACAAGACTTTCCGGCGGCCTAACGATCGTGAAAATTTTTGATTTTTTTGAAATTCCAAGTAAACGCTTCTATAGGGGTTTCGGAGGGTGAGGAATGCGACGATGTTGGTAGTTTTTGCGTTTCACTTTTAAAAAACCACCCTTTTCTGCTTAGAAACTACCCCTTTTTCGTTTTGGAAGCCCTGCCCCCATGAAAAAAAAATATACTTCAGATATATAAAAAATATATCTGTATATATAGCGACAATAAGTTCCATATCTCTTATATATCTTGGATATATCTGCCCGATATATCCGGGAGAATATATAACATGGTGGCCACTAAAAAGAGTTGGAAAAATTCCCTGAATTTTCCCTGACCAAATTATAATTTTTCCCTGACTAAAATTCGAACTAATAGTGCCAATTCATGTATCTAATAAATAAAGATCCGAAACATTGGCAATTTGTATTTAAGTATATTTATTTATGTATATTTATGTACCAGTAAGTATATTCATGTACTTATTCATTTATTTATTTATTTGTTTATTTATATATTTATATATTTACTAATTGATTTATTTATTTATTTCACGGATAAAAACCCTTTTACGAGCTTCAACTGATTTTTTTTTACAAGTTACACTATTTACATGATAAAAAAGAAGTACACATCAAAACGATAGTTCAATCGTTGTTCCCCGATAACAGGAAAAATCCCACCAACCGTGACCTACACTACCGTCCATAAGTATGGGGACACTCGCCCCAGATCCGAGCCACACAATAAGTTGTATCGCTCTTTGAAAAATGAAGATATCTCAATTTTCCAAGCGGCGTTCCAAAAAAGACATATTTTGCTTCATTTATCTTTTTTGGAAAAATTTTTTCGATTGTTTTTGAGCCCGGTACGCACTTTGAAAGATGGTCATTTTTTGGCTTTTTTTGGAGGGTTGAAATTTTCCCGCATATCTCGTAAAAAACATTTTTCAACTTTTTTTCCGTGAAAAACTTGAAGCGGGGAGTACAACCTTCAATCTCATTTTTTGGAAAATTTTTTATGATTTTTTTTCGCAAAGATATTCAACTTTTTGCAAAAAACGACCATATTTATAAGGGGTAGTCTCCCTCTGAAACTACTGGGTTTTCGTAAAATTACTAAGAGGGTAAAAAGTTGCATACAATCATTTTGGATGTATCACATTTTTTTCAGAATTAAAAAAACAAATTCAAAAAAAAAAATTTTTTCAAAAATTAAAAAAATTTTTTTTCCTCATTCTAACCTCGAAATCGCAACTTCGTTGCGCTTTCTCGGCTCTCATGAGGAAAAATTATGTTCGATACTCGTACGAAAAGGCTTTTTGACGAAACTCGTTACAGCACTCGCCTTCGGCTCGTGCCGTAATCCTCTCGTTTCGTCAAAAAAGCCTTTGCGTACTCGTGTCGAAATGTACTATTTCTTCATACCTCGGTCGAAAGTACGTACTTTCGGCATCGATATCGAAGCAGAAAGCCTAACTTTCATGCATTGGTAGAACTACACGTACGCCCTCTGTAACAGCGGGAGCAAAAACTTACTCGCACGCACCGGCTTGTGCCGCGAGTCAGAATCGGGAAGACGGGAACGACGGCAGTAACTGCACGCTCATAACCTCAAAATTCGCGTCGTGTGTTCAAGTATTTGTGATTAAAACAAAACAAAATAACCTCAAAATTCGCGTCGTGTGTTCAAGTATTTGTGATTAAAACAAAACAAAAAAACTCATTGTGATGAATAATATGATAAATTTTTGCTATAACTATTTTATAATCAACAGATAATATAAATGTGTTGTACCTATAACAAGAATTTTGAGAATAGAAGACTATATTCATGTTTCATAACTTTGTTAATAAAGCATTCTTAGCTTGAATATTGGCGCCAGTAACCATCTTGCTATACAAACCTAACCTAACTCTCTTCCGTGTTTGATGCCTGCCCCCGACCAGCAGCACTCGCTTCGCTCGTGCCTGCAATGTCGGGCAGGCATCAACACTTGTTAAAACGTATAAATCGGTATAAAAATTCAATTAGCCAGCGTACTTTCGACCGGGCATGAAGAAAAATAGTATACACCACACGCGCAGTGCAGGAATTTCCAACTTTCGGCCCTTGTAGTGTAATATACTAATTTCAAATTTTTTTCTTAAATCAACGAAATATTTTTTTTATCGTGAAAAATCGGGTCTCTTACCTCAACTACACGGCTTTTTCATCGTCGTTTTGTTTACATTTGTTTTGAACGTCGAGCGGATGCCACGTCTCGTCAAAGCTGTAATCGCAGCGAGAAGTGGCTTTTTCCTTTATAGTGCATCCTCTCTCGTTCTGTATTGCCAAAAAAACTCCCTGACTCATTAAAAAATTCCCTGACTTTTCCCTGACCATTTTCGAATTCCCTGACTTCCCTGACCATTTTCGAATTCCCTGATTTTTCCCTGTTTTCCCTGACCAGTGGCCACCATGTATAACAGATATTTAATAGATATATCACCAAGTTACAAAAATATACTTTGCGGCAATAAGTTCGATATCTCTTATATATCTCGTATATATCTTGTAATATACTTCTTTTCCATATGGGTGGAAACCTACTATCAGAAATGACCACGAGATGTACCCTCAGGGATATAGCTGCCACCTTTCACAATGCAGAGACTATCACACATATGAAATATGAAATGAATTATATTTTTTTTTCTCCCTCAAAACCCATTGTTACCTCGATATCAGAACATGGGGTGGTTTTCTTTTTTTCAACAACCCCTAAGACTTTTTTGTCGTGATCAGCGATCTCCAAAACGCAGAGATTAGTAAGTTACGTTGCAATTTGAGGAAGATTTTATCGGAGAGCGTCTTATATAAGATTTTCTGGCGCTCTGGAGATTAAACTCATGGGGAGTGCGATAAACTTCCCTCATTCGGCTTCTACGTATTATATACAGCGGCATAACCTCTCGATACAAACTCGCAACGCGATTGCGCATGACATCGCGAAGCCGAAGGCGCTAATGGAGCTGAGACTTCCGAGAAAAATAATAAATCCGTCGTCTCTTACCATTTCGGAGGGAGAGAGAGAGAGAGAGAGAGAGAGAGAGAGAGAGAGAGAAAGAGATTCCGACGACGGACGACACCATCTGTCATATCTCGCAGAGGCGGGATTACGGGGCTTAATGAACTTGCTCCACGAATAAAAGGTTTCGTTTCGCACACGGTTCACTTTGATCGAGCGAGAGACGAATCGAAAATATAAATAAATGTCTTCTCTACGTAGTTCATATACATATATATATATATATATATATATATATATGCCATTTAAATGTTAGTATATATTTTGGAAAGTTTTTTTTAATTGTTTGTTTGATAATTTATTCGTCTCGTTTCACATCACATAAGTTAAGTTTCCTTATAATGAGCCCCCTCTTGCGATCCCGCAACGGATCAGAGAAATGAGATGCTATATAGACCCTTCATTGAGTTCATTGAACAGTCCTCAACTTATGGGAGAGCCCAGGCCTTTACTTGCGAGATGTCTGAACCAAAACGAATACCCGAAAGTTACTGCTTTGCAAAAAATTTCGTCATCGATGAGGGAAGCGCTAAATTTTATTCCACATAAGCTCTCCAACTTGTGCCAATTGTTTTTAGTACTGAAAAGATTTATGACGTAATAATTCGTACGCATCGGGACGGTCTTTTCAACAGCCCCCCGCCAATTCATTGTATACTTGATCGGTATAGATATGTGCATTGCTCCGGAGAACTTCGGATGAGCGATGACGTTTTATTACGGTTATCTGGAAAACACTTGTTGAATGTCCGGGATACGGTACATTGAAACTATAGAGCAGGTATGACGGAAAAGACAAAACGCGTACCGGAATCGCAAAACGTCGCTCTCTGTATTATATTTGTCTCGTTACCTTTTGCCCCGCGCTACTGTTTTGGGGTGTGAGAAAAGTGGCCGAATGGTTGGGGGACGATAATTTAAAACTGGAAATTCAAGCAGGGGATATAAAACGTTTGGAACTCTTCGAGCTAGAGAAAAATTTCACGAAACACGTTTCGTGCCCTTTTATCGACAGACGCGTGAACGAGAATACTCGTCCAAGTCCGTGACTTACGGTTCCGAAGAACTTACGACGGTGCCCGTGAAAAAAAAAAAAAAAAAGAGAAAAAGAACCACCGGGTCTCCAGTGAGAGGAAAAGAGAGACCCGCGGTTGCCGGAACTCGTCATTATTTCGTGGCACGGTTACCAAACGCCTTCCCCGTTCTCATTCGCGCGGCATCTTCTCCGTTACTCCGTTTAACTACACGTCGGTTACCGGAAAACGGTAAGTCGTTTCGAAGAGAAAAAAAACTCTTCACTCGAACAGCCCGGATTTTTTTTATCGGTATAACTATAACTATAACTACATATGTATGACTATAACGCTTTATTGAAAACTCAGGCGAAACTTTACATGGAAAATATCGTACAGGTCACTTTGCATCCCCGAATTTTTCTCTCGCCTGATCACTCTGAGCCTCGAATTCATAATGGATATAGCACATATGTGAACTCCTTTGCATGCGTGTATCGTATGTCATTTAAATCGCAAATGGCTTCACCGGCACGCTATAGCGCGGGCCTTATACTCAACGCGACTCCAGTCATAAGTGACCGTAAAGTCCATGCAGTGGGGAAATAAAGGGGAGCTAAATACCACGGTCATCTTTGCGCGCGCCTTTATTGACAAAGCTGGTATTAGTGCTCGTCCACGTGTCGGACGATCCGTAGCAAAAAGCGACGGAGATTATAATTTTAAGCGTCGTTAACTGGAAACCTTCTAAAACATCGCGACGGCACGTTCAAAGCGTAAGACCATTTGACACCGATGTATACGGATGTGAATTTTACATTTTTCAATGGGTTTTCTCACGGATAATTTTTTTTTTCAACCCTCCGAATTGCCGTAATCAAGCGATAAATTTCTTTTCGTAGTTCCGCGAGGACCTATAAGTTGAATTGAAACTTGAGAGAGCAGGAAAATTCGGAAATTTTTTTTTTTTTTACTGGAGTCTGGCCGCACATGTGTTGAGTGGAAAATTCTCTGCTATTCGAGCCTCATAATGCTTTTTGGAGAGTATTTTTTACTGCAATTTTGTGTATCCTATGTTTTTTTTCCTCGGAAAAAACCTGAATTAATTCGTAATTGCCACGGTATGAACGATCCCCGAAAGAAAAAATAAAATATAAAATTGGCTGAATGAGTTTCAATGTGTGCTCCAAATATGAATTTCGTGTTCTGTTGATCGATGTACCAGGCTCTCGGTAATTGCCCGAGCAATCTCTAGTCACCTCGCTACGAACGTGACATTTTCGTCACTACGAGAGAGAGAGAGAGAGAGAGAGAGAGAGAGAGAGAGAGAGAGAGAGAGAGAGAGATTTACGATATTACGCTAACACTCTAATCTCTGGCGCACACGAGAATAGGCAATTAAATCTCGTTACGACAAAATTGCACGCGAGACCATCGGTAGAGAGTAATATATTAATACACGTTCGTGCGAAAGTTTGTCTATTATAATCTTCTCTCTCTCTCTCTCTTCCAGCTTTCGTCATCATTGAGCGGATTACATCGCTCATTGCGGTGATTGAAAAACTTTGCGTCTTTATCGCCACGAATTAAATGCGAGTGGGTTGGCAATTATCGACGGAAATTCAATGAAAAATGTTTATTCAAGTAAATATATCATGAGCAATTGATTAATTAATGCGTTGAGCAGCGTTTTTTTTTTTTTTTTTTTTTTTATTACGACGCGTCATCCGACCGATTGAATATTCAAAGTCTCGTGAAGTTTTATCATACAACCTCGCGACTGTCGGAGAAAATAACTGTAAAATAAAACGCGAGAAGGGCCAAAAAGAGGATATTAATTCCTCAATCATCTTCGGGGAAAAAAGTTTAAAAATAGAAGGGGATGAAAGAAAAAAAAATGCGAACGATGGAATAATAAAAAAAAAAAAAGCGAACGATGGAATAATAAAAAAAAAAAAAACTACGAGGGTCGATTTTTTCGAAGTTTTTATCGCAACTCCCGAAGAGCATTGTGATTCGAGCAGCGAAAGGAAATTTATATTGCAGTTTTGTTACCGTCGCGGTTGGCTTTGCCGCGAGGCAAACGCGAGAAAATTAATTTCTCGTGAGTGCGCGGGCCAACTCGATATAACATGCAGGAGTAAATCGGGGGCAATATGGACTAGATTGGTGCGACAGGGACGAATATTTTTTGCTTCTTCACACGATTTTCTCATTGTTTGATATTGCGAGAGATCGGAAGCTTTGCTAGAGTCTTTGCGGTTAGTACATCTATTAGTACATCTATAAGATTTTTCGTGGACTCGGAATAAACGGATTCGGAATAAAAATTAGTCATTTTGTCCGTAGAAATGTTTTGCGAATCCTTTTGAAAAATATGATTTGAACTTTGACAATAGCTTGTGCAGAATAAAATATTTCAGTAGGGCCGTATTCCCCCGCATTATCGTATTACGGATAAGGGAGGTCGTGGCCCGATTAAGGCGCTCGCGAAATTCCGTGGGAATTAAAAAGGATCCCTTAGGCATTCCTCTCTCTCTCTCTCTCTCTCTCTCTCTCTCTCTCTCTCTCTCTCTCTCTCTCTCTCTCTCTTTCTCTTTATCTTTTTTTCATATATATTGCTCAGTTATAACTACATCGAGCCGTAATTTCATCGTACAATGGCGAGATAAAGCCGTAAATGAGCGAGAACGTTGACAAAACGACGCTAGACACGGGAATAGAAAAAGCTCAGGAAAACTGTGAATAACGGCGACGACCCCTCGAGTATCGAGAATACTTACATCGACTTTGACAATTTTTCGGGCCAATATTCAATTATCGGCAATATCAAACGTGTTAATTGGGAGTATAAATGAAATTTTTTTATTTCAAAATCTGGTAGTTTAAGAAAAAAATATTTAGTGCGGATTTTTTTATTTGAATCAAAATTGCCGTTAATATAACGAATTCGAAAAATATAACATTATGACGTCACGCATGTTACGCTATATCTATATATATATCAAAATCCGTGAAATTAAATTGCCTATAACAGGTGAATCTGTCATTTTTAACGAAAAATAAAATATACGTCCTCATTATTTTTACTTACTCTACATTATGCGCCCCAATGATTGAAAAAAAAATTTTCATTGATACTCCTAATTGACAAATGTACATGTATACAGAAATATGGGCAAGCTTTATTTTTGATCAAATCAGATTTAGCAAAAGAGATTTTCCTGCAAGTATTTTTCGTTCGACAATCGTTCGATCATTTCACAAGTGATTTTATAATAGTAATAATAATTTTATTGTAATAATAAAATCACGTTTAAGAGCCAATTATTATTTCCATTATTTCCATTATTATTATTATTATTATTATTATTATTAAGAAAGATATTACTACGGTCGAAGATAGGTGAAGAATAAATAATTAAAAGAAATTTTGGTGTGCTAATGATGTGATAAAAAATATGAAAATAATTATGAATATTCTTTTGGAATAATTTTTTCCTTTTTTCACACGGAAAAAAAGACATTTCAAAAAATAATAACTGAAATTTAAAAAATACAACGATGAAGAGAAAGAATGCAGTTTAACACAGTAAATTAATCTCTTTACAGTGTTTTGATCAAAAAGTAATGTGCGGAATATACTTCTGTACTATCTGTATAACCATATTTGTTGGTTTAAACTGTAAAAACAATTATTTCCACTTCAAAAAAGTGACACTGTAAAAATTGAAAATGCTCGCAATGAATTTTGCTATAGATAAAATGAAAAACCAATAGATTTGTACAAGAAAAATTTTAAAACTGACGCATTAAAATGAACTGTATAGAGAGAGAGAGTATTTTTACGAATGTAAGACATAACAAAAAATACTAAATTCTCTATGAAAAACAGAAATTGAAATAAAGAAAAATTTTAGCACGCTTTCGTCGAATTCAACTGTGAAATAATGGAAAAATTACAGTTTTAAAATGTGTATGGAAAATACGACGCAAACAAGAAATTCATAAGGATCAATAAGCGTTCATAAAATCAATAGCGTAGTGGTATAGTGTCGGTCGTTAGGTAGGTCGTTAGGTAGGTCTCAGGTAAAATCTTAGGTAGGCTCAAAATTAATTTCGACGGAAAAAAGTCCGGACCACCAAGCCGGAAAAACTCGTAAAAAAAAAAATCTCCAAATCTTTAATTTTTTTTTTTTATGATTATTCAAGGATCGAAAGTGTTGAATTCGTTTAATGCGGAGGACCGCGGGTTCAAATCCCGGTCAATGACGATTTTTTTTTTTTTTTTTTGCAAAATTCATAGTATTTTCAAAGATAATGGAACAGCAGTTTTAAATTCTTTCATCGATTTAATTGCTAATTGATAGATAATAAACTACATTTATCATGCTAATTCGACCCGCGCTTTTCAAAATCTTCTAAACTTTTATTTTTTACAGTTCACTTTGCAATTTCTCAAACATTAAACCCAAAAAGATGCGCTATTTTATATTATAATTGATTTCACAATTTGTACAATTTGTCACAGTGGTAAACTCTATTCACACTTTTGAACTGTAAAAATTCATTCTATCACTCAGTCCTTTTTATTTCAAATTCTAAAGAATTTCCGAAGTTTTCCTCCCGAGAGGCATTCTCTATTAACAAAACTGTAAAACATGATGGAAACATGACTAGAATTCACAGAAAATTTTTTTCCGTGCAAGGCTTTCCCCTTCACGAAGAAAGATAAACAATTGAAAAATAGACATTTCAATTTTAGTTATGACTATTCAGTGATGAAAATGATTCATTGATTTTTATCGAACGATATAACTGAAAATTAAATTAAAAAAAGCAAACAGATCGATAATTTTTTCAAACGCCAATTATACTTGACCCAAACCTGGACTGCGATCGCAAACTTTGATGATGAATAAAATCAACAAATTTATTACCCAAAAATTAATTTCGAAAAAAAAAAAAAAAAAATTCATAGTTGTTCGATGAATCAATTTCGTATGATTATAATATTAATTGACGTGTAATGTTTTTTTTTTTTTTTTTCTTTACCTGGATAGTAGTACGGATGTCCGGCGTGTGCCGGATGAACGAGTGGATGGGGAGCACGAAAATCCATTTTTAATTATTGCAAGCACTCGTTTTTTTTTTCTCGATTATTTTCCGCTCTCTCTCTCTCTCTCTTTCCGGTAAGATAAATTGCTCGCGATATCAATTTTACACGTCGTATTTCAGGGACACAAATGACACGAGGTCGAAAATTACGATACGTAATCGAGCCTGAACTTAATGAGGCTCGAGGACATCGCGAATTAATCGAGAAGAGCTTCCGTCCTCACGTCGGAGAAATCTGCTGCGTTTTTCAACGTTGCTCAATTTACAAACGTTTTTTTATAAATAACAGTTTCATTCACCTGACTACACTGGGGGTCCACCAACGCAGCACGATTTAAACTGTACAATTAATGTATTTTATAATGTGAGCTCACAAGTGAATCAGTACTATAACGGGGGAAAAAAAAACACGAATAATGGACTTTTTTTTTCGATCGAATCTCGGACAATTTTTGATAATCGCTTTTCGCTACCTGAATAGAGCAAAAAAAAAAGTTCAACGCTGACAAATCTCGAGTTGGATAAAACGAGAGAAAGATGAAATTATAATTGAAAAGTTTCAATCGAGCAAAATGACGAAAAGTTGATTGGAATAAATATGAGCAAACTGGCATTTGGTAATAATCAACGAATGACTTAACATTGAATGACTCAAATTTGATAAACTTTTGTTTTTCGAGATTCGTCGACATGAAATAAATTCATATATTTTTTGTTTTCTTAATTTTTTTTTCTCTTCGTTTTCAGTTCGAGTGAAATATTAATTGCGGCAATGAAATTCAATAAAATTACGTTCGATCGATTGGAATTTTCTTAAATTACGAAATACTTTCTCAAGGCGATGTATGCCCGATTTTGGTATATTGTAATTTTTCCTTTTTACGAAAAACCACTATACTTGTGTTCCCATAAACATGGGGCGCGCAATAGAAACAACGTTGGTCAACCATATTGTGTAATTTATGGAAAAGAAAGTTTATATATATAAATTTCCATGAAAAAGTTTCAGTTGAAAGTTTCAATGCGAAATATCGAAAATTGTGAGAGGAATTTTATCGTCGCGGACGCTGTATCGCGATTTGAAATTAAAATTCACAGTTGTTACTTGAGATGAGAAAAAAAAAAGCGGTATGGAAATTTAAAAAAAAAATAGGAAGTGCCGGGTATCTCACCACGAGTTTTCTCGAATTTTGGATACGCGTTTTTTTTTTCTCTTCAAAACATTTAATTACTCGATCTGAAACTTCGAATGCACTTCCTTTGTTCGAGATATTATAAAGTTATTCGATCTCGAACCAAAGATGCACTTTTTTCGGCCCAAAAAATCTAATCAATCAATCTCGAATCAACAGATGCACTTTTTTCATTCCCAAAATCTCAATTAAATCGATCTGGGACTTCTGATGCACTTTTTTTTTGCTCCGAAACATTCAATCGATCGATCTCGAACTTTTCATGCACTTTTTTTCCTCCGAAACATTTAATTGATCGATCTCGAACTTTGGATGCACTTGTTTTTTTTTCTTTTACTGCAAAACGTTAAATCAATCGATCTCGAATTTTAAATGCACTTTTATGCTCCAAAGACCCTTAGATAATCGATCTTTAAACATCGGATGCACTTTTTTGCTCCAAAAACTTTGATCAATCGATTTCCGAGCTTTGGATGCACTTTTGTGCTTCAAAATCTTTGATCAATCAATTTCCGAGCTTTGGATGCACTTTTTTGCTCCAAAATCTTTGATCAATCGATTTCCGAGCTTTGGATGCACTTTTGTGCTCCAAAAACTTTGATCATTCGATCCCGAACTTTTGGCGCACTTTGTTTGCTCCAAAACATCGAATCAATCGATCGCGAACTTTGGATGCACTTTGTTTGCTCCAAAATGTTCAATCACGCGATCTCGAACATTTGTTGCACTTTTTGCTCCAAAACGTTTAATCGATCGATCGCGAACATGGGATGCACTTTTTTTTCGCCCCCCCAAAACATCCAATCGATCGAACTCGAACTTTAGCTTGAAATATTTGGCTCGAAAAAAACTGTAAACGTTCGGTTACCCCTGATTCGCATCGAGCGCGTCGGAAAATTGGCGGGTATTTTATTTTTTTTTTTTCGCGTCGGATTATTCGTTCGCAAGTGCGATCCAGCGTCACGAGAAGAAGGGAGGTCAGGGGAGGCTCTTGAATCGCAGCTGATGATCAACGCGTCGTGACCGATCGGGAGGATACTGAGGAGAGGTATAAGCGAATGTTTGATCCGTTATTGCCAAGAGGGCGGATAGACAGGGTGGTGAATGAGGAAGAGAGGGTTTCCGTGAAGGATTCGAGGTGGTAGGAAAGACGAGGATGATCGGTGTGTTGCGCATGCGCAAATAGGAAATGGCTTTTCGCGTAGATACGGCGATCTCTCTCTCTCTCTCTCTCTCTCTCTCTCTTTCTTTCTCTCCCACTCTCACCAACGTTTTGGTTTCTTTTTTCAACCCCCACCCCCCCCCCTTTTTTTTCTATCACACCCTCGCGAAATTTTATTCAAAAACTCGACTTTTCGTGCATTGCCATCGGCGATAAAATTTAGCGCGTGCGCCCGACGCTTCTGTGAGGGAGACTCGACGAGAGTTCCGGTCTTCTCGACGCTTGACACTCGACTGAGGGCGCCCCTTGAGTCACGCTCGGCTCTCCCCCCCCCCCCCCCCCCCCCCCCCCGCCGCGCCATCTCACGCTCGCGCTTTTATAATTCCCCCACTCCGATCGCTGTAGTTTTTTTTTTTTTTTTTCATACAATGATGGCGAGATATATATATATATATATATATAAATATATATGCAGGTGTAGTACATGTGTGCTCGAGACTATATGGGGTAGTGAATGTGGCCCGATCATTCCAATCGGCTCGAATTTTCGAAATTACGAACGAAGAAATGAACTCGAAAAGTTTGAAAAAAAAAAATCGTTCCAACCACGCCATTTTGTTTTCTTTTTTTTTTTTTTTCAAATTCTCATCACGTTTTATAAATAGATCGATTTTCATTTCAAGATCGATAATGACTCATCGATTGTCAACGAAAAAATTACGAAACGTTGAAGAATTATGGAATTGATTCGTTTTTTTTTTTTCTGTAACTCCCGAAACAACGCCATTTTTTTTTCACGTTCGTGCACGCTGCACTCGATCGTTATTCCTATCATTATAACGTATAGGATACTCGTCGCATACGTATATACATCGTGAATTTATCGAAAGTTCGTAATAATTTTACGTTAAAACATCGCTTTCGTCGAGTCCCCGAAATATCGGTGATCAGTTTTCCGTCGTAGAAAGGAGAGGGAAGAGAGAAGAGAATCGAACAAGGAAGCTTTTGACAAAAGTGAGAAATTGGAGAAACATCGATAAACGTTGAAGGGGGAGGGGATGAGTCTAAAAAAAGACGGTATAGAGAGAGAGAGAGAGAGAGAGAGAGAGAGAGAGAGAGAGAGAGAAAGGGAGAATATTGTACCCAAGGGGAAGATTAGCCCTTTTGAGCTTTGCGGAGGTTGCGTTTATTGAGAAACAAAAAAATGAGAAGGAAAAAAAAAATTAACAAAATGGAACATAGGAGCTGTCTTGGGCTCTTTTTCGTCGCAGGCAACGACGCCAACGCCATCACCGACGCTCTCTGACTTCCTCTCTTTCGTGAGAGTTTTTTTTCTCTTTCTTTCTCTCTCTCTCTCTCTCTCTCTCTCTCTGTCTCTCTCTCGATTCGACGATCGAGCGTGTATTCTCCATTGCACAAGCCCCTCTTCTCGCCACGGGGTGAGCTTACTAATATACCAAACTCGTGTAGAGAATCCCCGAGAGATTCCTCCCAGGGTGTGCAAGCGTTCTCGCTTGCTCTTTCCCGAAACATCTGGCCCCTCGGCACGCGCGCTCTCTTCGCTTTGCCACGGCTAAACGCCGAGAACGCGCGGCAATTCGGGCTCTTCTCGCTTACATGTATACGCTTTATAGCATAACGCGTTACGGCAAATTTGGCGGATAAAAAAAACAAACTAAAAAAAATTTCAAAAAGAGGCCAAGTTGGATATTATGCTGGATTGTCGATGAAATAATTTTTTTTTTTTTTTTTTCAATACGAATAAATTATTTCAGAGTCAAATGAATGTTGTTTGAGTCGAATGAATATTATTTTAGTCGAATAAACATTGTTTGAGTGGAATAAACATTGTATGAGTCAAATACATATTATTTGAGTCAGATGAATATTTTTTCGAATGACAAAAATATTACTTGAGTCAAAAAATATTATCAGAGTCAGATGAATATTATTTGAGTCGAATAAACGTTCTTTAAGTCAGATAAATATTTTTTGGGTCAAATAACTATTATTTGAGTCAGATAAATATTATTTGAGTCAGATAAATATTATTTGAATCAGATAAATATTATTTGAGTCAGACAAATATTATTTGAGTCAAATAAAATATATTCAAGTCAGATAAATATTGTTTGTGTCAAATCAATATTATTTGAGTCAGATAAATATTTTTAGAATGACAAAAATATTACATGAGTTATAAAATATTATCGGAGTCAGATAAATATTATTTGAGCCAAATAAACATTCTTTAAGTCACATAAATATTTTTTGGGTCAAATAAATATTATATGAGTCAGATAAATATTAGTTGAGTCAAATAAATAATATTTGAGTCAAATAAATATTATATGAGTCAAATAAATAATATTTGAGTCAAATAAATATTATATGAGTCAAATAAATATTATTTGAGTCAGACAAATATTATTTGAGTCAGACAAATATTATTTGAGTCAAATAAAATATATTCAAGTCAGATAAATATTGTTTGTGTCAAATCAATATTATTTGAGTCAGATAAATATTTTTAGAATGACAAAAATATTACATGAGTTATAAAATATTATCGGAGTCAGATAAATATTATTTGAGCCAAATAAACATTCTTTAAGTCACATAAATATTTTTTGGGTCAAATAAATATTATATGAGTCAGATAAATATTAGTTGAGTCAAATAAATATTATTTGAGTCAAATAAATATTATATGAGTCAAATAAATAATATTTGAGTCAAATAAATATTATATGAGTCAAATAAATATTATTTGAGTCAGATAAATATTTTTTGGGCCAAATAAATATTTTTTGGGCCAAATAAATATTATTTGAGTCAGATAAATATTATTTGAGTCAGATAAATATTATTTGAATCAGATAAATATTATTTGAGCCAGACAAATATTATTTGAGTCAAATAAAATATATTCAAGTCAGATAAATATTGTTTGTGTCAAATCAATATTATTTGAGTCAGATAAATATTTTTAGAATGACAAAAATATTACATGAGTTATAAAATATTATCGGAGTCAGATAAATATTATTTGAGCCAAATAAACATTCTTTAAGTCAGATAAATATTTTTTGGGTCAAATAAATATTATATGAGTCAGATAAATATTTTTTGGGTCAAATAAATATTATTTGAGTCAGATAAATATTAGTTGAGTCAAATAAATATTATTTGAGTCAAATAAATATTATATGAGTCAGATAAATATTATATGAGTCAGATAAATATTATTTGAGTCAATTAAATATTATTCGAGTCAAATAAATCCTCTTTGATGTAGATAAATATTGTATCATTAAGACACATTTTTTAAATTCAATTAAATGTTCTCTGATCCATTGAGATGTTTGCTGATTAAAAAAAATTTGCTTGAACTGATTTTTTTTTATTCAATTATTTTTTTCCGTCAGTCACATGTTGTTCGGTTGAATTGAATGTCGAATGACTCAATTACGCGTTGTTTCTCTGGGTTTATTTATTTTTTGTCGACCAACACCGGAATGGATAAAACAATCTTTACTCGCGTCAAACTGCATTCAATCGAATCAAGCAACATTTATTCGAGTCAAATAATAGCTAATCGAATCAAAGAAAATGACATCGAATCAAGTATATCGAATCAAATTGTTCGACTCGATCAATTGCGCCTAAACTCAAATGAATGTTGTCTCGACTCAACAAAATGTTGTCTGATTCGATCGAATGAAGTTTGACTCAAACGAACTTTTTTTTCCATTCAATTGAAAGCTATTCGAATCAAATAAATGCCGTTTGATTCAATTTAATCTTGTTCAATTCAATTTTAACCGTCACTTGATTCAATTTCATGTTGTTCAAGCGACTCGCACGTAGCCCGATTCGATTACACGTTGTTTTATTCAACTAAATATAGTTCGACTCAAATAAATATTCTTCGATTCGATCCAAATGCTCTGTTGGGCACAAATAAATCTCGTTTTACTCGAACAAAGGTTGCTTGACTCCAATTGATTTTTTTTTTTGTTGTTTCTTCTATCTTAAACAAATTTTTTTTTCACCCCCCTATTTATATCTTCACTCGACAGATCGATTCTTCACGATAAAATTGGCACGAGTAATTACGATGTGATCGTAAAATCAATCCGTAATATTGACGAAGGGTTTACGACATTTCGTACTTCCTGATCGAGCATGAGATCACGAATCGTGTCACGTGTATTGTTACATTTTAACGAAAGAATCACACGGATAACACCAGAAATACATGCACACGTGTTTATATATATATATATATATATATATACTTGTGTATGTAAAGCTTCGAACAGGCAGTCACTGTTTGTGTCGTGCAAAATCAATGCGTGGCTGGCGGCGACGGAGAACATTTTCCACCCTTTACGAGGTCTGGCAGACTGTTCACCGACTTCACGGTCTCCGCATCTATACCACAATCACTATATACACATAAAAACACGAACTGACCATCGAACAGTCGTACCCATCGCCGGTTAACAAGTAAATCGATGTGAATTACGCCCTTTTGCTTCTTAGCCGGATATTATCATCGACTATATAAACCGTGTACGGCGCTCGCGTCATCAACCCCTTTTATTCTTTTGTCCCTATAGGAGCCCTTCGCCAACCCGTCGCACGATCCGCACACAAAAACAACGAGCACCAACGTGTACATATATATACGATTTTATATAGCCCTCAACTCTTGCTTTTCGTATGCCCTTGTATGGCTCACGAACCGCCCTTTTCTCTCCCCCGAGCTCGGCTAATAAGCCACATTATCACGCAAAATCAAGGCAAGCCCAGTTCTGGATTTGGGTTTTTTTTTTTTATACACAATCTCGTTAACGGTGTCACGAATTTGCGTCACGTTCGGTCAGAATAAAATCTCTTTCTCTCTTACACAATTGCGCAGCGTTCGGCAAAAAAAAAAAATTTCTGTTTTACTAAATACTTGAGTAATTTGAAATAATATTCGAAAACATTTATTATTACGGAAAAATAAAAAAAAATTATTAGTATTTATATTTTTACTTATACGGAAAATATCATTTTAACTTTTAACTGCAAAGAATTTTAATTTTCTTTTAAATTAGAACTTTGCAGAGTTAAACTGGTAAATTTTTTTTTTAATAAATAGTAATAATTAATGGTAATATTGATAATGACTTCAAAACTTAAATATTTTTCAATAAAAATTACTACTGATTTTAAGAAAATAAGAAATTTTTTTTTCCAATATTCTTAAATTTTTCAAAAATAAGTAATTATTTCATCGTTAGTTGTAATTATTTTAAAAACTTTAAAGATGTATTGGGCGTACCTTCCCAAACCAAAAGGGACTTTCGTCGACAATATTGCATACTTTATGATAAGCTAAAAATCGGAAAAAACTCAACCACAATAAAGACGATAAGAAGATTAATTTCGAATAATAATAATGCCAAAAAGTTATCAATAAATTGTTTAAATCAAGCATTGTTCAACAAATTTTAAGGGAAAGTTTTCTTTTGACACGTGAAATGAATTCGTTGATTTTTCTGACTAAACATGAATTTTTTTAAAAAATTTCTTATCATTTTGAAATTTTGGTTTTCGAAAATTTTTTAATTTTGAAAAATGAAGGAAAAATCGTAAATTTTGGATATGTTTTCGTAAAAACGTTGTATATTACAATTAAGAAGTTTCCAGGGAATTGAACGAACAGTTTCGTAAGTACAACCTTTAGAAATTTCCGAAAACCGAAACTTCAAAATGATAAGAAAATTAAAAAAAAAATTCATGTGTAGTCAGAAAAATCAACGAATTCATTTCACATGACAAAAAAAAAACATTCCCTAAAAATTTGTTAAACAATGTTTTTTTTAAACAATTTATTGATAACTTTTGGGCATTATTATTATTAAAAAGTAATCTTCCTATCGTCTTTATTGTGGTTGAATTTTTTCCAATTTTTATGTTATCACGAAGTATGCAATATTGTCGACAAAAGTCACTTTTGGTTGGGAAGGTACGTCCGATATACATCCTTAAACTCGTATAACTCAAAAGCTTTTACGTTCTTTTAATTTTTTTAAAATTATAGGCTTGTTTTTCATTGATTCTCCATCGATTGAAAAAAAAAAAAAACAACTTAAATATGTAAATTTCAGCTGAAGTTGTGGGAGAAAAATCTGCGTGGGGTCCACGGGACCCCAGTGTGGTAATGACGTAGGCAAAAAATAAGTGTGGTAGCCTAGGGTTAAAATATGCAGGTATCTCGCTGTCACTTGTTAGTCATTTAAGTATTAAGGCGGCCCATTAGTGACAAAACTAGTCAAAAATCGTGACGTGAAAAAAAAAATCATAAAACCTATCATAATATTTTCTAAACACTCTGTCAAAATAAAATTTATGAATTTCGATGACGTTTCCCGTGATATTTTTTAACCATAATTTATTATAAATAATATTATAAATAAAGTTTCAACTGACAAAAGTATTTAACGCTGTCAGAGCGATCAAGTCAAAAACGATAGCTGATATTCATATGTTTCCTCGCGTGCAGAATGACAGACATATATATTGTATCCGAGATTTGCACACACGATGACTTTCGCGATTAAATTTCTCGGGAAAATCCCTGGCAAGACACAATTTTTTAAATACCATTGGAAAGTTCACGATTTCATCTTTCAATACTCAAAATTTGAATAAGATCTCTCGTCTTTATCAAAAGGTATCGTGTCACTTCCGGTGAAAATGGAATCAACTGTCATAAAGACCCATGTTGAAATAGGTAATTTTAAATTACTCGTTCGCAATAATTTGCCTGGCAACGTACACTGAAATTTTGAGAGAGCGTTCATTGCATCTTAGATAACACTCTCCCGAAGTTTCATTCGTATCACCGGTTTTTTAATTCAAAGCCTTTGATAACATTTATCATCCCCTTGTGCTGAAAAAGCTTCGGGATATTTCTCTGAATCGTCCTTAACCTTTAGAGGACGGGGAAATTTTGGTTCAAATCGACTTTTCGTTTGAACCAAAATTTATGCATTACTTCAACGGATTACTCATTTCGAGTGTCCTATCTGACAGGTGGTCCCTAAAGGAAAGCTGGTAAAGGGAAGGGTAATCCGAAGGTGGTCCCCCGTCCTCTAAAGGTTAAGTTGTGTGCACTCTTATCTTACTGGGAGAACAAAAGCTATAATTGATAAGCGTGACCCATCTGATTGTGGCTTCCTGCTACTTCGGGAGTCTCACAGGGCTCTTTCCTTGGACCTACATTGTTTTCTATTTTTATCAACGACATAGGTGCCACAATCTTAGGCATTCCAATCATATCGTTTTTTTTTCCGATGACACGCAAATTCATTTGAGCTGCTACCCGTCCGAGCTCAATGCAGGATTGGCAAAATTATGTTATGACGTCGATAAGAATATACGAATACGCTATTAGGAACAGTCTAAAATTGAATCATGCGAAATCGTCAATTATAATCCTGTGGCAGCGGAGCATATGTACGGGGTCTTGACTTGAACGAATTACCGGTCATTGCAATAAATCAAATTATATGCATTACCGTAACGTACAGGATGTGGCTCGTAACCCGGGGACGATGCTACAAGCTAATCTTTCTTGGGCCATCCGTGTATCAGCAATTTCTCGAAAAGTGAACTTCACTTTTCGTATAGACTGAAGTATCACAAAAACTTTTTATCCAACTGAACTTCGCATAAAATTAATTTTCGCTCCGCTGTTGTAAAAAAAATAGTTCACCTCGGAGTAAACGGTCGTTTGCGCCTCGTATGAAGTTGAGAACACCTCGGCTTCGCATCGGTGCTCAACTTCATACTCGTGCAAACGACCTTTTTCTCTCTCGGTAAACAATATATACCATTCTAATCTCATTTTGCCCTTACTGGATTACCATCGCGTTTGTCTATAACGACCTGACGAATGAATTGAGACTTGAAACTCCGGAGGGGCTTGCAAGACCGTGCAATACACGATTTATATTTCATCTTCGCAGATGATCGATCTATCGATCTATGAAGAATTGAGAAAGTATTCAGAGTTTTGGCTTCATTTTTGTGAACGAAATAAAATTGAGCAGGGGATACTGAATTATTTACTGAATTCGGTATGCCCAGAATCGAGTGAAATTTCCATTGATCAATCGATGGATCAATTGCCGTTTGAATGATTGTTTTTTTTCCATTCAAAATCGGTAATTGAAAATGTTTCGCGATTCAGTGCATCGGTTTTATATATATTCAATCGATACAAGGATCAGACGCAAGGAGGAAAATCCGAAATTTTATATTTTCATCCGCGGTTGTCGTTTCGCTCGAGTGCGGGAAAACAACCGGTGGCGTATTATTATTTCAATAATAAAGTCTCGTGTACACAGAGCGGAGAGAGGAATCCGGAGGGCATTTGCGCGAAAAGCAGCGAGGAGGGTCAAGGGGGAGGGGGGGGGGGATGAAACAGACCGTGATAGTTGAGGGGTATAATATAGCTGACAAGCTCTCTAGTTCCGCGACTCGGCACAGTCGGTGGTTAATTATTAACACCGGGACACCAAAGGGGATGCTATGAGCCCGGCGGTGGTTGTGGAGCAAAGTCCATGAAACTCTGAAGTACATACATACATACATACATACATACATATATATATATATATATATATATATATATATATATATATATATATATATATATATACTCGTATATATGATATATCGACTGGTGGCAGACGAAAGGGCCAAAAAGACAAAATTTGGGGCGTAACGTAATGGGGACTAGGCCCTTTTCTTTGTCAGCAACTGATTTATGTTTATGTATACCTGCATATATATGGGCATGTATATCAAACACGAGAGAGGTCGGAGCAAAGCGTTAAGAGGGTGGATAGAGCTTCGTGCACACATTTTACAAGAGACACGTTCATATATATACATAATACGAGGTAATCCATGCAAACCCAAAAAAAAAAAAACATCTCCGATCCTCATATGGCATCCGAGATTTCGTTCATTAAATTTCATTTTATCGTCCCAATTTTAAGTTGGATTCAGTTTTTTTTTTTTTTCCCCCTTTTCAATTAATTTTTTACGTGGGCTTATAAGGGCTTTTTGTGCAGTAACAATGCACCAAAAGTATAGTAAGAAGAACTATTGATACAACAGTAGTGTAACACTGGAGTAAACCGTACAGAAAAAGTACAGTTGAGTAACAGTAGAGTAGGAGGAACTATAACTGTAATAGAAGAACAGTAACAGTCGAGAAAGAGGAACTGTTACTGTAATATTATAGCAATAACAGTACAGTAATACTGCAGTAACAATGCAGTCACGGTACAGTAAAAGGAACTATTACTGTAGCAGTAGAATAACAGAAGAGTAAGAAGAACTATTACTCTGATAGTAGAACGGTATCAGTTCGGTAAAGTAAAGTAAAAATACAGTAATAGTATAGCAAAAGGAATCATTACTGTATCAGTAAATTAAGAGGAACTGTCGATATAACAGTAGCGTAACAGTGGAGTAACCATGCAGCGAAAGTACAGTTGAGTAACAGTAGAGTAGGAGGAACTGTACTGTAATAGGAGAGCGCAGTAACAGCGCAGAACAGTAACAATACAGTAACAGTCGAGCAATATGAACCGTTACTGTAATAGTAGAGCAGTGAAAGCACTTAATAGTACAGTAACAGTACAGCAATATTACAGTAGCAAAACAGTACCAGTAGAGTGACAGTAAAGTAAGAGGAACTGTTACGCCAACAGTAGATTAACAGTAGCGCAAGAGGAACTATTACTCTGATAGTGGAGCAGTATCAGCAAAGTACAGTACAGTAAGAATACAGTAATAGTAGAGTAAGAGGAATCTTTACTGTAACAGTAAATTCAGTGGAACTGTTGCCGTAATAGTAGAGCAATAACAGCACAGTAACAGTGCAGTAACAATGCACCAAAAGTATGGTAAGAAGAACTATTGGTACAACAGTAGTGTAACACTGGAGTAACCGTACAGAAAAAGTACAGTTGAGTAACAGTAGAGTAGGAGGAACTATAACTGTAATAGAAGAACAGTAACAGTCGAGAAAGAGGAACTGTTACTGTAATATTATAGCAATAACAGTACAGTAATACTGCAGTAACAATGCAGTCACGGTACAGTAAAAGGAGCTATTACTGTAGCAGTAGAGTAACAGAAGAGTAAGAAGAACTATTACTCTGATAGTAGAACGGTATCAGTTCGGTAAAGTAAAGTAAAAATACAGTAATAGTATAGCAAAAGGAATCATTACTGTAACAGTAAATTAAGAGGAACTGTCGATATAACAGTAGCGTAACAGTGGAGTAACCATGCAGCGAAAGTACAGTTGAGTAACAGTAGAGTAGGAGGAACTGTACTGTAATAGGAGAGCGCAGTAACAGCGCAGAACAGTAACAATACAGTAACAGTCGAGCAATATGAACCGTTACTGTAATAGTAGAGCAGTGAAAGCACTTAATAGTACGGTAACAGTACAGCAATATTACAGTAGCAAAACAGTACCAGTAGAGTGACAGTAAAGTAAGAGGAACTGTTACGCCAACAGTAGATTAACAGTAGCGCAAGAGGAACTATTACTCTGATAGTGGAGCAGTATCAGCAAAGTACAGTACAGTAAGAATACAGTAATAGTAGAGTAAGAGGAATCTTTACTGTAACAGTAAATTCAGTGGAACTGTTGCCGTAATAGTAGAGCAATAACAGCACAGTAATAGTGCAGTAACAATGCACCAAAAGTATGGTAAGAAGAACTATTGGTACAACAGTAGTGTAACACTGGAGTAACCGTACAGAAAAAGTACAGTTGAGTAACAGTAGAGTAGGAGGAACTATAACTGTAATAGAAGAACAGTAACAGTCGAGAAAGAGGAACTGTTACTTTAATATTATAGCAATAACAGCACAGTAATACTGCAGTAACAATGCAGTCACGGTACGGTAAAAGGAGCTATTACTGTAGCAGTAGAGTAACAGAAGAGTAAGAAGAACTATTACTCTGATAGTAGAACGGTATCAGTTCGGTAAAGTAAAGTAAAAATACAGTAATAGTATAGCAAAAGGAATCGTTACTGTAACAGTAAATTAAGTGGAACTGTACCGTAATAGCAGAGCAATAACAGCACAGTAATAGTGCAGTAACAATGCACCAAAAGTATAGTAAGAAAAACTATTGATACAACAGTAGTGTAACACTGGAATAACCGTACAGAAAAAGTACAGTTGAGTAACATTAGAGTAGGAGGAACTGTAACTGTAATGGAAGAGCAGTAACAGCGCAGTACAGTAACAATACAGTAATAGTCGAGCAAGAGGAACTGTTGATGTAACCGTAGCGTAACGGTAGAGTAACTGTACAGCACCGGTACAGTCGATTAATAGCAGAGCAGTAACAGTACGGTACAGTAACACTGCAGTAAAGTACAGTAACAGTAACACTGTTACTGTTACTGTAAAGTACGGTACAGTAACACTGCAGTAAAGTACAGTAACAGTACAGTAACAGTAAAGACAGTAACAGTACAGTAACACTTACAATAATAGTGCAGCAACAGTTTAGTAAAATTTGGAGTATAAATGAAATTTTTTTTATTTTAAAATCTGGTAGTTTAGGAAAAAATATTTAGTACGTATCTTTTATTTTTTTATTTGAATCTAAATTTCCGTTAATATAACAAATTGAAAAATATAACATTATGACGTCACACATGTTACGCTGTATCTATATATATATGTATATCAAAATTCGTGAAATTAAATTGCCTATAACAGGTGCATCCGTCATTTTTAACGAAAAATTAAACAAATACGTCCTCATTATTTTTACTTACTCTACATTATGCGCCCCAATGATTGAAAAAAAAAAAATTTCATTCATACTCCTAATTATAGTCACAGAGCAGTATCAAAATGCGAACAATGCCTTTCGTCACTCGCTGAAATCTCCACTGCCAGTGCTCCGCATTCTGATAAATACTTTAGACGCAAGTGCCGATGGAATATTGAAAAAAAAAAAAAAAAAAAGGGCCATAAAAACAGCTCGGCATTCTTCTACAGGGATATTTCGATGGGGCACAAATCGATCGGAATATTAATTCGCAAGATCATATTATATGTGGTGGATATTCTGATGCCTTACGCTATACAAAAGCATCATGAATTTCCTTCTGTTACCAATTCGTGCGAGTATACTTTCAATATAATATCGTCCTATCTGAGGCACACATGGAGATTGCTCGTTGCATTAACGGCTTGCATGTTTTTACGATATCTCAGAAACTCCCTCACATCTGGTGATGTGCATCCAGCTACGATAAACGAGGGAAATGCGAAACAAGAGAAGCAAAAAAAAAATGACTCGAAAAAGTATATCCACTGATGACGAGTGAAGTGACTCGACAGTTTCAGGAGGAGGAGACGAAGCCTTGCAGGGGCTTCCGGTCGGTGTAGGGCCGTGTAAGAAAGCACTGTCTGATGACATTTTGATATCGATTCCCGAGGGAGAAGAAGAAGAAGAAGAAGGAGACTAACAGTTCGGTGCCAGCTCATGCTGTAATGCTCGTTGCAACGCATCGATCTGAGAAGAGCATGGCACAACACATACCATAGTTCTTATAGGGCCTTATGTTTATGCCTGTACAGGGAACGTTTTTAAGTTTGGGTCGGTCGTTATACTTTCATCAACAATTTGAACGCATCTAATTTTTCAAACTTTTTTAGACTCATACTTTTTTTTCAGTAAAGAAGGGTTCTTTGTTTACTTTTATTTTTATTCTTATTCTGTTTCATTATTGTCAAACTCGGTACTAAAAATCCATATCCTCTAGTTTTTTTTTTTTTTTTTGCGTCGAAAGTTTTTTGCCTCGTCAGTTGAAAGTAAGACTAGATCATGAGCGAATGCGAGAAACATTTTCAGAAAATTCGAATATTCCTTTTAAAAAAATAATAATAATATGAATAATAACGTAGCTTTCTGCAGTCAGATTTTTATTTCGACAATACGAGCATACTCATGAGAACGTATTAATTTTGCACTGCGCGAAGTACTTTTTCTTCATGAATCTTCAGAAAATTATTTTCAACCGTCGCAAAGCTGCCTCTATGAGGATATAGTAAAAAAATGAGAAATCATATTTATTTTTGTCAGGTGCGTGCGTCATATTAACGGTATGCCAGAGTAAATAAGTTGAAAAGTCAAGCTGGCTCGGATAATTTATCAGTATTTTTCAATGTTTAGAGAGGGGGGGAAAAAATAAAACGGACGTTTGATCAAGTGTTTTTCGAATAATTCATTTTTTTCTAACAATACTTTTCGATCGAATTCACGATATACTGTCATGATGGATGTTCGTCTATTTGTACAATTGTAATTCTTGTAAAACACACGCGCGGACAAAGGTAAGTGCGTCGCGTTTTTCGTACGACTCAAGGTCGAAACGATAACACCGATCTCCAAACTGTGTGAAAATTTTCCACAGAAGTTGAAAACATTTTTATTCAAAGCTGTGTATATATATATATACGGACGGATTTTACACGTAACGTTTAATTTATCGATAGGTATTCACGATCGATCGAATTTTAACGAATAATTTCTATCAATCGACTGAAAAATATTTCACGCGATTAGAAGCAAGATAATGGGGATATATTTGGCATCGACCTTGAACCATGATTAATGCACGAATTTAGTATTTTATATTTTCAATATAACAACGGTAAAGTAACAGGCCGGTAATAGTAAAAGAAGAATAATCATCGAGTCACAATGAAGTAATGGTATAGTAGCAGTACGGTAATTGTATAGTAACAGTACAGTAACAGCACAGTAATAGTACAGCAATAGTCCAATAATAGTACAATAACAATAATGATCCAGTAATAGCACAGTAACGATGCAGTAATTGTATAGTAACAGTACAGTAATAGCACAGTGATAGTACAGTAACCGTCCAGTAATAGTGCAGGAACAATAATGATTCAGTAATAGTACAGTAATTGTATAGTAACGGTACAGTAACAGAACAGTAATAGTAAAGATACAGTCCAATAATAGTACAAGAACAATAATGATCCAGTAACAACACAGTAACGCTGCAGTAATTATATAGTAACAGTACAGTAATAGAATAGTGATAGTACAGTAACGGTCCAGTAAAAGTACAGGAACGATAATTATTCAGTAACAGTGCAGTAATTTTATAGTGACAGTACAGTAATATCACAGTGATAGTACAGTAACCGTTCAGTAATAGTACAGGAACAATAATGATCAAGTAATAGCACAGTAACGATGCAGTAATTGAATAGTAACAGTACAGTAATAGTGATAGCACAGTGATAGTACAGTAATCGTCCAGTAATAGTATAAAAACAATAATAACTCAGTAACAGAGCAGTATCAATGCATTAATTGTACAGTGATAGTACAGTAACAGCACAATGATAGTACAATAACAGTCCAGTAAAAGCACAAGAATAATAATGGTCCAGTAATAGCACAGTAACGGTGCAGTAATTGTACAGTAACAGTGCAGTGATAGTACAGTAATCGTCCAGTAATAGTATAAAAACAATAATAACTCAGTAACAGAGCAGTATCAATGCATTAATTGTACAGTGATAGTACAGTAACAGCACAATGATAGTACAATAACAGTCCAGTAAAAGCACAAGAATAATAATGGTCCAGTAATAGCACAGTAACGGTGCAGTAATTGTACAGTAACAGTGCAGTGATAGTACAGTAACCGTCCAGTAATAGTGCAGTAACAGTGCAGTAATTATATAGTAACAGTGCACTAACGGCGCGGCAATAGTACAGCAACAGTCCAGCAATAGTGCAGGAACAATAATGATCCAGTAATAGCACAGTAACGATGCAGTAATTGAATAGTAACAATACAGTAATAGTGATAGCACAGTGATAGTACAGTAATCGTCCAGTAATAGTATAAAAACAATAATAACTCAGTAACAGCGCAGTATCAGTGCATTTATTGTATAGTGATAGTACAGCAACAGTCCAGTAATAGTACAAGAACAATAATGATCCAGTAACAACACAGTAACACTGCAGTAATTGTATAGTAACAGTGCAGTAACAGCGCAGTGATAGTACAGTAACCGTCCAGTAACAGTACAGGAACAATAATGATCCAGTAATAGTACAGGAACGATGCAGTAATTGTATAGTAACAGTACCGTAATAGCACAGTCATAGTACAGAAACCGTCCAGCAATAGTACGAGAACAATAATAATTTAGTAACAGCACAGTATCAGTGCATTAATTGTATAGTGACAGTACAGTAACAGCATAATGATAGTACAATAACAGTCCAGTAATAGCACAAGAATATGAATGATCCAGTAATAGCACAGTAACGGTGCAATAATTGTACAGTAACAGTGCAGTGATAGTACAGTAACCGTCCAGTAATAGTACAGTAACAATAATGATTAAGTAATAGTACGGTAACGGTGCGGTAATTGTATCGTAACAGTACAGTAACAGCACAGTGATGGTACAGCAACAGTCCAATAATAGTACAAGAACAATAATGATCCAGTAACAACACAGTAACGCTGAAGTAATTATATAGTAACATTACAGTAATATGTAGAATAGTGATAGTACAATAACATTCCAGTGATAGCACAAGAATGATAATGATCCAGTAATGGTACGGGAACAATAATTATCCAGTACTAGTGCAGTAACGATGCAGTAATTGTATGGTAACAGTACAGTAATAGCACAGTGATAGTACAGTAACCGTCCAGTAACAGTACAGGAACAATAATAATCCAGTAATAGTACAGGAACGGTGCAGTAATTGTATAGTAACATTACAGTAATAGCACAGTGATAGTACAGAAACCGTCCAGCAATAGTACGAGAACAATAATAATTCAGTAACAGCACAGTATCAGTGCATTTATTGTATAGTGACAGTACAGTAACAGCACAATGATAGTACAATAACAGTCCAGTAATAGCACAAGAATAATAATGATCCAGTAATAGCACAGTAACCGTGCAGTAATTGTACAGTAACAGTGCAGTGATAGTACAGTAACCATCCAGGACAGAACAGTACAGGAAGAAGACCAGTACAGGAAGAATAATGATCCAGTAACAGTGCAGTAACGGTGAAGTAATTGTATAGTAACAATACAGTAATAGCACAGTGATAGTACAGTAACCGTCCAGTAATAGTACAGGAACAATAACGATTCAGTAACAGTGCAGTAATTGTACAGTAACAGTACAGTAACAGTTGTGTAGTAAGAGCACAGCGATAGCACAGCAACAGTCCAGTAACAATACAATAGTATATTGTTTCCCGAGCGGGAAAACGATCGTTTGCACGCCGAGTATGAAGTTGAGCACCGAGGCGAAGCCGAGCTGTTCTCAACTTCATACGAGGCGCAAACGACCGTTTTCTCCGAGGTGAACGTTACTATTTTTTACAACAGCTGAGCGAAAACAGCGAGTTTCCATTCGCAAACGAGGACCGGAAATCGACTGGTTTCCATCTTCGCTTGTGGATGGAAAAACAAAAAATTGCGGATGGAAAAAAAAATTCAGCTTAATATCCGTGCTCATCGACTAAAGATACATTTCAAAACGCGATAGATTTCGATCGAATAATTCATCAGCAAGATTATTACGGAGCAATACATCATAATTTATAAACTTTCAATCAGTTTCTCGATTTTCACACTCCTGGAGCTGCTACTTTCAATTTTTCCATCAATCGTTCCCAGCATATTATAATTACAGAAAATTTCACGAAAATTTACCGGCAACATTCCGTTAAACGACAATTTCATTTATCAAATCCGACGAGGATACGAAAATTTACGACACATCGCATACATAAACGGAGAGTTCTTAGATCAATGTCGTATGGACCGTATGAAAAGCTTGCCTGGCAAAGTGAGGGTTGAGAACATCGGGGTTGAGCGGAAAAACGGGACTCGCGGGACGTTCACTCGTGCAGTCCCGAGGATACAGGAGAGGGTGAGAGCGAGAGAGTTGACGAGAGCGTGTCTCGGGGGCGAGAGCCTCTTCCCTAATTCGAATTTAGGTGTCGGACGGGTTGTTAAGTGGGCGCAATGCGGTGTCACGATGCGGATATTCCGGACTATCCCGATGTCGTTACCGTTTGCCCGTGCCCTCGTTCACACACTGGTTCGTACGACGAATAAACGTACCAGCGTGTGTGTGTGTGTTTTTATCGTTTATCATGGTTGTTACTCATTATTGACTCAGAAATTCCCTGACTTTTTCAGGTTTTCCACGCAGATTTTGCAAATATCCCAGGGAGATTAGGGTCAAATTAAAAAATGCTGAATATTAAAATACAAAATTGAAAAAAAAAACTGAGCTACATAAAATAATTTAAGCACTGTAAAGTAAAAAAAAATAAATACATTAAAAGCAAATACCGAACCTGTTCCTCATTATAAACGGAAATTTTTATGTCGGTGCCAATAAATGAAAAAAAAAATATAAACACTTATCTACAATAATAATTGTGCAGTTGCGTATCGACAAATCGAATGCAGAAACGCAGCTTTGGAGCTTTGGAGTAAATTAGTTTTTAGTTTTTGAAATTTTCATTGTTCGGCACTGACGTAACTTTTTTTTTGCATATAATAAAGAATAATATAGATATTAAAAATATACAAAAACATTTTTATACTTTTCAGTTTTTTTTTCAAGTTGGTTTCATTTTTCGTAATTCTGGCAAAAAGTAAATTCTGAAAAAATTCCAAAGAATTTTCTAAATTTCCTGAGTTTTCCCGGTTTTCCATATGCGTAACAATCATGTTTATATGTGCTCAATTCCCCTGACGGTGTCTCTCTCTCTCTCTCTGTAGTTTTAAAACCACTGAACAAGACCGTTACCTCCGAAAAAAGAAAAAAAAACATCGAAATTGGTTCAGTTAGAATTTCGAAATTGAAAGACAACGACGAATTATTTTCAAAAGTATCGATTAATATTCTTTCAAATTTTCCCAATCTTTCGTTTCCCTCATAGTCTGAGCATCAACGAGGAAAAATTTGATTAGGGTGTCTGGAAAAAAAAAAAACAAAAATTATGATTTTCAGAAAATTTGTTTATGCAACAACAAATTAATGTTCGCACTTGACCTAAACTTTGAAGCCAATTTATTATAAATTTCAGCCAGGCAAAATTATTTTTTTTATCAAAAAATAATAACTTTGAACGCGTTTTTTTTCGAAATTTCGTTTTACCATTTTTTTTTTTTTTTTTTTTTTTTTTTCAAATTGGCGGGAAAGATAGAGAAAATAAAATATTCGGCAAACGAGTGAAATAAAAATATGTTTAGAAAAATTGGTTGAGCCAATTTTTTTTTTTGCAGGAACAGATCAATTTTTTTTTTAAATCGTTACTGTTTTTTTTTCATGTCTGGCAATTCGTAAAATTTTATGCTATATTCTTGTTTTTCTTGGATTGCCAACCATATAATTATATGAAAATTGAAAACATATTTGGTTTTGTTCTTTCTCAGAGTTTACATAATATTTATTTCTTCCTCAGAGCTTACATTTTTATTTCTTTCCCTGGAGTTCATATTTTCGAGTTAAAAAAAAAAAAGAAAAAAATGATTTCGTATTTGGTAAAGTGTATAAAAAAATTACCCTCAAAATCTTTCAAGGTACAGCTTTATTTTTAAATCGCCCAAAAAAAAAAAACAAAAATTCCCGAAAATGACTTTCTTTTTTTTTCAGCTTCCCAAACCGAGATTGCCCATGAAAAATTTATAAAATAAAAGCACTCTCTCTTTCTCTCTCTCTACCCCTGAATATGATCAACAGTGAGTTATAAATCTTTAATTTATCCCTCACTCGTTGATTTATCCACGACGTTTACGAATTACGAATTAACGAATTTACGAATTAACATTGCTTCACGATGCCCACTCAATTGAGACACGAACACCAGCAGGATTTGTCGAGAGTTGCCTATTTTTTTTTTCTCCCCCTCGATCTAATTAAAACTCGAGTCGCAGAGGCGTTTGATTTCTCAAGAATAATAAAATCACGATTGAACGGAGATTTGAAAGGAAATCACGTACAGTTCGAACTAATAAAATTCCTTCAAGTATCATTGACAATGGAAGAAAAAAAAAAAACGATTTCCTCGCTTCTGCAAGTTGTCGTTTTTTTTTTTTTCCCCCCCTCAAGACAGAATTTTATATCCGGAATAAGAGAATATTCCGGTCATCGTAGGTAAAGGTAAGAAGGCAAAAATTAATAAATCGACGATAAAGTGGAGGAAAAGAATAATAATAATAATAATAATAATAATAATAATAATCTCAGATGAGAGAGAGCAGAGAGTAAAGAGACGAGAGAGAAGGGTTGAACGAGACTCACTCGAATGGAAAATCCCATCGGGAGAAGAAGGCTTCTCATGAAGATGCTTGGTCGTTGAAATATCCTTTTGTACGTCAAAAATGTTTAATTTTTTTTTTTTTCCTCCCCCTTTTTTTCGAGCGATTCCCTCAACGCTCCATCTCACTCGTCAACCCTTTTGCAACTCTTTTTTTTCGTCCCCTTGTACTCGATTTTTTTTTTTTTCTCTCTTCTCCTTTCTATCGTAAAATCTTCCAGTCTTCCTGGTCCTTAGTCGAAGGGGCATACACGCGCACAGAGATTCGTCACTCGAGTTCTCGATGGGGTCCTCGAGAAAAAAAAATAATCCGGGGGGGGTGGAATAAGAGGAAAAACGAAAACAAAAAAAAAAAAACGATCGCTCTATCCGACGTTTCGGGATCGACCGAGTGGATAAAATTTCTCATCCCCGATGAGGTATCCCCCCTCTCCCCCGTCGACTTCAAAACTCGAGACTGCGATGAGAGAAGGTAAGCCTCGCGAAAAAAAAAAAAAAAAAAAAAAAAAACAAAAATTCCTTTCCGCCTCGTTTCAAGCATCAAAGAGTGAAAAATTGAAAATTAATTGTTGAATTAAATTTCGTTTTTTTTTTTTTTCCGTTCTTGAAGATGATTTTCTTAATGGAGTCTCCAAAAATGTTCGATCTTTCGCAAAACAATTGGATCAAATGAAAATTGAGTGAGAAAGATTCAGTGAATTTTGAAATGAGAAATTTTGCAATTCGTTATTTTTGTTTGCTGTTTTTTTTTTTACGTAAAATTTTCAAGATCCGCAATGATAATTAGAATGATAATTCGATAGCTGCATGGGGGGGGTACAGGACGGGGTCGGAAATTATTTAAAACAATTGGAGTAAATTTTCACTTGAACTCTTGATATTGAATATAATTTAGGAAATCCGACTTTTTTTTCACAACTTTTTCATGCAAATTTTTGCACAATTAATATATACACATATATTATTATTATTATTATTATTATTATTATTATTATTATTATTATTATTATTATATTATCTATATTTATATAATATATAATATATAATAATATAATATATTAATAATTATAATATAATAATAATATAATATAATATATAATAATATAATATAATAATATATTTATATATTATATTATATTATTATTATTATTATTATTATTATTATTATTATTATATGATATATGTGCATAATAATATGCACAAATAAAAAATAATGTTTGCAAAAATAACTCCCGTTGTTTACGAATATTTTTCGATGAAAAAAAAAAAAAAAAAAAGAAAACAAATATTGAAAATCGAGCTTTTTTTTGTTGACAATTATCGCGAAAAAAAAAAGAATTGAGGGAATTTTGCAATAAAATTCACGAGAAACTTTTTTTTTAATTTCCCCAAAGCACCGGAAGAGCTTTTAGCTCTGACTAAAATGGAGCTCTTTTTTTCTCTCTCTCTCTCTCTCTCTCTCTCTCTCTCTCTCTCTCTCTCTCTCTCTCTCTCTCTCTCTCTCTCTCTCTTTCTGCCTGTAGGGCGAAGATAACGCTGAAATGAGAGGCTAACTTCGACTCTGGTAAATATTAGACCGTCGGAGATTTTTTTCTTCAACTCTTTGAGTTTTTTTCGAGTACGTAAAGTGTTTGAAGTTATAAATCGGGCATTCCGCATCGAGTGAAAGAATTTTTCACCGTTGGTGTCGGCGATTTTTACGCTAGTTTAAATTTTACTTTCGTCTTTACGATATCGAAGCCTTTCGCGTATCTAAATCTTCCAATTACGATTCGTACTTTTATATATCTCGTGCATCGATTGACGAAACGAAAAAAAAAAATAAAAAACAAAAAATCAACATGACATTTTAATCCCAAAATGAAACATGCTCTTTTCGTTTGAACGGCAAATTTTTTTGAAAAAAAAAAAAGGTTCAAAAAGCCGGAAAGTTGATAAACAAAGCAGAGAAAAAATAGATCTTTTTTTGCCCCCAAGGAAATATTTTATGTTCATCAAACACGTTTACCGAACGTAGCTGAGACCAAAACGAAATTGTGGCAAAAAAAAAATTAAAAGTTCACTTCCGCTTTGTTTTACCGTAATTAATCGATATGAATAAAAATTAAATGCCGTTCGTTGGTAAGCGCATCGCTTGAGAACTGCTGGACAGATTTGGCTATTTTTTATTTATAATGTTCGTAATAGTCCGAAAAATGTTTTTGGGGAAAGAAAAATTGGAAAAGTTGCCCGGAAAATTGGAAAATTTGGAAAAAACTGAAAGTGCTTTTTTTTCTATGGGATTTTTGTATCAACTCAAGACCATAACTCACGATTCGAACGATGGATATGCGTAATTCTTTTTTTGTTTTGTTCGTTACGGTCCTGGAAAAGTTTTCAGGAAAAAAAAAAATTCGGGACAATTACAAAGAAAGTCGGAAAATTCGGACAAACGGCAAAAATCATAATTTTTGCATCCTCGATCATAACTGACGATTGGAGCGACATATTTGGTTGATTCTTTTTTTTTCTAGTTCGTTATTCTCCCGGGATGAAAATAACTCAATTGAATTTCAATCGAAAAAAAAATCTGTAAGATCCGGAGAAAAATCTGGAAAAACGCATTCCAGCCTTGATTAAAATAAAATTACATTTGTTTTTACTTTTGCTTTGTTTCGCGATCCGTCCAACAAATTAAGTTATTTCATTTTTATTCCAATTGTATTTCGCTACGTGCGCAAATATTGCGAATCAAGGCCAATCGATTGCACAGCGACGAAAAAAGTGAATCAATTGTCCATTTTCAGTTGAATTGTGATTTCGCATTTGGACAGAACAACGTCTGTCGGGGTCAGCTGTTTCGTAAATAAAAAATCAAAAAAAAAAAAATAGACAAAAGATTTGCAAGTTCTGATTTTCATATTTTTTTTTTTCTGCCTACCGATGGAAAGCTCCGGAGCAAGGGAAAATCGAAACTCGCCGTTGGCGAGCCTTAATGGAAATTTTTTCCTCAAAATTTCAAGATAAGAAAAAAAAAGGGGTTTCAATTTTTTCACCATCCTTTGATTTTATCTTCGAATTCCTTCGCTCGAGATTCAATAAAGATAAAGTTCGCTTTATTTTCCAGGCATTTTCGGCAAATATTTATGTCCGAAAATTCCTTCCTATTGGTTTGAGAGAGAGAGAGAGAAAAAAAAGGAAGCAAATCTCGACTGAAGGCGCTGAATTCCCTCACGATAAATAAATTAAATACAGCGAAAATGAAGCTCCGGCCAATCCACAATCTTGAAACGTTTTTTTTTTTTTCTTTCTCACGTGACTTATCCCATGGTCGTTTTTAATTGAAAAAAAAAAATAATAATAATAATAATAATAATAAAAGAAAGAAAAAAAGTTCCGCGTAAAGTATCCCCGGGATAAAACTCTCAAGAGTTAATTTCATCGTTACTACAATGGAAAAAAAAGGACTTTTCGTTCACGTTGAAGAGGCGAGCTACTTCAGAAATGCTGAAAACATTGTGAATGAAGAAAGAAAATTTTCTGAATCCTGAGAGCACGAAAAAGACCGAAAGAGAGAAAGAAAGAAAGAAAGAAAGAAAGAAAGAAAGAAAGAAAGAAAGAAAGAAAGAAAGAAAGAAAGAAAGAGAGAGAGAGAGAGAGAGAGAGTAGGAAAAAAGAGGTCCCATGGAAGAACTCGACTCTCAACGATTTCTTCGAGTTTTAATTTAGCCCGTCGTTCCAAATCTTTGCGAGGAGAGCAAAAGTGTGTGAGAGAGTAACAATAAAAGCGAGATTTGATTCGCGCGAATGCACACGAAAAGAGAGACGAGACGAGACGAGACGAGACGAGACGATTAATCGTCTCGAGCTTTGTCCATTCGAGATTTTGACATTTCCGCTTTCCTTCCTGATAAAATATCGTGCAACGACGATGATAATTACGAGGGGAACAATTTTTCGAGCTGATCTATCATTTTTTTTTTTTCCATCAAAAATAACCTTTTCCCACATTTCTATTTTTGATACGATCGCCTCGACGATTCGTTTCATACCGATGCCTTTTTTTTCAAATTTTGAAACCGTTGCCCGGCTTTTTTTTTTTTTTTTGAAAGGACTCGCGCGAGATTTTTGGAAGTTTCGTTGATCGTTATAGAAGATCGCTGAAATTTTTTTAAGCTACGGATCTTAAAAAAAAAAAAAATCCTTGCAACATAAAATTTTCATTCTTCGGAGAAGTTTCAAATACAATTTTGACAATTGTGCAAAACAATGAAACTCGGTGAGTTAGCATGAAAAGTAGACGAAATTTTTTTTTTTTTTTTTCGGCAAGTAAGAATATTGCTGAATGTAAAGCTGCGTTTACATTTAGCTTGGAATGGTTTTACTCCAATTTCACGGAAAAACTGATGAGCTTCGAGTGAGAATATATTCGTTTTTCGTCGAAGCTTACCTTGTTCCTTGTCGGGAATCTTCGGGATCGCCTTCTTCTCCGGTGCTTTCGGTGAGCAATTTTTACGCGCCGGTCTCACCGTCAACGTCGGTGGTACCTGAATTAAAAAAAAAAAAAAAAGCCAACGGTCAACGGCGATGACACGAGTCGTTGATGCAAAAAATATTCATGAATTATTGGGATGAAAAATTGATAAAACAAAATATTCTGAAAAACGGAGCACGAATAGAAAAATTATAGTTTAAATAAAAGCGAAATTTCAAGTTTCGTCGAATAATTTGAAATAAATATTCGCATATATTGAGAAATTTTTTCTTTTTTTTTGTCAAAATTTCGAGAGTTCGATACTCTTTTACGCGAGGATTTAATTTTTTTTTCACACGCTGCGGATGGAAATATTTTTTTTTTTTTGTTCTTCGCTTCTTTCTACGAACGCGCGAAAATTTATCCCCGAAAATTTCGTACTTGCTTTCTTGTATTTCAGTTCACTCGTTATTTTTGATCGTATTTTCGTTGAAAAAAAAAGCTGAGGAAGGTCGCATTGGAAAAAAAAAATGATATTAAATATTAAGGGACACGAAATTACTTTTTGACAAATATTGAGGGTAAGCTTCTGTGGTCTGTAGGCCAAGAAATTTCACAATATTTGAGATTTTATTTTGTCAAACCTGCGAATAATGATTTTCATTTTTGTGCTTAGTTTATTTGAGTAATTATTTAATTTGCAAAAAACATATTTTCGTTTCGTTCTTTTGTTTCTTTTCCACCTGAGGCAAACGAACCGGTATATATTTAACCCCCTTCACTGGCAGACGATTCGGGGACGTGGGTGAACATTTCTGGTAGTGAAAAAAAAATTCGGAGAAAGATCTCACAAATGTATCCTAAGACATTTTTGTCATAATTTTAAAATTGCTCAAAAACAACCCAAGAATACCAAAACCATCCTCAAGTATCAAAATTAACCCTCAAGTTCTCAGGATATGATTGGAGACCCCCTGAACATCAATTTCACAATGATTCGCCAGATTTTAAGCTTTTTCGAAATTATGGTCGTCGATATTGGATCAGCCACTTTTGAATTTTCAAATTTTGACACAAAATTCGTGTTTAGCGAGTCAAAAAAAAACTCCTGAACATCAAAATTTCATCTAAATTCGCTGAATTTTCAGATTTTCCAAAATTTTCGATCGACCATATATCGGATCGGTCATTTGGAATTTTGAAAATTTCACGCCAGATTCGTGTTCGGTGACCGAAAAAAAAAAACCCCCTGTAGACGGTCGTTCATGCACCAGAACCATCCTGAATTCTCGTTATTGGCACTGAACGCATATACGGCGTCATTGCCAGAAATGTCCACTTCAGTTTAGGACGCATATACGCGTCCTTGCCAGTAAAGAGGTTAATTATAATTTGGATATATTTCATCGGAACGTTGATTCAATTACCGCAAATAAAGGTTCAGTTTTCAACGTTTCGACTAGAAAAAGTTCAGAGTAGTTACTATTTTCCGATATATTATGAATTTAGCTTTAAAAATCAGCACTTCCATCTATTCCGTCGTTAATTGGGGACAACGAATTTAGGACGTGTCCGAGTTGTCGATTGGTGTTCCATAACTTAAATAATTTTCAGTTTTCTCCGATCCCCTCAGAAATTCTGGGCAATGTATTGAATTTTTTTCACTTATTCATCAAATAAATGTAAATGGAACTAAGTAAATGTGAAATAAAAGCATAATAACGATTTTTTCGGATTGAATCCCGACTGTTCGTTGACTGGGACTCGATCGAGTCATTATCTGGGCCAGCAAGTCGGCGGGTTGTCAGTAACTCGGACATCAAACGTGCATTTTTAATTTTCTTATTAATCCTGATTTTTTAACGTTTTTACAAAAAATTTAATATTATTACATTCAGCATGAACGAAATTGTTGATGTGAAACGAAAATTTTTGGAAAAAATTCAACCACAACAGAGACGATAAGAAGATTAATTTTGAATAACAATAATGCCAAAAAGTTATCAATAAATTGTTTAAACAAAACATTGTTGAACAAATTTTTAGGGAAAGTTTTTTTTTTTGACACGTGAAATGAATTCGTTGATTCTTCTGACTAGACGTGAATTTTTTTTGTAATTTTCTTATCATTTTGAGAATTTCGGTTTTCGAAAATTTTTTAATTTTGAAAAATGAAGGAGAAATCGTGAATTTCGGATATGTTTTCGTAAAAACGTTGCATATTACAATTGAGAAGTTTCCAGGGCATCGAACGAATAGTTTTCGTAAATTACAACCTTTAAAAATTTCCGAAAACTGAAATTTCAAAATGATAAGAAAATTTGAAAAAAAATTCATGCGTAGTCAAGAAAAATCAACGAATTCGTTTCGCATGACAAAAAAAAAACATTCCCTAAAAATTTGTCAAACAATGTTTCGTTTAAACAATGTATTGATATCTTTTGGGCATTATTATTATTAAAAATTAATCTTCTTATCGTCATTGTTGTGGTTGAATTTTTTCCGCGATTTTTATCTCATCATGAAGTAGTGGAATATTGTCGACGAAAGTCACTTTTGGTTGGGGAAGATACGTCCGATGCATCCTTAAATTCGCAAAAAATACAAAAATCTTTGAAGAAAACTAGCCCCTGACCACGATTATCCCGGCTACGAGATTCAAACGAGATACGGCGATAAGTCGAAGAGCTTCCCCCTCTTCGTGAGGGAGCAATTTTTCTCGAAAAATTCCCCCCCGCGAGAGTTTCAAAAGACCGAGAAGAAAATTCCCCGAAAATTGAAAAAGTTTGAGGATAAACAAAGCAAAAAAAAAAACGACAAAAGCCAAACGAAAAATTCCCTCGCGAGAGTTTCAAAAGACTGAGACGAAAATTCCCCGAAAATTGGAAAAGTTTGAGGATAAACAGAGCAAAAAAAAAAAGAAACGTCAAAAAACCAAACGAAAAATTCCCTCGCGAGAGTTTTAAAAGACCGAGAAGAAAATTCCCCGAAAATTGAAAAAGTTTGAGGATAAACAGAGCAAAAAAAAAAAAAAAAAGAAACGTCAAAAAACCAAACGAAAAATTCCCTCGCGAGAGTTTCAAAAGACTGAGAAGAAAATTCTCCGAAAATTGGAAAAGTTTGAGGATAAAAAAAGCAACAAAAAAAAACGACAAAAAACCAAACGAAAAATTCCCTCGCGAGAGTTTCAAAAGACCGAGAAGAAAATTCCCCGAAAATTGGAAAAGTTTGAGGATAAACAGAGCAAAAAAAAAACGACAAAAACCAAACGAAAAATTCCCTCGCGAGAGTTTCAAAAGACTGAGACGAAAATTCCCCGAAAATTGGAAAAGTTTGAGGATAAACAGAGCAAAAAAAAAAACGTCAAAAAACCAAACGAAAAATTCCCTCGCGAGAGTTTCAAAAGACCGAGAAGAAAATTCCCCGAAAATTGGAAAAGTTTGAGGATAAACAGAGCAAAAAAAGAAACGTCAAAAAACGAAACGAAAAAATTCCCTCGCGAGAGTTTCAAACGACTGAGAAGAAAATTCCCCGAAAATTGGAAAAGTTTGAGAATAAACAAAGCAAAAAAACGACAAAAAACCAAACGAAAAATTCCCTCGCGAGAGTTTCAAAAGACTGTGAGAAATAATTCCCCGAAAATTGGAAAAGTTTGAGAATAAACAAAGCAACAAAAAAAAACGACAAAAAACGAAACGAAAAATTCCCTCGCGAGAGTTTCAAACGACTGAGAAGAAAATTCCCCGAAAATTGGAAAAGTTTGAGAATAAACAAAGCAAAAAAACGACAAAAAACGAAACGAAAAATTCCCTCGCGAGAGTTTCAAAAGACTGAGAAATAATTCCCCGAAAATTGGAAAAATTTGAGGATAAACAGAGCAAAAAAAAGACAAAAAACCAAACGAAAAATTCCCTCGCGAGAGTTTCAAACGACTGAGAAGAAAATTCCCCGAAAATTGGAAAAGTTTGAGGATAAACAAAGCAACAAAAAAAAAACGACAAAAAACCAAACGAAAAATTCCCTCGCGAGAGTTTCAAAAGACCGAGAAGAAAATTCCCCGAAAATTGGAAAAGTTTGAGGATAAACAGAGCAAAAAAAAAAGAAACGTCAAAAAACGAAACGAAAAATTCCCTCGCGAGAGTTTCAAAAGACTGAGAAGAAAATTCTCCGAAAATTGGAAAAGTTTGAGGATAAACAAAGCAACAAAAAAAACGACAAAAAACCAAACGAAAAATTCCCTCGCGAGAGTTTCAAAAGACTGTGAGAAATAATTCCCCGAAAATTGGAAAAATTTGAGGATAAACAGAGCAAAAAAAAAAATAAACGTCAAAAAACCAAACGAAAAATTCCCTCGCGAGAGTTTCAAAGCACTGAGAAGAAAATTCCCCGAAAATTGGAAAAGTTTGGGGATAAACAGAGCAAAAAAAAAAGACACGTCAAAAAACGAAACGAAAAATTCTATAATACGCGCGTTATCCTTGGACTCACCACCTTTTCGGATCGTTCGCCGGACGGTAATCGGGCGATCGCCGCATCGGGACTGTCCTCCGGCGGCGGTGGCTGAACGATCCAGTTGTACTCTCGTTTCTCAACCGGCAGACCCCATCTCTCGTACTCGAGGCTCTGGGTTCTAAGTGTCTCGTAACAATCGAGGCATACGACCGCAAAATCGCCATTCTCGAGCAGCAAACTCTTCTCCGGCTGTCGATGATAGCGCAAAAATGGAAAATCCTTTACGGGCAATGCCCTTGCACGCTTGCGATAAGTCGTTATGCCGCATACGTAACACCAATAATCATGGGTATTGTACTGGCGTTCCGGCGCATTGACCTGCTGTCCCGTCGTCGTTGACTCGAATCGGCGCCACTGGGCGAGCAACGAGTGATAACAAAATGTGCATACGAGCGCCGAGCCATCGTCCCGCAATTGTTCGGCGTTCGTCGGTGACTGATGACGCAACAATTCGGGAAAGAACGGCGCGTTTCGACCCTGCGGACGACCGTAGAGTACACGCGCGAGGGTAAGATCACTGTGCAAACCGCAGAGAAAGCAATATATCGAGCTGCTCGATGCGCCGTGATTGCTGCCGAACGTGCGATCGGAGCTCGAGCTCGGCGGCGTGGCGATCGAACGATTTACGTCGCCGTTCGGATGTGGACTAGGAATATCGTATCTGCGAATTTCACAAAAATTAATGATAAATTATGGTGAAAAAAGAAGAAGAAGAAAAAAAAAATCAGAATACGAGAGAAGCAGGGAAAAGAGAAAAATGAGGCCAATAGACGTGGCGCGTATTCATATTTTTTCCTCATTTAAAATACGTATACTTGCTTTTCATTTCGAATCGATCATAATTATTGCAAGACACATTTACTTTATAAAATTCGGCACATTTACTTTATAAAATTACTTAATAAAATTTCTATCAAAATAAATTGATTCGAACTGATTTGACGTATCTTCACTACCTCGTACCTCACAACGCGGGCTATAACAATGTCTTTATTTATGGTATTGGCTAAATTTTTCATAACAAATTATCCGACAAAAGATATCTGACGATATTTGACTAAAAAATACAAAAAAAATTAAAATCTTGATTTTTTTCCGTCCCGGGAGCCGATATAACGGCGCGAAAGTGGTGTAATCGTTTTCGTCATCCAACCCAATGTGATATATACCCAAAAGTTCTGGGACTTTGAACTAAAAAGTCGAACGAAACACAAGTTAACTATATATAAGCTAGCATATAACTACCTAGGTAAAAAGAGAAAAATATGAGAGAACCTGCGATATCACTTACTAAAATAATTGAGGATGCTGAGTTCTAGTCGTGTAAGGGGAATTAAAAGAGGTGAGGTGTGTTGAAATGTGTGGGATGGGGGCGAGGAAAAATAACAATAAGTGTGGATTAAGTGGTGGGGGAATAGAGGATGGGAGCGATGTAAGAAGAAAAAGAGGAAAGAATGTAAGCGCAGAAATGTAAGCGTGGAAATAAAAAGGGGAGCCTAGAGAAGGAGTGTGGCCCCATTTCGGAAGGAAAAAGTGGAATGTGTGAGAAGACGGAAAATTTGGGTGGATGTAAAAAGATGAAGAATGATGGAAGTGGAATGAGAGAAAGGAAAGGAGAAGTGAGGAAGGAATATTAAGGAGATTGTTAAAATGTAAAGATCAAGTTTATGCAAATGTAAGTGTTTAAAAGGCTGCGAAATTCGGTAAATCCACACATTACAGCGTAAATTAAAATACAATTAACATGGTGAATAAAGTGGCAGGGAAACATAGGAAGGAAGAAGAAAGAGAGAAATGTAAGAGAGGATTTCGTAAGTTGAAATGTAAGTGCGGAAAATGTATGCGTGGAAATAAAAAGAAAATAAGAGTGAGAGCCAGGGGAAGGAGTGTGGCTCCATGACGGAAGGGAAAAGCGGAATGTGCGAAAAGGCGGAAAATTTGAGTGGAAATATAAAAGGATGCAGCATTTGGATGTGAAGTGGGAAATGATTGAGAGAAAGGCGTATAATGTATAGAAGAGAGCGAAGAAGCGGAAATTGTATGGAGGGGTTTGTAAAAGGCAAAGGCTGCCGTACATTGGAATAAACTATCTATCTATCTAAAAAGTCGAAAAAAAAAATGTCATGGTCCCGTAAAGTTTAATCTTTGAAATATATTCGGTAGAGGGTTTCCGGGAAATCTAATTTTAAAAATTTGAGATGTAGAATTCAATAACGCAGATATAGTCCCGGAAAACAAATTTGTAGAATCGTTGATATTCTCGAATGTTCAACTATTATGAGAATAAAAGTTCGAAATTATGATTTTAAAAACTGCGGAAAACGGACAACGAGAATGTAGAATGATCAATAATCAGAATCGAAAATTTTGAAAATACCAGTAAGGCAAACTGCCAAGATATAGGGTGACTGAACCAGTGAATGAACGCCTACCAGTGAATGAACAGGCTTAGTATTTTAATTAAACGGCAGATATATGATTTTATTATTATGAAGAATTTTGTATTTATAATGAAATAAAAATTCTGAGAAAACATCCGGTAGTGATATTATTTGACGCTGTGAAAGATTTGCGATGCTATGGATTTTTTTTTTCGTACTTGGGGCGCATATTCATAAGAGACAGCCATGTCGTTATAATCATCTGACTGTGCATGGAATATCAGAATATTCCATATCACCTGGATAAATCTTTTTAAAAGATATGTAATAATTTTTCCAACGTTACACATTGCCAAGCTTTAATTATATTAATGAATTTTCGGTCAAAAACCCAATATTGTTTGCGATATGTGGCCGTTTATTCACTGGTCCAGCTTTTTAACCGATTTCCAATGATTGAACGAGCGTTGAAAAGGCTTTTCATAACCTCAAAACGCACGAGTATGCGTACGCATCTCTGGTTCCATTGTACGTTCATTCACTGGAAAGATAAGAGTTCATTCATTGGAATTTTTGTTCATTCACTGGGAAATTGGTAATTTCGTTCATTATAATTTTTTTATATAAAATTCTTGCGAACGGGGCACTTCAAATATTTTTTTTTCATATTCTGTGAACATTGTTCTGTAAGATATAATTATCTCATAAAGAAATTCGTAATAAGTTAAATTATACGGCTTTATCGAAATAGAAAAAAGGCTTGTGCGTTCATTCACCGGTTCAGTCACCCTGGTGAACCTAAATAATGACAGTTTACAAATATTTTATCGGATCGTTGAATCAATTCCCGCAAATAAAGGTTAAGTTTTCAACTTTCCGGCTATAAAAAGTTCAGAGTAGTTACTATTTTCCGATATATTATGAATTTGGCTTGAAAAATCGGCACTTTCATCTATTCCGTCCATAATTGGGGGACAACGAATTTAGGACGTGTCCGAGTTGTCGATTGGTGTTCCATAACCTAAACGGTTTTCAATTTTCTCCAATCCCCTTAGAAATTCTGGGCAATGTATTGAATTTTTTTCACTTATTCATCAAATAAATGTAAATGGAACCGAGTAAATGTGAAATAAAAGCATAATGATTTTTTCGGATTGATTTCCCGACTGTTCATTAACTGGGACTCTGTCGAGTAATTATTTGGGCCAGCAAGTCGGCGGGTTGTCGGTAACTCGGACATCAAACGTGGCATTTTTAATTTGCTTACTTATCCTGATTTTTCAACGTTTTTACAAAAAAAATGTAATATTATTACATTCAGCACGAACGAAATTGTTGATATGAAACCAAAATTTTTGGATATCGTACTCGGATATGATTGAAAAGTGTAAAATAAACGTGGATCCTACGTTTAATGTTCACTAACTGGGACATTCACATTATTTCGAGAGTCAACGTACAGATTAACTCATCGTTATTTTTTTTTTTTTTTTTGAAATCGATAAAATAAAAATTAAAAAATGGTTTCAAGCCTGCCCCTTTTGACTTTTCTAAGAGAAAAGTGAAAAATCGATATAAGCGCCCCTTTAACAAGTATGATCACTTTTATATTTTACGAAAAATGTGCATCAGGGTCCAAAGTAATTGTCTAGAGCGCATCACAGAGAAATTCTGATATAGGCTCGAAATAATTTTTTTTTTTTTCATTTTTATTTTATCGATTTCCACGAAAAAATAACGCTCGAGTGTGAAATTCTTGAATTTCAAACGGATGCATCGGGCGCATGTTTCTCAATAGCAATATTTTTTTCTCGTGATAGGAATAAATACAACTTCCGGTATCGTGAAATTATATTTCTCGGTTTGCAATGTTATTCGAGTTTTTGACTTTTTCGATTATATTGCGATTTTTGAGCCTTCTATGAGATTGCTATTCAGAATTCTGACCGTTCTGATTTTTGATATTTCGCATTTACGAATTCGAATAAATCGAAATTCTACATCAATCATTCATCCGAAGGTTATCTTATTTGATTTTTTGAGCGATCGTATTTTCGTCATTCTGCTGAATGGCCTTCCGGAATTTTTACCAGTCATCCATTATAGATTCCATAACTTGAAATTTCGATACTTTTATATTCTATTCACATTGTTTTGGGCTCGATGAAATTTCACCACTCTGATCTCTCTTTGTTTTGCATTTTCGATATATTTTTATATTCGGAATTCTGGCTATTCAGATTTTGCGATTTTTCTGATTCTTCACCCCCGCCCCACTGTACAGTGCAATAAATGTATGTGGGTCGAATATAAAAAAAAAAAATAAAATAAAATAAAATAAAAAAAAGTATTTGTACAAGTTTTTTGCTTTTGAAAAAGTAAAATTGGGGAAGAAAATTCGCGAATTTTTTTTCGTATCAAAAATATTGCAAGGAAATCAGAGCCGATCGGAGTAATTTTCAGAATTCGTCGAGCGAGATATCTCGCAAAACTACTGCATCAACATTTCCGAAGTTTTTCGTGCTGTTTTCGTTTTTTTTTTTTTTTATTTTTCCCGATGGATAAAATCGATTTCGTGAATGTAAAATGTCCGTTTAAAATTATTTCAGCTCAATATTTTTGGAAATTTCATCGAACAATCACAGGATAAATTTTATCGTAGTAACGAAATGTTTTTTTTTTTCGTGCTCCTTCAATTTTGTACAACGCAACACCGAACAAGCAGCGTTTCTCGCGATTTTTTTTTTTTTTTGCAAAAAAAAATGGTTTCAGGATTATCGCCTGTGATTAACTTCCTTACATTTGACGATTTTTACCCGTTATCTTAACTACCTTTTTGTTTTTTTTTACCGGAAAAATAATTTTCAGTGAATTATTTCGAAAATTCCACGGATTCCACGAATTATTTCATAATTCCATTATTTCGAATTCCAAATTCCAAAATTTCACACTACATTAGCGGGGCAATTATTTAATTTTTCGATTTTTTTTGTTTTTTTGCTTTTTCAAAATTTACCTTCGGCGTTCCAGCGGAACACGTTCCGCGTCCATGCTCTCCCACTGCTGAGCCAAATGATTGACGCAGTGAGTGCATGCCAATACGCGACCGTGACTATCCATGCAGGCGTTTTCCGAGGTACGCGCCATCCCTCTCAGGCAGGGAAAATGCATCGCATGTGAATTCATTCCCTCGGGACTCGTCGATAGCCTGAAAAAAAAACCAAAAAATTAATACGAAAAAACTTTGGCTCGAGAAAATTGAATAAACGCGAAGCCGGAAAAATTGAAGAAGAAAAAAAAACGACCGAAGCATAAATGCGTACTTCGTGCCTCGAAATATTCAAATTTCGATAATCAAACTTTTACTTTTTTGTTTTCAATTGATTTACTTCTTTTTTTTTTATTTCTTAATATTTCGATTTATCGGCGAATTTCTGGCGCGATGGAGAAAAATTGTGTGAAAAAAATAAAAAAAAAAAAAAAAAACGTAAAATTCCATCAAAACTCACCACTCCATGTGCGTTCGGGGATAAAGCCTCTCGCAAATGTAGCAACGATAATTTTGTCCAAGCGCTACGGTGCCATTTTCCGCCGGACCGTTGCTCGGTGAATTACGCTGGCCCGAGCTCGGAGCCTTGACATTGGCGCTTCGCGGCTTATTGGCTACCGCGGTAGACTTGTTCAAGTCATAGGGCTTGAAGCGTATATCGCTACCGGCCGAATTTGCCGGTGACTTGGCGACCGCCGGTCTCGGCGATGGACCTGCGCGGTAGCGTGAATAAAAAAAACAAAAGTTAAAAAAAAAGCCCGAATCGAGTAATCGAACGTTTCGAGGCTTATGGACAATCTGTCGAAAGAAAAGAAAAAAAAAAAACGCCATATCCGCAATTTTCAAAATTTCATACGACTATCCGGCAATTCGATAATTCGATTGTTATACTTGAGGTAGATTTTTTTTTCAAATTTCAAACGATCCCAATTGCCCAACCCATGTTTAATCGACTGGCCTTAACAAGGCTTTGTTAAAATAACAATAACTCGCTTCTTTATGAATATTTTTGCGTGAAAAACAAAAATTATAACAGAGAACTTGCACGTAAGCGATTTTCTCCTTTTTTTTTTCATCATTCTGTCATGGTTTAATATTTTCTAAAGTTAATGAACATTGCATTGATTTCTTTAAGCGAGTAAATTATATATCTTGAGGTGTAAAAATTGTAAAAAAATTTGCGCGCTCTGCGGGCCGAGTGACGTCACAACACCCCCCTCCTCGGTACTAGGTTAAGGTTATTCCCGGTTTATTTATCCAGGCTTATTTTCCGGATATACCATGGTAAAAGAATACGATATATCCCGTCGGATAACATTTTAACCCTTCAATCCAAAAGCTGGGTCATTTTCGTCCGAGCCGATTTTAATTTTTCGAATAAGTCGAGAAATATCCATCGCTTCGAATTTTTACAGATTTTTTTATAATACATCGAGTTGGTGGAAAACGAGCCGGACAAAAAGGAACCCATCTTTAAATTGAAAAAAAAAAAAAAAAAAAAAAAAAAAAAAAAAAAAAAAAAAAAAAAAATGAATCAAGGATACATGAAAGGAACATCTGCAAATTTGCCAAAAAAAGATTTTTAGATGCTCCTAACGCAAATAAACTCTTTTTCTGGTGTTGATTACAGTTGTGTTTTTGCAACATGGTACAAATTAGTACATTGCGTACCGAGAAGGTAAAGTGGCACTTTTATGGCTCGTGTTTCCAGTACGAGTCGTAAACGAGCTCGCGAGGCAAAGACGAGTACCGAAAAAATCGTGCGAGGCTTTGAGAATTTTCCTCTGTTGTATCGATATTCGCTGTGTGCAGTGCCATACATACTATAGCGGCTGAGAACGACTTGGAGCGCCCCTGGTGGCGAGAATGCAAATGTTTTGCTGGAGTCGCGTAGTGCAATTGAGGGCAATATAATAGAGAAGTCGCGGAAAGGAAATTTAAACTGTTGCGCGAGGTCATGTAAGAATTTTTTCCGCTACACAACTTTGGAAATTAATTTTTACGCGTTTCCGACAGCAATTTATGAAGTTGAGCAGCGCAAAAACTCGATGCGTTGGGTGCAAAAAACAAAGAAAGTAAAATTCTTGAGTTTAAACGCGCATATATATTGTCTTGTATGAAAAATTCATGTCGGGATATTATAATACAAATAAATTGTTTTTTTTTCTCCTTTTTAGTAGCTCTCACGATTGGCTACCCGAATATGCAGTGAGCACTTCGCGGGTGCTCGTTCATCTATGCGTTACAATCAAATCCGCGTTACGTCTTTCTTGTTCTCGATACGAGCCTTGTCGGTTCGTATGACAAGACCGACAAGGTTCATGCTTAGCCTCAAATTGAGAAGGAAAAGTAGCCGTAAACCTATTTTCATTGCATCGTGAAACGTCGATTTATTTTTATTTTTTCAACGCAGTTATAGTCAAGCTCATCTAAAAAAAAAAACTCTATGCAGCACGAATATAAACGTTCGTTTATTAAAATTAATCCAACAGGGTTTCGTTCGTGTAAATAAATGAGAGCTATTCCAGCAAAATTTGCGGAGTACAGTCGGCCGCGGCGCCACTTGGCTTTCTGCACACAGCGAACAGTGTCATCGACCAGAAAATTTTATAGCCCAACAGTGAATTGGGAGTTTGAATGAAATTTTTTTTTTTTTTTCAATCTTCGGGACGCATAATGTAGAGTAAGTAAAAAATGACGTGTTTTTTTTTTTATTTTTCGTTAAAAATGACAGACTCACATGTTATAGGCAATTCAATTTAACGGATTTTGATATTAGAACGTAACATGCGTGACGTCATAACCTTATAGTTTGTAATTTGTTATATTAACAGCAATTTTGATTCAAATTTTAAAAAAATAAAAAATAGGTCCTAAATATTTTTTCCTAAACTACCGGATTATGAAATTAAAAAAAAATTTCATTAAAACTCCCGATTGACGGGAAAAAAAAAATTTTTATGCCGAAAAATCGATTGTTTCGCACTGACCTTGCTGACGAAAGTCAACGCACTGAGCTGCTTGCGGCGTCTCGTTATTATCGCCGCCAAAGACCTGTTGCTTCTGCGGTATGGCCTTGTAACATATGGAGCATACCTGAACCATTCCCTGAGGACTTATTGGACTAGCACCTGGCGGAGGTCGTAATGAACATATGAACGGGAAGTAAGCCTCCTTCTCGGGATTCGGACAGCAATAAAGTAATCTAATACTGGACGAGGGATATTCCAATGCGCACGTGTAACATATGAACGTCGTTGTGTCCATTGCCGGTGCTTGACGCTTTCTCAATGTATAATTTCTATCGCCGTGCGGTATTCCCTGTCTCGTGTACGCTTTCCATTGCAGCAACAGATGATTTTGACAAGCCGAGCAAGCCTTGAACGAATAATTTTTAATTTAAACGACAAAATTAATTATCTCTCTCTCTCTCTCTCTCTCTCTCTCGTCTCTGTCAAAAACTGGCATCGCCACACGGTGATATATGAATTTTAGCCTGTGAAGTAATCGAGTGCTCATTAGATGCTAATTGAGGAGGCACGATCACTTCTGTGGGCGGGGAATAAGCGGAAACGCAGGCGCGGCGAGCGATGGGCACGCATGAAACAAGAGAGAGAGAGAGAGAGAGAGTTGGAGTTCTGATCATTTTCAATCGGAAAATTGAAACTTTTTTGTGATGTAGCGCTTGAGCTACACGGCGAAGAGTAATTTTTCAATTTTTTTACAATATCTTTTAGGATAGACGTACCAGTTGTGGCCACTGTACCGTTTGTGGCCACTCCGCATTTCCCTCGAGTTTAATTTATTAATTTATTAATTTATTAATTTATTAATTTATTAATTTATTAATTTATTAATTCATTAATTTATTAATTTATTTCAACGAAATATGATGAAATGTGTCAACGCTGAGCGGTTTGGGTAGTTTTCTTGTCAGAAGTGTTAAGGGATCCCGAGAGGTGAGAAGACTGCGGTTATTCATAATCCAAAGGATCCAAAGTCATTTCGTCCCATAAAAAATTTATATTTTATCAGTTAAAGCTCATTTTACGGGTTGGAATCACAAAAAAAAAAAAAACTGACATATCAGCTAAAATACCTGAAAAATATGCGGTGACCAAAAGTGGTGAATTCAAAACGCGATTGTTCTATTTGCGGCCATATGGCCACAAAATGTAAAATACATGACAGTTATGCGGTGGCCAAAAGTGGGTACATTCAAAATGTGATTGTTCTATTCGTGGCCAGCTTGTGGCACAAATAGAGCACGCTTATACCATTTCAGTAATATATGTTTATTACGGAAATGAATAACTATTTTTAACTCGAATCTGCCGATACTGCGATTTTCCAAAACTCCACCTTTCGGTTTGTAGCGCATTCGTATCCAAATTCAAAGCTCGATGGCCACAACTGGTACTTCGGGGATGGCCAAAAGTAGTACAAATGTGGGCCACAAATGGTGAAAATTACAGCCACGAGATAAATTCATATTTTCTCATTCATCATGATCAGAAAAGATTTTAAATTATAACAATTCGATTCTGTGTACCTTGTAGGTTATATCGAACAATTTTTCAGTCCTGAATTCGCAATAATGTGAACTCTGTTCGTAAATGAATGTTCGAAAATGCTTAAAGTGGCCACAACCGGTACACGTCTATATCTGATCTAGCAAATTTTAGTTTTCCAACGGTTGGATGCGTGAGCAGAAAAAACGTCATCACCGCACTTCCGGTTGAACGTCTCGAAAAAACTAAACGGTCAATATAGCTCAAATTTTGTCAATAGGCGCATAAAATATTCATCAAAAACAAAAATTTCAAGTCTGAAAGTCGAATTCGTAGCAATGATCGTACCTCCGTGAGTGCTGTAATGCCGAATTTGTCGCTTCACGTTAAAAAAAAAAAAAAAAAAAGAAAAACAAAACCCTGTGGCGGTGCCAGCTTGGACTCGGGCGTTATAAATCTTGAGATAAGCTCGTAGCAAACTTTGTGGGGTTTTTTTTTTTTTTTTTTTTTTTGTAACACAAAGAGATGGAAATTCTGCACTTTGAACGTCGTCGTAACGCGAGTCGCAACGATACATAATACGGAATTTACGCGTAAAAGATAATCCTTCTAAAGCCGCAACGTTCGAATCATTGATCGGAGCAAATTTTACTTTTTTTTCAATTTTTTGTAAGAAATTTGTTTTTTTTTTTTTCCCCCACGATCGAATCTCGCCTAGCTCGGATATCAAGGAATAAAGAAGCTAATTTAATTTGAGCAAGCGAAATTTCCCCGTTTTATCGAAATTTTCGAACTACGAAAAAGTCTTTGCAAGGTAACCGTGCTCTGAGTCTCTCCGACTCGTGGAGAATTTTTTTTTTTCTTTTCCATCATTCTATATTTTATTTTCAATCTTCCGATTCGCGAAATCTACTGAGAATTTTTGATGGACATCGAGTAACGAGAAAACAATTGAAAAAAATATATATAACCGTTTTTTTATATAAAAAAAAAAAAAAATATTCGAATTTATAAATATTTAATTGGGTATACCTGTACTCGACCGGCGCTATCCATCGGACGGCTTCTGCTGGGTCGCGGATGAAGCATGAGAGAGGGAAAAAAAGGCGGTGGACTCGCCGATGGATTCGGCTGTGTTGGCAGTGGTTTGGCCGCGATGTGACTTAGCGAGCCCCTCTTGAACTCGTCCCCGCACACGTAACATACCTCGGTGACGGAATTTTTATCGGGCATCGATAGATCCAATATATCCGTTCCTACACTCGACGAGGATCCTCCGCTGTAAATGGCTATGAAAAAAAAAAAAACAAAAAAAAAATATAACACCGGAAATCACATCACCGCGAACCGAATGAAAAGAGAGCTTTTCGTTGCTCCATAAAAAAAAAAAAATCGTTTTTGATACGTAGCCCGAAAAAAAGAAAATTAAAATAAAAATAACTCCTCGGAAAACCCAACCGTGGCAAGCCGCGTTTTCATGAAAATCGTCCAACACTCAAGGAAACATCTTCAAGACTATCATTGAGAGCCGTCCACGTGGCCTAGTTTGTCGAGTCAGAATTTTTTTTTTCTTTATGTTTGTTTTTTGATTTTTTTTTTTTTGTTCTTTCTTTATAGTTACTCTCTTTCTCGCTTTTATCGCCACGCTTCGATAATAATTGAGAATTTAGCATTTCTTGATTTTTGCGTCGCATCTTAACCGCACTTGCGGATTACGTACTACGATAGAGCTGGAGATAAAGGAAAAAAAAGAAAGAGAGAGAGTAAAGAGTTTATCGGATCAATGGAGACGAGAGAGAGAGAGAGAGAGAGAGAGAGGGGACAGAGTGGAGGCGAATTACAAAGGCGAATCGGGACGAGTTTGTAGTACAATCCGGAAAAAAAAAGATAAAAAAAAAAAAACCCATGGATTTGACCCTCCGTTAAAAGAGTCTGATCTAGCGGTAAATGGAGGGGGATATCGGAGTCGTACGTGCAATCGGCGTTTAAATGAATTGGCCAGAGCTCTCAGTCATTTCCACTCTCTCTTATCGCTCTCAACTGTTAACCTTTAATCACTAAACCATTTTATACATTATCGTAAACGAATGAAAGGGGGGGGGGGGGGGCGAGAGAAAATAACTAAGGCCAACGTAAATATATAGACGAGATTCGATTGTTTACAGCGAGATAAATAACCCGGAGTGTCGACTCTCATAACCGGTTAGAGTGAGACATTAGTAGGATGTGGAAAAAACATCCGAACTGCACAATCACAAATCAGATATATATATATATATATTTGAATTGCTTTTATTTATCCTGAATCATCATCGCGAATATAATGTACGAAGAAGGAAAAAAGAAAAGTAGAAATATTATTTGCGAATGAATTATGGCTTTTGGGGAATCGCGTCATTTTGAACCCTCCAAAAAATAAAAATAAAAATAAAACATTCCGTACGAATGTGGAATTTTTGTTTGAATTTACTTCGACTGCGGTATTGCCGAGAGAAAAAAAAATATACAGAACAAATCATTGTGTCGAGAATGGCATAAGCCTCTTTAAGAAGAATAATCTTTAAAGAGGTATCAGCTGTAAGGAAGGCTGCGTTTATAAATGTTTGTTCAATACGTTGAACGAAAAGAAAAAAATCAAAAGTAAAAACAAAAATTTCTTTAAAGCAGGTAATTTAGTCTAACGCTTGTGCTATATATATATGGGGCATTCCAAGTAAAATAACGCGGTCATCGGCCTGACCCTCCTCGGATTCAGTCGACGAATTTTTTTTTTTTGGCATATTTTGGTTTAAACAAAGGTTTTTTTTCAGATTTTTATCACTTTTTTATCCCATAAAATAATTTTTTTTTTTCCCCACAACTTTTGAGTAAAAATACATTTGGCCCAGGTTTAAAATTCTGAAAATTTTTCCATAGAAACTATAAATTTAAAAAAAAAAAGTATTTTCATCGCAGTTAGAGAGTGGGCCGACGATAATTTATATATATTTTTTTAATTAAAGAAAAAAAAGCATTTTCCAAATTTTGAAAAATTAAAAATGTCAATGATAGTTTACTGTAGAAAAGAAAAATAAAATTTTTGCCATCAGATTTTATTTTTTATTTTTTTTTTTTCTACAATAAAGTATCGTTGAAATTTTTAATTTTTCAAAATTTAGAAAACTATCTTTTTCCTTTAATTAAAAAAAAAAAAATAGAAATTATTGTCGGCCCACTTTCTAACTGGCATCAAAATACTTTTTTTTTTTTTATTGCTAGATTCTATGGAAAAAGTTTCAGAATTTTGAACCTCGGCCTAATTTATTTGTACTCGATAATTAAAATTAAATTAAATTATTGGGCGAATTTTCAAGCGTTTCACTATCGAAAGATGAGAAAAAAAAATTTTTACCAAGAGACATTTCATTTTTCTTTTTTTTTTTTTTTCTACAATAAACTATCATTGACATTTTTAATTTTTCAAAATTTGGGAAATAATTTTATTTCTTTAATCGAAAAAAAAAAATATAAATTATCGCCGGCCCACTCTCTAACTGCGATGAAAATACTTTTTTTTTATTCCCAGATTCTATGGAAAAATTTTCAGAATTTTAAATCCGGGCCTAATTTATTTTTTACTCAAATGTTATGGGAAAAAAAAAAATTATTTTATGGGGTAAAACAAATTATAGAAATCTGAAAAAATAACCTTTTTTTAACCAAAATATGCCTAAAAAAAATTCGTCAACCGAATATTTTTTTTTTTTTACTTTGCAGACAACAAAACTTTTTTGCAGCCGCCCCCTGCTGGACTCTGAATTCATTTTAAGTGTCGTATACGTAAATCCTTGAATTAAATAACGAATCGCTGATGGCATGTAGAAACTGTGAAAGCCACTTTTTCACGATCAACGAACGAGAGGTTGAAACTTGAATTTCTCTGCACGATATACAATTTGAGAACAAACCGTTTCATTGAAAGCTCGGCAATGAAGGCGTTTAAAGAAACGACCTGCTGACCTCAGATAAAGATCCAATTAAAGTCCCCGGGTCAACTTAATAATTAGAAAAATTCCTCGTACGCCTTCGCGTTTTTTTTTTTTTTTAGTTTTTCTTCTTTTTTTTTTCTATTTCTTCAGTGTGTACGTGTCTATGGATTTATCTACGAGGCTGAATTATTAGCCTCGCGAAATGAGCGGTCAATCGACCTGCGATGAAATCATCGATAATTCAAAAGGCTATTCACGTAATTCGAATATTGCAAAAAAAATTCATTTTCAAAGCCACGAGAGAATGCAATGTGAGATTTTCAGTTGCCCAATTGTTGCCTCATAATGGGAATTTTCGAAAACTTTCGATTCAATTTTTCGAAAATACTCAATTTTTTTTTTTTTTTATAAAATCCAAATCCTTTTATAATTTTATAAAGTCTTAAATTAAATTCAAAATTTCATGAAATCTCAACCCTTTTAACGATTTTCGCCAAATTCCATAACGATTATCCAATTATCGTTTAAAGTTTCGAAATATCGTACAAGCTGAAAACCCCTCCGAACAATTAACGACAAATTTAACATCGAAAAATTAACTCCCCTAGTTTAAGTGCGCATAAAACATAATTTAAACCGATAATTCAATTTTTTTTTTTTTTTATTATCGCTTTTTTCAAAAAATTTAATGTCCCTCAAAGTCACAGCTTGCAAACGATAGCCCGAGTCATTCTCGATTTATTGAAGTTTGAATTTCGAAGATATAGCACACGCACACACAGACTTTTTTTCTAAAGGTAATTCTTGAACTTTTTGAGAAATTTTAAGAGTACTCGGGAAAAGGAAATTCATAAAAAAAAAAAAAAAAAGAAGAAGCTTCCTCCACGATGAAATGAGAGTACTTGGACATATAGTACTGTAAGCTGGCAAATTATTGGAGACATTAGAAGAGGTTTTATGGGGGAAAAAGATTGACCTAGTCGATGAAGTATTCGTCATACACAGAGAGCCCTCCAACGTTGATCGCAAACACGAGTAAAGTACGAGAATCATTTACAAATTTCGCTCTATCTTTCTCTCTCTCTCTCTCTCTCTCGCGCGCGATTCATTAGCGGATCGAATGGATTATCGTTTTATAATTGGATTCGCGCGAAGCCCTCTGTCGCGAGTCTACGCCCCCCCAGCCGCAGATGTTACGCAACACGATATTTCCATGCGAGACACGAATATAATTTGCGAGAGCTCTTCAAAACGTCGTTAAGGTGTATCGTCCCCCGTATTGAAATAAAATTTCGCGCTTGAATCGCTCTGACGAAACGAAATAATCGCGTTTCAAGATAAAGAAAAGAAAAACAAAAAAAAAAAAGAACAAACAAAAGCCTCGAAAAATTCGTTTGTAAAAACATTCGGAGAGAAAAAACAAAAAATTGCCTCTACAAAAGGTGAAACGAAAAAAAAAAAAAAAAGATGAAAATTGAAATTTTTACATCGCTTCCTCAATGATTCAATCGCATTCACAAATTTTTCTCATTACGAGCGCCAAGCGGGCTTTGCCAATTTTGGCTTCCTCGCTGAGGAAAATTTTTTTCAGGCCGAAACATTTTATGACATTTTATAACATTTTAATTCAAAATGTCGTAAAATCATCGTTCGCCGGGGATAAAATTTTCGGGACAGAGTTTTGACCCGATGAGCCCAGAAGTTGAGCGAGAAACTCCTGTACGGATTTATTGAGAAGAAAAAAATTCATCCGTTCGCGCGATCTAAACGCCTCCGGAGACTTTTGACCTGACACCTGAAAAATTGCGCGAACGCTAGGACATTTTTGGGGGAATATCCGAGTACGATATCCAAAAATTTTGGTTTCATATCAACAATTTCGTTCATGCCGAATGTAATAGTATTAAATTTTTTGTGAAAACGTTGAAAAATCAGGATAAATAAGCAAATTATAAATGCCATGTTTGATGTTCGAGTTACTGACAACCCGCCGACTTGCTGGCCGAAATAATTACTCGACAGAGTCCCAATCAATGAACAGTCGCGAATCAATCCGAAAAAATCGTTATTATTCGTTTATTTCACATTTACTTGGTTCCATTGACATTTATTTGATGAATAAGTGAAAAAAATTCAATACATTGCCCAGAATTTCTAAGGGGATTGAAGAAAATTCGAAAACCGTTTACGTTATGGAACACCAATCGACAACTCGGACACGTCCTAAATTTGTTGTCCCTAATTAAGGACGGAATAGATGGAAGTGCCGATTTTTAAAGCTAAATTCATAATATATCGAAAATAGTTACTACTCTGAACTTTTTCTAGCCGGAAAGTTGAAAACTGAACCTTCATTTGCAAGTATTGAATCAACGATCCGATAAAAATATATGGGACATTCCAGGTGAAATTACGTGGTCATCGGCCTGACCTCCTTCAAATTTTTTTTGCCATATTTTGGTTAAAAAAAAGATTATTTTTTTTTCAGATTTTTATCATTTGTTTTACCCCATAAGATAATTTTTTTTTTCCCATAACTTTTGAGTAAAAATAAATTATGCCTGGGTTTAAAATTCTGAAAATTTTTCCATACAATCTAGGAATAAAAAAAAAGTATTTTTATCGCAGTTGGAGAGTGGGCCGACAATAATTTATATTTTTTTGTAATGAGAGAAAAAAAATTACTTTCCAAATTTTGAAAAATTAAAAATTTCTATGATAGTTTATTGTAGAGAAAAAAAGAAAAATAAAATTTTTACCATCATATTTTATTTATTAATTTTTTTTTTACAATGAATTATTTAAATTTTTAATTTTTCCAAAATTTAGAAAATAATTTTCTTTCTTTAATTGAAAAAAGTAAAAATTATTGTCGGCCCACTTTCTAACCTGTGATCAAAATACTTTTTTTTTTATTCCTAGATTGTATGGAAAAATTTTCAAAATTTTAAACCCGGGCCTAATTTATTTTTACTCAATAATTAAAATTAAATTAAATTACCGAGCGAATTTTCAGCGTTTCACTATCAAAATATGGGAAAAAAAAATTTTTACCAAGAAACATTTTATTTTTTTTTTTTTTTTCTACAATAAACTATCATTGACATTTTTAATTTTTCAAAATTTGGAAAATAATTTTTTTTCTTTAATTAAAAAAAAAAAAACAAATTATTGCCGGCCCACTCTTTAACTGCGATAAAAATACTTTCTTTTATGCCCAGATTCTATGGAAAATTTTTCAAAATTTTAAACCTGGGCTTAATTTATTTTTACTCAAAAATTGTGGGGAAAAAAAAATTATTTTATGAGGTAAAACAAGTGATAAAAATCTGAAAGAATAACTTTTTTTTTTAACAAAAATATGCCCAAAAAAAATTCGTTAACTCCAAGGAGGTCGGGCCGATGACCACGCGATTTGACTTGGAATGCCCCATATGTGAACTATCATTAAATATATACCGGGTCGTTCAACAACTGGGACGCGTTCACTATCCGGGTCGTTTACCTTACTGGTGTTTTTAAAATTTGCCATTCCGATTATTGATCCTTCTACATTCTTTTTGTCTGTTTTCCGCAGTTTCTAAATGATAATTTCCAACTTTCATTCTCACAATAGTTAGACATTCGAGAACACGAACGATTCGAAAAATTTGTTTTCTGGGATATTGACTATCTACGTTATTAAATTCTGCATATGACAATTTTCAAAATAACGTTTCCTGAATTTCAAAGAAATTCATTTCCAACAAATTGTAAGACATTTCAAAGAAATTGAAGCTTTTTACTGGCATCGTTCGGAGCTTAAAATTTGCGAAGCGCCTTCTACTCCTTGTAAGTTACTCGAGTTTATCGAATTCGAAATTTTGGCCATTCGGATTGTCGTTTTTCCCGTTTTTTTGCCCGCACCCATTTCAAAAAGTACACAAGAAGCTCGGATGAGAAGTACAAAATTTGAAAAATTCCAAGCACTCCGACAATCTCGAGGGGGGCAAACAAAAAAACCCCCAAAAGTCAACAAAGTTTTCTCCATGCGAAAGCAAAAGCGCCGAGATATTCTCGCCGAACAGCCCAAGTACCAAGAATAAATAATGTACTGCGGCAATATCCGGCGGAAAATCGTAACATTGCACTGCGCCAATGCATCCCTAGTCTCGGGGTTACGAATAAAACTTCGTCAATGGTTCAATACTCATCGAATCGCACAGCCAAAGAAGTCCCCGATTTTCGACCCCAACCCGAACAGGGACACTCCTTTCGGAAAATATTCTCCTTCAACAGAAATTGAAAAAAAAAAAAAAAAAGAAAGAATCTCCCCAAACTCAACCCAGAATGGATTCTTCTGTAATTGAATCCGGATTCGAACGTTTGAATCCGGATTCGAACGTTTGAATCCGGATTCGAATGCTTGAATCCGGATTCAAGTGCTCAAATCCGTATTCCAATGCTTGAATCCGGATTCAAGCACTACAATCCGGATTCGAATGCTTGAATCCGGATTTAAATGCTTGAATCCGGATTCAAGCATTTGGATCCGGATTCAAGCATTTAAATCCGGATCCAAATGCTTGAATCCGGATTCAAATGCTTGGATCCGGATTCAAATGCTTGAATCCGGATTCAAATGCTTGAATCCGGATTTAAATGCTTGAATCCGGATTCAAATGCTCGAATCCGGATTCAAATGCTCGAATCCGGATTCCCCCAAAAAATTCTCGTATACGGGAAAATTAATTTTATTCGTTATGAGAGAGAGAGAGAGTTTTGCGAGACCTTGAGGCTGCGATTGCAGGAGCGGCTGAGGAGCGGGTGAGCCGCGAGGCGCGTGTCTGAGATCGAGGGCGGCCTCGTTAACGATTCTCGTCTCATCGTTGATCTGTCGGGGACTCTGGAGCCTCTGATGGGGCGACTGGAGTCTCTGATGCGGCGATTCCATCGTTAAACGTGCCTGCTCGATATTGTGTCTCGTGTTTTCGGCGGTAGTCGAGCGTGGCCTCGGCGGCTCGATGGAATTCGACGGTGGCGGCCTCGTTTGTTCGACGCGCGGAGACGGCGAATTCGGTGGTAATCTCGGCGAAAGACCGACCGAACGATTGTCCTGGCGTGTTTGCAACGGCTGCTGCTGCTGCTGCTGCTGCTGCTGCTGCTGCTGCTGCTGCTGCTGCTGCTGCTGCTGCTGCTGCTGCTGCTGCTGCTGCTGCTGCTGCTGCTGCTGCTGCTGCTGCTGCTGCTGATCATTCGTCAAACCGAGCACCTGAGCTGCGTATTCGCCCTGAAGGGCCATTTCGGCACCGGTAAACGGCCCACCGTCGCAGCGCTTCAACCAATATATCCTCTGGCTGTGCGGTCTCGCGTCTCTCTCGTAGCTCTCCCATTGTTGCAACAAAAGTGCATAACACAGACTGCAAGCTTTTACGGCGCCGTTTCTCGCGCCCTCGCCGCGATAACCGTGCGGCGCCTCGTGCGACTCGAGAAATGGAAAATACGGCTCGTTAGGCGGTCCACCGTGACTCGGCTTTACCCGAAGCCAATATTGCTCGCTGTGGCTCAATGTTCCGCATATGAAACATATGCGCTGGCCGCCCAGCGAATGCTCATCGTTGCACAGCGATTGGCTCGTTTGCGAATTCAACAGCGACGATTGGCCCTCGAGTCCCGGCTCGTTCTTCACGTAAAGCTTGCCTTCCATCGTGTCAGGAAAACATCGGTGATGCTTAACCGAGCATCCACCGGGCCTTTTTTCTCTTATTATTATTATTATTGTTGTTGTTTTCTTTTTTTTTTTTTTTTTTTTTTCTCTCTCTCACTTATTCGTCTCGCCCGACGACTCTACGCGAATTCGTTGATACTTTTCTTCTTGCGAAATAAAAAAAAAAAAACTTTTGCCAGCTTATCTGCGAAAGAAGAAAGACAATCTCGTTTAAACTTTTTTTTTTCCTTTTTCGTTGCTACCAGCGATTAACGGTTTATTTGGTATCGTGGGAAAGTTAATGTTGAAATTTGCATCGTTGAAATGCAACGAAAATAGGTTTGAAAAACAAAAAATCATTTCCGGTTTTGTCTCGAAGTCGAAAATCGTTTAAATCTTTTTTTTTTTTTTGGTTTTTTTTTTTTCTTTTGCGATCTGGGACCTAAATGGGCCAGAAAAGCGTCAGCAGTAACGGAAATGATTTTTTTTATTTAAAGAAAAGCTAATTTTCGTTGCGCTCCAACGATGGAAATTTTAATGTCATGGAAAGCTTGGGATAAGGAACGTTTTTTTTTTTTCTCTTTCTTTTTTTGAGCAAGATGAGTTCGGGGTGAAAAATTCTCGATCGTCTCAAGTGATTACTCCGAGTGGAAAATAAATGATACCCGTTGTATATTCATGCTACGATAGAGGCAAGCTTGGGTAACAATTTTTTTAATACTCTCCGCAAGCGAGCTGGATTTAAAAAAAAAAAATTTGGTTCAGTCGGTGTGGAGAGAGCGTAGAGAGACGAGGATCGAGTTGCACATGGAGATCGGTTTGCTCGAATCATCGGGAGATAAATTTTCGCTTTGATTTGTCTCATTCTTTTCTTTGGCAAATTTCGTATAGGTCATTCGAGTTTTTGAAAGATCTCCCGTGAATTGGGGATATTGAAGGATGGTAATTTGAAAAAAAAAAATCTTTTTGAGTAGAATTACATTCTCGAGAAAGCAAATATATTTTTTTTTTTACTGACGAACAGATGAAATCCGGAAACAAATATCAATATTTATGTCAATATTGATAATTCGTATACAAGAAATTTAGTTCTATTTATTCAACTCTGGTTAAGGGGGTATCCGAGTCACAAAAGTTATTTTCTATCTATTTTTTTTTTTTTTCGTTGTTGTGGCAAGGCGTCGAGAGTGAGGGGAGGAAAAAATGAATTAAAACGAGTTTGAAGTACGCAATTTCAGCTTTAATTTGAAAAAAATAAGAAAAAAATGGTCTGCGAAAAGGAAAACGATACAGCCGAACAAGAATGCCTGAAAAGTGAAAACCAGGAGTAATTTTGAAGGTCAAGGCACCCTCCGAGCTTCTATGGAACTTGTCATTCGTCTATTCATTCATTACAAACGCATAATAAACGCTACTAAAAATCCCAAAAACGTGATTTTCCGATTAAAAAATTAATAACTTTGCCAAATTTCAGTTTATTGAAAATCCGTTCCACAGAAGCTCGGAAGGTACCTTGACCTTCAAAATGACTCCTGGTTTTTTTCCTTTTCGGCCATTCCGTTTGGCTGTAACCCTTGGTCACTGTTTTCAACGCTGCTTTCCGCAGACCCTCGCTTCGGCAGCCATAGCGGCCACAATTTTTACATTGCAGTAAAAAATTTCGTTTTTTTTTTTTCAAATCAAAGCTAAAATTGTGTACTTCAAACCCGTTTTTATTCATTTTTTTCCTCTTCTTACTCTCGACGCATTGCCAAAACAACGAAAAAAAGATAGAAAATAACGTTTGAGACTTAGATATCCCATCAAAGCTCTTTACAAGCGCAAATTTTTATATTCATCATAAACATTAATCGATTTTTATGAGATAAATAAAAGTATGCAAGTCGATCGAGGAAACAAAAGTATGCAAGTCGATCGAGGAACTTTCGAGAGTGCGATATTTCTCAAGCGGCTCGAAAATGTATCGAGCCGATGAACGAGGGAAAAAAAAAGGGCAATAAATGTCGGACAATGTCAACGACAAATTATTTACTCAAATTTTTGGGCGATCCATTGAACGCTATCATTGACGCTATAATTGTCGCAGAGGCCGATCCTTCATATCGCATGCAAATTAGTCTATTTTTTTTTTTTTTAAGCAGTCGCTACATCATTTCCTCGGTCGACGAACAAAAAACGCCAACAAAATATACAAAAGAAGGAGCGAGCAAAGATCGAAAGATCGCGGCAAGCTCTTAAAATCTCGATCTCGAGTTCTTTCGATTTTTCCCGAATATGCAATCGTCGAATGTAGCCAACATCGAAAATTCATGGATTTCAAGACATAGAAATATGTGAAGTAAAAAAAAAAAAAAAAAAAAAAAAAAAAAAAACTTCTCGAAGAGCACAAAAATAAGGTAAAACTTTCGTAATTGTATTGAATACTTTTTTTCCCACAGCCCGCTTCATCGCCGTTGAATTTTATCCCCGATATAACCTCCAAATGAGATTCAAGCCGCGCAAATGAATCGAATCAGCCCGGCGAGATTTCATTCGCATCGCGAGAAGATGCGATACGGTCGGAACGTAGAAATTTTTGTTCCAAGCTATCGGAATAATAAATATACACCGGATTCAACTTTTCTCTGCTAAATATCGTTACACAATTTACGTACCGCGCTTATAGACAATTTTGGATAACGAATGACCAAAAATTCAAACGCAGCCGGTGCAACAAAAACAAAAATGAAATTTACCGAATCGAACAAAAATGCATCCCATCGAAGGCGCATTATATTCGTAAAAAAAAAAAAGAAAAAGAAAAAAAAGAAAAACACTTGGCAGATCCCGACGAAGCGGAGAATGCAAAAAAAAAAAATTCCAACGTGCAATTTAACGAGATATTCCGAAATCCATGATTTTTTTTTCCCCCTAGGGATCCCATTGGCTAGAAAATTGCACTTATTTCGGAAAAAGGGAAATTCAAGTAATATATTCTCCTCAATATCGCAAGCTGGCTACACGCGCAAAATTGAATGCGTTTTTTTTTTTTTTTTCCAACGGAAGGGAGCTCAATGAAGTGGAGAAAAAAAAAGAAAGAAAAAAAGAACAAAAAAAAAAAAAAAAGAGGGTCATAGGTTACCAGTGTGGCGTTACAGCGAGGTCGCGAGAAGGGTTATCTCGGTAGGAGCTCCCGCGACTCTCGAGGATAGGGTAAAAAGTTGAAAAAAAAAAAACGGTGAGACTGTGAGTGAAACGAAAAAGAAAAGAAAAGAAAAGAAAAGGAAAAAAAAAAAATGGGCCAAAGCGCGTTTCGAACGTGAAATCCACACACGGAGATCTCGCGAATGTGCGAGAGCCGATACCCGAAAATACGCGAGCACAAACGGGGGAGACAGGTAACACTAAATTCCCGCGACATAGCCAAGGCGAGCACACGCATGCCTGCCTTATCGTAACGACACTATAAGTTGGAAAAAAAAATATATATATTTTTATTTCTTTCACGACTTCCCCTCGGATTTGGGCTAATTTGCAGATTTTATTTGAGAAAGACGCGTTGGCCCCACAGCATGATCACGTTTCGTCTCTCGGGGGCCAGGCGAAAAGAGGGCTTGACGGGAAGGTGGGGGCGCGGGGGAGAGGGGGAGGCATAAAGGAGGAAGGAAAGGTAGAAAAATTTTTGGCAATCGTTATACCCGGTCCTCGGTACGAGGAAAACTTGAAAATGATGAGAAAAATTCGTTCTTCTATCGTTCTCCTTATCCGGCGATATGAATTTTCTAGTCTCTGCCATACGTGCACCACACGACGAAACTTTGGGGTGTCACCTTCGTCGACACGTCCTCGCACACAAACGTATCCATATTTACACGTAAAAAAAAAATTATTTTCATTCCACCGCTGTTATTATCCGATTTCCCCGGAGAGACACGACACACGACGCACACACGGGCACACACACACACACACACACACACACAAGTAAAACCGGGTATTTCGTGAAATTCACCCGTTCGCCGAGGCGTGTATATTCACGAGGTTCGCGAGTGACCAGATTCGAGAGAAACGAAAAAAAAAAAAACTAAAATTAAATAAAAATAAGACACAGTACGGTTTTTTGGCGTATTACAAAAAGCACCCGTCTCTTTCTCTCTCCGTCTCACTCTCTCTATCTCGGCAGAACTACGAGATATACATTTTTCTTTTTTGTTCACGAAGGTGCACTGAGGCGCCGCCGACTTTGGCTCAACTCTCAACCGCCATGTTGAAAAAGTTGGGGATACGTATATTACCCAGAGTCGACGGCGGGGGTGGAAAATGTCGAGTCGTAACAGAGTGGACCAGAGTGGCGCGGCAATCGTTGCGCGCGCATCTAAGATTTCAAGGTGGCGGCACGTATCGCGAAATAGCGGGAAAATTTGAAAGGTCATCGAGGACGCAACGACAAAGGAATGAATGTCATTGTTCTAGCAGTTGTTTCTCGTTTTATGATCGTTTAATAGTGCGATTGATAGTCTGTTAAAAACGTTTGATGGTCAACGGTTGAATTAAAATGATTTAAAAAGGGAAACGAAGGGTGAAGTTATATTAGCCAAGCAAATTTTATTTATTTTAAAAATTGACTTCTATTAATGCTTAATCGAAGCAAGATCATTCGATGACGTGATTAAAAAGTTTGATGGTCACTCTCGTTTGGCTAGAAAATACAGAAAAAAAAACAAAGTGCACGCTGCGGTAAAAGATGATGGTCCCGAATAGTGTTCGTCCAGTCTATTTCTTATTGTACAATCAATTCGCAATTCACGTTCAATAAATGTAATTTTTTTGTATATAATCTTTATTTTACGTATTGTCACTCAAAACAAATATCGGGTATGAGTTAATAGTATTTGTCGCGTATTTGCCCGTAATTCATGAACCAGTCGCTGAGTGAGGTTAAGGATGTATTAACTGTACAATCCCAGAAAAATTAGGACGAATTTGGAATTTAACAACTTCTATGGATAATATACACTTTTATAATTGAAAAAGTGTTTTTCATTGCGTCAAAGGGTCGAATATTGCCGAAAACGATGTTTTTTTGTACTTTTATTAAATATTTTGAGTAATTCATAAATATTTATGATACTCAGCAGAAAACTTTTGTCCGCCGGGAATCCGACCTGAATCCAACCTTCAAAAATAAAATATATAGTAAATATTACCAATATTATATAGCCCGTGGAGAGGTTTTAAAAAATTGGACCGAGATTTGAAGTTGTTTCGCCGCGGCCCCGACAAGTCACTTTGAAGAAAATCATCTGAGATTGGGGGACGGTTTCCAGAATCGGAGTGACAATCATTTTTCCCATACTTTGATAAATTTGAGCGAATCTCTCAATGAGAAAAAACGACAGAGTACGATCTAAACGAATATCTGATGGCTTGAATCTGTAGATTTATTCTTTACAAGCTAATTAATGTGAATTGTGTGACATTATTATATTATTGTATTAACAATCATGACCGAGTTTTGAAAACGAAAAAAGAAGAATCATATTATGTTGGTTCGACTCTCATTTGACTAGGAAATAATAGTTGTACTACATTTTCGCTTACTCAATAACCACGGCCCTAAAAAAAATCCCCGGAAATTTGAACAGGGTAGCGTTAACGCTTGCCCCGCCATCTTTCAGTCATTCAATCAACAATTAGCGAAGCAGGTACTTACATGACCGACCGCTTGTACTACAGCTCACGACCGGTACTTGTGTGATTTCGGCCTGGATCGTAAGTAGATGTGAACGCTCCGAGTGGCATATTGCTCGTGAGAGAATCGCCAAACGCGATGCCTAGACTGAAATGGAGTAAGCGCCTGCGAGTGCTTGTGAGGTAATCTTTTTTAAGGTAGTCGGAGTGGTCGGAGTAGACTTAAGCCTACAGAGGACACCACTTCTTAAAAGAAAAAAAAAAAAAACGCGCCCATATTGCTCTACCTCCATGGTGGGTGTCCCGACTGTTTCTCTACCCATTCGGTGGGTTGGAAATGGAAAAATTCCAACTCACGAGCGCTAGGTAGACTACCCACAAAACCGGAAGTGACGTCACCGTCCCACAATCTTGCTAGTGGGTTGTCTACCCACGGCGGTGGTTTTCTACCGAACCACTGTCCCGTTTTACAGGTTGTCTACCCATGGTGATGGTTTTCTACCGACTGGACTGTCCCACTTATTATTGGTTTTCTATCCACCCAACCGCTCGCGCTCAGTGGGTTTTGTACCCACCACCGATCGAGTTCTACCTACCCACTCTCGTGTACCTATCGCGGACGGTAGCAATGATGGTGACTTTACCGGTAACCATCATAGTAGCGCTTGTGAGGTAACTTTACAGGTGATGACTTTACCGGTAACCATCGTGAATGGTAGCATGTGAGGTAACTTTACAGGTGGAAAGGGTTTCTTGAGCAGTGACTTCAGCGGTCACATTTACCGTATTAGCAACGGTAGCAACTAACAGGTAAATTCACTGGTCGCAAACGGCTGATTGCTACACAACAGTAACTTTAATGGTTAGCAATGACAGTTGCACGATGTGCCAGGGAATCGATATGAAATTGTCAAAGTCCATAAGAGCAATTTATTTAGAAAATACGCGTTGTGTTTATTCACGGAATAATCGAGACTGTTGGCTTCTTTTTTTTTTTCGTTTGGTACGTAGTAGCAACGAAGATACTCTATCTTCCGTTGGTAGTAGTGCGGAAAGGGCTGACGTGACTGTAGAAATCAAAACAAATGTCACCGTTCTAGCATACATAAATCTTTACCACAATAATATACTACGCGTAGTGTAGTATATTATTAGTATATCATTCCTAATAAGACATAAGGAAAATTCGGAAAAATTGCATGAGGCAGTACTCAGACATTATACTTTTCCGAATGACGTTGAAATTTGCATCGTTGGAATGCAACGAAAATAGGTTTTTTTTTATTTTAAAAAAAATCATTTCCAGTATTTCTGACGCTTCTCTGGAATACTTACGCCCCAGATCGCAAAAAAAAAAAAAAAAAAAAAAACCGAAAAAAAGGTTTAAACGATTTTTGACTTCGAGACAATACTGGAAATGATTGAAAAAAAAACTTTTTCCGTTGCATTTCAACGATGCAAATTTCAACATCATTTTCCGAGCTCCCCCGACTGATTATCGTTCGTAATGGTCTCTCGAACATTGTTACCCTATAACGGGAAAAAAAAAAATCACGAAAATTTGTAAAAGTTCTCAAACTTTATACTTACCAGATTTCGTAAAATCTTCGATTATCTCGAAATTTTTTAATCGAATTCTTACCTTAAAAAAAAATTGCTTAAAAATTTTACCGTCGATAATAAAATCATTCCTATGACATTTGTGTCATATTTATGGCTAAAATTATTCTTACGAGCTTGGGACGTTTCAAGGATTGCGGACTCAGGCAAGATGGGAAGAAAGAACAAAGAATATGTGTTTTTTTTTCGTTTTTTTTTTTTATTGTTTCACGATATTTAATCACGTCGAAACATGGCATATGTGTGTAAGGTGTACTCTATGCGTGTTACGTTTTAAACGATGATTCACTTTTTTTTTTTTCTATTTTTTTTTTTCTCTCCTTTCTTTTCAATTTCACTCTCTCCGATCTTCGTCCGTATCGGCATCGCAATGGGACTCGTTGATTGTGTAATACTAAAAAATAATTGGAAATACTTTAAAAATACTCTTTTTGCAAACAATGAATCTTTTTTTTTTCTTTTTTTTTTTTTTTTTTTTTTTTAGAGATACCACGCGACTCATCTCTCGCTACGATACGGAGCTGGACTACTGGCTACGATAATAATTTTTTTAATTTACGCTTTATACAGAGATGCAATCACAAGAAATGTTAAACCTACGATTTTTTTTTTCTTTTCTTTCTCCTCATCTTCGTACTAATTATCGATACAGTCCTTAAAATTACTGAATAGACACGCAATAGTGGTACAAAGATATTTTTTCCCAAATTTTAGATTTCTTGTTGTTGTTTTTTTTTTTTTTTTCTCTCTCTCTCTCTTCAGTCCGCCATTCTCGTTGAGAAATTTTTCCCAATCGTCAAGCACGTCCGTCGTAAATGTCCCATCGATTTTTTTTTCAAATTCTTTTCTTTCGTTCTCTTCTTTTTTTTATTATCGTAAATTCGCTCGTGCGCGTGCAAAATAAATTTTCATTAAGGGGTACCACTTGCGAGGCCAAGAAAAAACTCTTTTTTTTTGAGATTTTTTTTTTTTTTTTTTCAAGACAGTTTTCATTATTCATTGATCAATATTTGTCGGTTCAAAAGTACAAAAGAAGTTGCAGTAATTTTTTCATGTCAAAAGAGCGATAAGCGCAACCGAGTTACAGCCAATCTCCCGGAGGCCCAAAAAAAAAAAAAAAAAAAAGTTGTTTCGCGGCGCGCGCAACGTAACTCATGACCGGATCATTTGCAACGAACTGTGAAATCGTTGGAATTAGTTTGAAACAATATTCTCTTGTACTTGACGGTGAAAAATTTTGAATTTTCCCTTTTTTTTTTTTACACAACCGAAAAATCAACGATTTTTTTTGGTGAAAAAAACCTTTTTTTTGTTACTTTGAACGTCCGCCATTTTGTCAAAAAAACTCAAACTTTGATAAAATCTCGCCGTCAAGCACAAGAGAATATTGTTTCGAACTAATTTCAACGATTTCAGTTTTTTTCGGATTATCCGGTCAATGAGTTACGTTACGCGCCGCGAAAAGAACATTTTTTTTTTTTTCGGCCTCTGGGAGCAGATTGGCTGTAACTCGGTTGCTTGTCACTCTTTTGACATGAAAAAATTACTGTAACTTCTTGAGATGCGTGTCTTTTGAACTGGTAAAGTATTGATCAATGAATAATGAAAACTGTCTTCAAAAAAAAAAAAAATCTCAAATAAAGCGTTTTTTTTTTGGTCTTGCAAGTGACAATCACGTGACAACAGAGCGGGGCTTGAAGCAATGGTTGTTTTTTTTTCCTTCTTTTTTCAATTAGTTTTTTTTTTCCGGCTACTCTCGATTTTTCAGTACTCGCCCCAGCAATTTTAAATGAATTCACGATTGCGGGGAAATTAATACTCGAGTGGGCAGTTTATACCGTCGCTACTGATGACGGAATGTCTCTCGACCAGGATGAACTTTTTTGGTGGGGAAAAAAAAAGGCCTCGAGGCTCGATTTTATTGTGTATGACGTAAATTTTTTTTTTTTTTTTTTGAGGATCCTTCGCTAGTAAAAAAAAAATATCAGCTATTTCGAGGATTCCATAAAAAAAAATTATGTTTTGCAGCAATAATGCCAAAATAACATTTATAAATTGGTGTTAAAAAAAAAAACAATTCGTTTAAAAAATCAGCAGAAAACTTTTTTTTTCATCGTAACTGATGAATTTCTCAATTTTTCTGGATACGTAGGAATGGCTTTTTTTGTTTTTAATTTTGTTGAGAATTAAAAAAAAAATAAATTTATCAGTAATCTTTGCTGTGATTGATCGTTTTTTTTTAGATTCTTGAAAAGCATCGCGAAATACCAATTCATGAGGCTGAGACTTTTCGTTGGAAATTTCTTTACGCAAAGGATCCTGAAAAAAAAATAAAAATAAAAATTTCGACCGAATCTTATCGGTTTTTGTTATTCTCGCGTGACAAGGCATTTACGATAAATGTTTCTTTTTTTTTTTTTGTCTTTCTCATGATGATGACAACTTTCGTATCTCCGTTACATCTTTCTCTTTCTCCTCCTCGCTTAAAAATAATTAAGAGCTAGGTGTTCCATTGCATTGATGAATGACTATAACGATTTATGTGCTTTTTTTTCACACTATTCGCCTTGTTTCACTTTCACACTCTTGCACTCTCGAGTTATATTTCACAATATCACTCTCTCTCTCTCTCTCTCTCTCTCTCTCTTTCTCTCTATCTCTCTTTTTCTCTTTTTCTCGTTCTTTCACAAAATTTACAATTAAACACGAAAACTTAAAGAATAAAAACTCCCAGCAGGGTATGACGTGATGCAGACAGGCATCTCTCGTAGCTTCGAATTAACGAATCCTCTTCTCACTTTTTTTTTTCATTTTTGTTTTAGAATTTTTTTAAATCATCAACGATATTTCATGCGAGTGATCTACGATTTTTTTCTCTTGGATTTCGTGAAAAAAAAAAAAGCTATCCAAGCCCCAATTCGTCAAACTTATTTTTTCTTTGACCCTTTCGGACGATCGCTGATCAGCGATATTCATTTCTCTACTTATAACTTTACGAAAAATTCGTATTTTTTTTTTTTTTTTTCGGTTCAATTGGTAGTGAAATCGAAAGATCGGATTCTCACGAGTGACGAGAAAACTTCATGGAACAAGATCAGAAATAATTTTTTCGAATGTTATTCGGCTTGTAGAAAAAAAAAAAAAAAAAAAACAAAAAATGGTAAATTATTTTTCTCGCGGAACGAACGAATAAGATAATAATTATTTGCTTTTATGGATCGAAGACTCGACGTATAAATTTTGCCGATAACTTGCATAAAATAATTGACGATAAATGAATTATAAAAATTACTGACAAAAGTATGTTTTTATTGTTTTGTTTTGGTTTTTTTTCTTCGTTTCTTTCAATTTAACGAGAGACGCCGATCTTCAATGTGGTAAAACGAGACAGATTTTTCGACGTATCGATTCTTCGTTTTTTTTTTTTTTGTTTGTTTTTTTTTTTCTTCCAATCTTGATAGAATGACAAAATCTTCATACGCGCTTTTCTAACGATCACCGACTCACAGCGAGATAAACAGACGCGTTTATTTCGAGAATAGAAAATTGAAAAGATTCACTCGCTGTATTTCTCTTTCTGGGGCGGTGATAATTTTTTTTTTTTTAATTTTTAATTTTTTTTTACGGATATCGAAGTCGGCATGATTAATATTACGACGTTTCAAGCACCTATAACATTTACCCATTTGACCCTGCTACAACATCGTTATCTTCTCTTTATGTACATATTAACAGATATATTATGGTAATATAAGTTGTTTTATTTTTTCTTTTTTTTCTCGTTTCTTTGTACGGGATGTTTTGTGAACGAGGAAAATTAACACGCGATATGACGAATTCTTTCGTCGAGTTTTTTCATTGTTAATTTTTTTTTTTTTTTTCTTTTTATGAATCATTCGAAATAATCATAATTATGTGAAAATTATTTTCAATTAAAACATCCTGTATCGACGAAGATACTGTCGCAGTGGCTTTGCGAGAACGACGCAGAGTACATTTATTGATTAATAACGAATGGAAAATTAAATAAATATGTATATTCTCATTGGGGTGTGTCGAAAATGAGCTTTTTTTTTTCTTCGCTCCTACCACTCGAAACTTTGGGTTTTGAAAGAGGTCCTCGTTCAGGGAGGGCACTGTAGCTCGAAGTTTAGAGGTCTCTCAACGAGGATTTAGGTTTCCCATCTAATTAACACGTAAAAAAAATTTTTTTTTTCGTTCAAAATGATGTCAGGCAACCAAAAAATTGGCGATTTCTGGGTTTCTTGGCTTATTTGAGGGCATGACTCATCCCCTAAACGACGATAGGTCGTTTTTCGACTTGCCTTGTTCCAATTTTTGTTTTTACGCCACTTTTCGACCACAATAGTCACTTTTTCAAGTTTACAAAGTCTCCGAGGTATCAATTACTCCAAAATGAATTGCTACAATTATTGATTGTTGATTCGAATGTAAATAACCAATTCCAAAAATTGGTAAATCATACAAAATTTCTCAAAAAAAACATGGTTTTTTTAATAAAATTGAAGATACATACAATTTTTTGAATAAAATTGAATATAAATAAATTTAAATTTGAATTTGAATAAAATTTGAATTTGAATTTGAATAAAATTGAAATTGAATAAAATTGAAGATACATAAAATTTTTTGAATAAAATTGAATTTAAATAAATTTGAATTTGAATTTGAATAAAATTGAAATTGAATAAAATTGAAGATACATAAAATTTTTTGAATAAAATTGAAGATACAAGAAAATACATAATTCAATTTTAATCAAAAAAACATGTTTATTTTGATCAATTTTGTATGTTTTACCAATTTTTGGAATTGATTATTTATATTCGAATGAACAATCAATACTTGTAGCAATTCATTTTGGACTCATTGATATCTCGGAGACTTTGTAAGCTTGAAAAAGTGACTATCGTGGTCGAAAAGTGGCGTAAAAAAAAAAAAAATTGGAACAAGGTAAATCGAAAAACGACCTATCATCGTTTAGGGGATGAGTCAGGCTTTCAAATAGGCCAAGAAACACAGAAATTGCCAATTTTTTGGTTGCCTGACATAATTTTGAACGAAAAACAATATTTTTTGCGTTGTTAATCAGTTGGGAAACTTAAATCCTCGTTGAGAGACCTCTAAACTTCAAGCTACAGCGCCCTCCTTGAACGAGGGCCACTTTAATGTCCAATCCTAAAGTTTTGATTGGTAGGAGCGAAGAAAAAAAAAGTTCATTTTCGACACACCCTAATATTCATATGTATAGGCATTGTATTTAATTTTTTTTTCTTCGCACTAATTGCTTCGCCGGAAAGAAACGTTTGGATCTGGGTAGTTGATTTTTTTTTTTTTTATATCAAATTTGATCCACGTAGATCAAAATTTTTGAAAATCTTTGATAATTCTACGATTTTCCAAAATTCATATCCTCGTAGATCTAAAAAATAAACTGCGCAGATCCGAGCTATATTTTTTTTCCAGCTTTTCGAGCAAAAAAAAAATATATATATAATACGAAACTTGACGAAACTTTCGGTCCATTGAACTCTGGCTGGAGGGTACTTGCGTTTGATTCGTTTGAAAGGGCAAAAAGATAAAAATAAAAAGCGAACAAAAAAAAACGAATATCTTCGAATTATCGTATCTGACGAAAAAAAAAAAAAAAAAAAATACATTGGTTCACTCTGGTTTTTTTTTTTTTTTTAGATTGGCGAAAGAAAAATGTTTAGAGCCCAATCTTCCTGCGATTGCTCGATTAATATTTTTCGTCGAAAGACCGAGACTCTCGAGAGAGAAAAATTTATGGAAGAATAAAAAATATACCGAAAAGTATCATTATTATGGAGTAATTTTTTTTTTTTTAATAATACAAAAAAAAATATTATTTCTTTGCGAGTAAAATTTTTTTTTTATTCTGAAATTTCTTCATAATTTGTTCATAAATTTTTTCGTAAATTTGTTCATAAATTTAGAATATTCGTGAAATATTCTTGACTCAAGTATATTTTACTCATCCATAATTTTTGTCAATTAAAAAAATTTTATATTTCAGGAGCAAAAAAAAATTTTACGTTTGTTTTTGTTTTTTTTTTTTTTCCTCGTTCGAGCAACGGCACTTTTTTCCGATCGTTCCACACGCCACCACTTTTTCAGCCAATTTATATCTTCGCCGAGAGTTCATATTTTTTTTTTTTCTTTTCTTTTTTTTTTTCCACCAATTTTCGCGATAATTTTCAGCTCTTTTTCGGCTGTATTCCTGTCCAAACCGATCATTAAAGCCCTCTGATTTTTTTTCATGCACATTGTTCCCGCTAAAAAGACACTCTGAATTTTTTTTTCTAATTTTCCTGACCGCCAAATTTTTTTTCTACGGATTATTGAAAATAAAATTTTTTGTCCCGATTTAAAAATCTATAAAAATTCTCCAAAATTCTGTGTCATATATATGAACAAAAAAAATGAGCTTTGTTCCAAAGTGAATAGAGATTTGCTTCTATTTTTTTTTTTTTTTCGAGCTATTATGAAGAAAAAAAATTGAAAATAATTTAAAAAAAAAATAAAAACAAAGCACGTTAAGCATGGGCTAATAATTTTTATATTTTTATACTCTTCACCGAGTTTTTCAGAATTTTTTCAAAGTTTTTCAAAGCAATTTTCCCTGTGTGACGATAATTTTTGAAAATTAAGGACAACCGCGATTGCCTCGGGGCAAAGAGATAATTTTTCTCAATTTTCAAATTAATTGCATTGCCTCCTTCGTGATGTGAAAAATCTTTAAAAATTCTTCGAAAATTCGTTGCTGGTGACAAAAAAAAATTTTCAAGCAACAGCCAATATCAAATGTGCTTTATTCTGTTTGTTTTTTTCAATTTTTCTTCTTCGTAAAAAGTCGAAAAAAGAAAGAAGCAAATCTCTACGAACTTTGCAACAAAGTTTCGCTCTTCTTATACGTGACACAGGATTTTTGAGAATTTTCAATTGTAACGAAAAGTTTTTATTTTCAAAAATTCGTCGAAAAAAATTGGAGCAATCGGAGAAATTAAAAATAAAATTCAGTTTATCTTTTCAGGCGGGTGAAATTACATGAAAAAAAAAATCAGAGCTTCAGTCGAAAGGTGTCAGGATCGAACATTGAACGGTTTGGCCAGAAATTTCTCGCATATAATCGTCGAATAAATTCCAAACGAAACGATTCTGTTTATCACGGTAAAGTCCCAAAAAAATGTAATAAAAAAAAAAATAAAATAAAATAACCAATCCACGGATTCTCAATGGATCTGCGCTATGAATTTTTTTTTTTTTTTTTTTTTTTTTTTTTTCAAATCAAATTCAACGCAACCGAGTTTTTTTTTTAAACGAAATTTCATAAAGTATCGATTTCAAAAAAAAAAAAATAAAACAAAGCCATAGGAAATTAATTGAAAAAAAATGTAATATGATTTTTTTTAAAAAATGGATCGTGACTCGGCGAATGGAAAAAAAAATGTACATAAAAGGATTCGGTATCCACCGTCTCTGTCGCGTCGGATAAAAATTAAATCGGTAAAAAAAAAAAAATGTGTTTAATACATTTTTTTGTTAAAAAACAAAAAAATGGCCTCGATTGGAAAGCACGCGGAAATTTTAAAGCTCGATCGCTCAGTAATACGATTTCTCGATGCGACAGGTAAATATGCGCAGTAGATCGAGGAGCAGGCCGAATTTACGGCCGATCGGTCGTTCTCAAATATCGCTGCTGCTTACCGTTGTATCGTTTCGCAATATATTCTCACCGATGAATTCACCGGCGGGCTGTTTATCGTGAAAACTCGTTGTCGTACCATTGTCGGAGGTGAGCTTGAGATTTATTTTTTCGGCATGGGTAAGCTCGATCGGCAGATAAATCGTTCGGCAATGATCGATATCGGCACGACAGAGGGGACAACGCTCGCAGCGTCTCGCGCATTCGAGACACGCGACCGCGTGTCCGCATGGAAATAACGCCGTGTCCAAGCTTCGATCCATGCAGATACGACAGAGCATGGCGTCCAGTATCTTTGCCAGGCACGCGCGTGATTCCTACAATTGAGAGAGAAAGAGAGAGAGAGAGAGAAAGTGAAGATGAAAACGAAGAGAAAATTGTGATACATTTTATTTTTATTTTTCAAATTATTTAGTATTTAATTGGAACGAATAAGGTTACGAGTCATTCATATTGAAGTCAAATCAAATTATTCGAACTATTTGAATTGTTTGTTCGAAATAATTCAAGTACTCGAATATTTATAATTATTTGAACTATTCGAAGCGTTCGATTTCTTCGAAGTATTCAAAATATTCGAATTATTTGAATTATTCGAATTATTTGAATTACTCGAGTTATAAGAATAATTCGAACTCGTCGAAATATTTAAGCTATTCGCATTATCAGAAGTATTGGAACTTTTAAAAATTATTCGAGCTATGAATTCGAATTATTCAAATTATTTGAAATATTTTGATTATTCGAAATCCAATTTTTATCACACGAATTTCTCAAATTATTTGAATTATTCTTATCACTCGAATTATTCAAAGTATTCGGATTTTTTCAATCATTTGAGCCATTGGATTTTGTTCGAATTATTCCAATTACTCGAGCTATTCAAATTTTTCGAATTGTAATTTGTATCATACGAATCTCTCGAATTATTCGAACTAATTGAATCATTTGTTGGAAATATTTCAAGTAATTCAAAATATTCGAACTATTTGAATTGTTTGTTCGAAATAATTCAAGTACTCGAATATTTAGAATTATTTGAACTATTCGAAGCGTTCGATTTCTTCGAAGTATTCAAAATATTCGAATTATCTGAACTGTTCGAATTATTCGAATTCCAATTTGTGTCATTAGTATTTATCGAATTATTTCAATTATTTGAATTACTCGAGTTATAAGAATAATTCGAACTTGTCGAAATATTTAAGCTATTCGCATTATCAGAAGTATTGGAACTTTTAAAAATTATTCGAGCTATGAATTCGAATTATTCAAATTATTTGAAATATTTTGATTATTCGAAATCCAATTTTTATCACACGAATTTCTCAAATTATTTGAATTATTCTTATCACTCGAATTATTCAAAGTATTCGGATTTTTTCAATCATTTGAGCCATTGGATTTTGTTCGAATTATTCCAATTACTCGAGCTGTTCAAATTTTTCGAATTGTAATTTGTATCATACGAATCTCTCGAATTATTCGAACTAATTGAATCATTTGTTGGGAAATATTTCAAGTAATTCAAATTATTCGAACTATTTGAATTGTTTGTTCGAAATAATTCAAGTACTCGAATATTTATGATTATTTGAACTATTCGAAACGTTCGATTTCTTCGAAGTATTCAAAATATTCGAATTATTTGAACTGTTCGAATTATTCGAATTCCAATTTGTGTCATTAGTATTTCTCGAATTATTTCAATTATTTGAATTACTCGAATTATACGAATAATTCGAACTCGTCGAAATATTTAAGCTATTCGCATTATCAGAAGTATTTAAACTTTTAAAAATTATTCGAGCTATGAATTCGAATTATTCGAATTATTTGAACTATTTTGATTATTCGAAATCCAATTTTTATCACACGAATTTCCCCAAATTATTTGAATTATTCTTATCACTCGAATTATTCAAAGTATTCCGATTATTTCAATTATTTGAGCCATTGGATTTTGTTCGAATCATTCGAATTACTCGAGCTATTCAAATTTTTCGAATTTTAATTTGTATCATACGAATCTCTCGAATTATCCGAACTAATTGAATCATTTGTTGGAAATATTTCAAGTAATTCAAATTATTCGAACTATTCTACTTGTTTGTTCGAAATATTTCAAGTACTCGAATTCTTTGAATTATTTGAACTATTCGAGCCGCTCGATTTCTTCGAAGTATTCAAAATATTCGAATTATTCCAATTATTTGAATTACTCGAATTATTTTTTTCAGTCTAATTATTCAATGTATTCGGATTATTTCAATTATTTGAACTATTGGAATCGTTCGAAGCGTTCGATTTATTCGAAATATTCATAATATTCATAATATTCGAATTATTTAAACCGTTAGAATGATTCTAATTCCAATTTGTGTCATTATAATTCCTCGAATTATTAAAACGGCATGAATTACTCGAATTATTAAAATTATTCAAACTCGTCGAAACGTTAAAGCTCTTCACATTATCAGAATTATTGGAACTTTTTGAATTATTCAAAGTATTCGAATTGCAATTTTCATCATTCGAATTTCTCGAATTATTAAAACTCGTCAAAATATTTAAGCTATTCTCATTATCAGAATTATTTGAACTTTTCGAATTAATCGAGTTATGCATTCGAATTATTCGAATTATTTGAACTATTTTAATTATTCGAGTTTAAATTTTCATTGCACGAATTTCCCGAATTATTTGAATTACCCGAACTATTCTAATTATTCGAATTTAAATTTGTTTCATACGAATTTCTTTAATACCTGGACTATTTGAAATATTCGAACTATTAGAGCTGTCAAAATCATTGAAACTATTCGAAATACTTATATTAATGAATTTATTTGAATTATTTGAAATTATTCGAAGTACTCGGTGTTTGCATTGCTGGAATTATTTGCACTATTCGAATTATTCGAATTCAAGTTTTTTTTTTCATGTTCAACTGCAGTTTCATTCCATTGTGAAAAGCATAACGTTTGAAAAAAAAACAACTCAACATCAAAACAAAAACATATGATTTTTTTTTCTTCATTGTAATATACTAATATATATATATATATACATATATATATATATATTTTTTTTCTTACCTTGCACTTGGGATTTTCGCAATCGTCACAGTCGTGCCTCTCGAGAAGTGCGCTCTCCTCGGGCATTGTAATATTCGACGCTTCGCAATAAAGGGCTCGTCTTGCATTGTCGTAAACCTCTCGGCACGTACGACGAATATCGAATACATATTTTTTTCCAAGCGTCGAGTCTTCGTTGAATATCGATATTATCGTACCCTGCAAAAATTTCGTCACAAAACAAACACACACACACACACACACACACACACACGAATTAACCTTAATTTTCGTAGAGACAAAATTTACAATGGGAATTTTTTATTTTAATTTTTTTATTTTTTTTAATTTATTTTTCCTCATCTCGTCCCAATTACCTTGAGATCTCGGATAAACTGAGCTGTCACGGCGCTTCTGACTGTCTCGCAACTGTAAAAAGCATGTTTCTCGGTGATAGCTCTGTACAATCCACTCGCCGATTGACTCGAGTCCAATTTAAAATCGAGCGAGGTCTCCTCACCGTCCAGCGACAGATATATCAAATGAAACATTCGTCTCTGTGACGTTGCGCTTTGTATAGCCGTGTAGGGTATGCTGTTCAATTAAATTTTGGACGAGAAAAAAAAAAAAAAAAAAAAATACACACACAATTGAGTAAAGTTGCTATTCTCTCGTATTTTTCGATATCAATTTATAAATGCGATGGTCATGGAAAAGAAAAATGTTTGCAAGTTTTTTTGTTTTTGTTTTTTTTTTTTTTTTAATATATACGTATCTTGGAAATATTAAATATATTTTTGACGAGTATAGTTGAATTTTTAATTGATGTCAAATAATTTATACAAAGTATTCTCAACGTATGATGTATCCTTGGCTATTTTTATCAAAACTGTAACCTTCTGTTAATTTTTTTTTTTACAGTTTTTTTTTTTTCGTTCTTGATTTTTCATTTTTCCAGAGTTTTCGAGAAATGAATTATTTGAATTTTTAAAGATTTCGGATTTGTCGAATTGCTCAACCGTAATTTTTTATTTTTGACAAAATAGAATATCTAAAAAAAATTATTTTTCGTAATTATTTAGAACGAATGCTTCGCCGAATGTATTCTCTCCTAATTATTTTTCATGACATACTTTTTCGACAATTATCATTTTACGTAAAATATAATAGGCAAGACAACAAAAATTGGGGATACTCTTTAATTTTGAGATAAATTTTTTTTTCTCACGGCCATCTTCGATTGAAAATTTTCTCGTAAATCAAAATGCTCACAGTCAACCGAATATATTCTCATCAGCGAAATGCTTGAAAATTCAAAAAAATTCGCATCTCCAAACCTGCCTCGGTTAAAAATGCGAAAAAAAAAAATCCGAACGCACGTTCCATCCTGAGTGAAAAATCAAGAGCGAAGATTTTTTTTTTATTCAACAACGATGTGGAATATCGACGAAATAAAAAAAAAAAAATAAAAAATCGACCAAAAGTTTGTACTTTGCGTATACTTATTGTTTTTTTTTTTTCCTTTCTATTTCGACAATTAAAGAAGTAAACGTACTTTTGCGTTTCCTCGCCTTGGCCCCGATAAACCGTGATACCGTGAGGTCCAACGCCTATCATCGATACCCCATTAGCCCCGAATTTACTGTGAAACATTTCCTGTCCAAATGTCTCGAGATTCGAGACTTCTTTCAGCAGCCAATATTCGGCTGTCGAGGCTTTCATTCCCTAAAAATTTCAAAGTAACACTTTCATTCCCGCCGAAAATCTCCATTATCGTATCCTCGAGTAATTTCTCGTGATTAATGATAAGCCGGAGTTGATTGAAAATTTTCAAAAAATCCCGACGACAATATCGTATTTTCGCACAGGTTAAAAAAAAAAAGAAAAAAAAAAAAAAATACTCGAGAGCATCGGGCAATGGTAATTGGAAAATTTTTCTTTCAAGTCGAAAAATTGCCTGATAATTCGTTTGGAAAATTCAACAAATTAATTTCACGTGACAAAAAAAAAAGAAAAGAAAAACAAGTTTTCCTATGGTTCGTTGAATAATTTTTTTCGAATCAATTTATCGATGACTTTTTGGCATTATTTTTCAAAAATTTGAATTTCATAAGAGATTTTTTTAATGGGTAAATTATAAACGCACTCCGTAAGCCTCAATTATGTATAAATATTTTTTGGTGAATTCTTTGAAATTAGAGGGGGTAGAAAAAATTCCAAGGCAACGTACTTTTATCTCTTTTTGCTGCTGAACTATCCGATGCAAAAAATCCTGAGGTTTTGGCTCGCATGGCTCGGACGGTTGTATCTGACAGCAATGTGAATAAATACCGTGCGGTGGTGACAGAGCATCGTAATCACCCGCATCGGCCTGGGCAATCAGGGCAACGAGCCTCGGTACTGACATCCAGTCCGAGACTCTGAGCCTTCCCTCCACGAGCTCGAGACGCGAGTGCAAGTAAAACTGATGCCTTTAATCACAGAATTCACAAGCGTCGTTATGAGCAATTTAAAAAAAAATCAAGTCGATGCACTAAAAGACGGCTGCATATCCATTAACCTTGTAGCATTGAAAAGAGAAAAACGTTGCAAGTGCTTTTTTTTTCATAATTTGTTCAGAAATGATCGAAAAACTACATTTACCTACAAATTAAAAAAAAAAAAAAAAGGAAATGAGGAATTTCTCATAGACGAGGCTTGGCTGAGGATTGTGTAAAATTTTCAAAAATCAGTTCGAAATTTTGGATTTCCAGATTTTTAAGCTCGATTTCTTTTAAGCTCCATTTTCTTTATTTTTGAAAATGCATAATTCACGCGACACAGGTGTAAAAGAAAAAAAAATAGTTTTCGATGAATATCGAGACTGATTGTGTATAGACATGGCGATCCCAGTCCAACAAGGGATTTACTATGTATTTCGTGGGACATCCAATATGAAATAAAAGAGGATTTCGTTACATACATAAATTTCTCATAATACCGTCACGTATGCCGCGTAACATTGCCGACGAAAAAGCTTCGACGTTCTCGCGAGCTCGTAAATATATGCAGGAAGGAAAATCACCAGCTTGACTTGAATTTCATTCCCCACCAGCGCGTGTGTGCGGGAAACAACCCCTTGGGGAACATCGTGGGACACGACACGTGAAAAGGCTATCGGCGGTGGTGATGCACCACCGGGACTCTTTTTCAGGAACGAAATTGTAAGATGAGTAGCGTGAAATGAGAATCTTCGTCTTGGCATATATATATTATTCGTGTGGCTAAAGACGAAATGATTTATTGTAAATCATAAACACAGAAGAAATTATCAATTTGATTTGGACGTGATTAATTGAAATCAAATGAAAATTGTTTCGTTTGAATAAAATTTATTCTTCACGGAATACATATTTGTATATATGTGTGGTGAGAGACATTGATAAGGAAATAAGGATCGTATTTATATTTTAAACTGAATTTTCGTCGTTGATCTTACGCGAAATCTCTCAAAACACAATCGAACATATATATGGTCTTCGTTTAAAATCCAATGATAATTCAGCTTTCGCTCATAACGTTTGTCCAATTTGAAAGTATTCAGCACAGTAATCGAGTGGCTCATGATAAGAATTCACAGTCGCAAAAAAAAAAAAAGTACACTTAAGGATGTTCTTCTGTTATATCGACATAGTGTCGTCAACTTGAAATTTTTACAGCCCATCAGTGTTTATCTCCAAAATGTGTGTGCAAAGATTTAATGAGATTAGAAGTCTCGTTATGGAGACATTAAATGTTTAAAAACCATTATTTTATATGCGTTCTTATCGACATACACGAAAAATAGGTTCCAATCGTTATGTAATTCACGAACTTAAAATGCTAGCACCTTTAAAAAATTGCATAAACTACTTCTGTATATAATAAAACCGTGTACGAAAGCTCACCTTAATTAGGAGAATTTTCACTCAGTAATTAAATGTAACAAATTTTAAAATGCTTAATACGCTGTCGATTTCAATGTTGCCGAACTTAACTTGTCGAATTAGGCCTCTTTTTCCGAATAAAGTCCTGGTGTTTTTTTTAGCGTCCTTTCATACTAAATGGCATAAATAATAACTTATAAAATGTGCATTATTGTTCCTCTGTACTTTTTCGCAAGGGAAAAATAGAAACAATGAAAATGCGGCACTTTTTGTGCTTTAACTCGAAACGCTACTCAAACTATACGTAATAGAGTAAAATTGTTCATAAATCATTTTCTAAGTAAATAAATTCTCTACAAAAAAGTTCACGACGGCATATATCTAAGGTTAATAGTTCAGGCGTGGGAGGCGTTCAAAGTTCTAAAAATAATAAAAAAAAAAAAAACCATTTCAAGTAGGTGGCTTTATTTGAATTTAGTTATAAATAAAGCTTTTTTAGGCGGTAAATGGCTTTATTGTTGGTCTAGTTGATGCATGAATTTTTATGCATTTTTAATTCAACGCGAACTTGGTGATATGTAATTTAACAACTATAATGGGTCTACTATTCTGCGATTTCACAAAATTCACACTTTCGCGTCACGCCACTTCGGACACCTCCCATTCATCCACTATTGACTTTTCGTGCATGCTGTCGTGGACTTTTTTATAGAAAATTTAATTCTCTACAAAATTGTTTTCGTGCAATTTTCTCTATCTTGAATAGTTCGGACACCGTTTGGAGTTGAAGCTCGGAAAACGTCAATTTTGAATTACTTTTTTGCAACATAAACGTTAATATTTCAAAAACTTACAAAAGTATATTGGTATAATTTTTAAACGTTGTTATCAATACCATTTACTATCGAAAAGCGTTGAAGCAAAACCTAGATGAGTGAGGATTTGACGTTGGCACCACTGAACCCTGCCTGTGCATAAGTATATACTATAGGAAACCCCCCCTAGGACGACTCGCGTCCCGCAAACAAACCGAGGGACATCCTTCAGTTCGAGTCAAAGCAATCGTGTATTTAATCCAAATTAACCAAAATGAGATATAAAAACGTATTTTCCTCATTGTCGGAAGTCGTGGTGATCGGACACTTGTTACGAACTTAAATTACCGATCTCCTTGGAGATTGTTGGCTATACGAGGCGAATGTCAATTGACAAAAGTATGATGGAATGAGGAATCAGCTGGTCCATTTCAGGCTACGATCGAGAAATCGGTTTTTTTGCTGTGCATCGGTAACGCGGCAACATGCAATTGTCTCTTGTCGTCGTTGTCGACCCGTCAACTCGGAACTTAGTGATCGTATAAGAAGCACGCATCCCATATAGTCCTCGGGTCGGATGAAACTTTCGTAATACGAGAGGAAGTTGGAGTCACGGGCATTATAGTCGAAAACAAAGTAGACGGTAACCTTGCTGGCTATGTACTATACGAAGATGTATGGTGCATCATACAGGGAGGGAAGAGAAACCCGGATATCCTACCTGGTCGTCTCGTATATACGACATCCGTACGTCTAGACATCGTAGACTTCAGAGTTCTCTGTATATATACAGAACGATGTACATATAGTAACAGTTATAAAGCTTCTGGGAGTGACGTATTTCCCTCTGAGCGTGAATAATTAACGGAATATAGGACTGGTTGATGAGCTTGGGGAAGTGTAATTGAGGGTATAGGTTTGACGAGGCTTCAGTATAGGCAGAAGCGAAAAGTAATTAAGTTCAATACGAAATGAATCATCAATGTCACGGTTGACGTACTTTACGAATTACTTAATTAATCAATTCATTTATTACTCAAGGAATTATTCAATTAATGAATTTGTTTCTTAATGGATCGAGTCCTTCGTTGATCAATCAATCGATTTATGAATTCATTAGTCGGAAAATTTATCAATTGTTTCATTAATTCATAAGCTCATCGAGTCCAATGAACAGGCTCCTGAATTTTGGGGTTCAAACTGTATGTCCTTTATTGGGATGCATTGACAATCCAGAGTATTTCAGTTTACAGGCTGCTATTATTTGCAAGCAAGAGCAAGAGAGAAACCTCATATACCGATCGTAATACGAGACCGACATTTTGCTCGTTGAAGATTCCTACGTTGCACCACAAAGTCGTATGCGCGTGCGTGTGCGTGTGTGTGTATTACGTCAGGCTAATTGCATCTTAGAATGTAATTTGCATCGCTATCATCGTCCCATGTGACGATTAACAATTCAATACACGTGAGTGTGTAGCAAGATGCACTCTCGTTACGAGATATACCATATATATATATATATAAATAACACGAAACCAGTTTCTAGTTATCCGAGCTGTTTCGGAAAACAGGATATGCATGCGAGAGAATGGGAGACTCACGGGCAACCTAATTGGCTGAAAAGCACTCGCGGTTTTTTGCGACAATTAATTTTTTATCCATGCAGTTCCGAGTTTCCGTCTAAATGCATTATTTATATTTGTATATATACTAAATGTAAATACTTCAAATGTACGTAATCAGATGTTGCTGTTATCAAATTCCGTCTCGAGTGAGCCAGTGAACGATCGAAATAGGAATAAATAAGTATGAAATATTTGTAACGGATTGTCATTTTATTGTGGCAGAAATTATGTATAGAATCGATTCTAGATGAGAATTCCAAGGGTCAATATACTTTTATAAAGGAATGTCAAAAGCGCAGTCATACTGGAGAATCTAATGGGTAAAAATGAAAATAAAAAATCCATGTGTGCACTTCATACCACGTGTACAACTTTAGGAAAAAAGATTAAGTCAAATCCGTAACGTCGAAGTGCCGATGTGTGTCGTAAATTGACGGAATCATCCGCATATAGTATATATAGGTCAATATAGTATATATAGGTCTATATCAGTTGTTCAAATTTATTTTTCGATTGTTTCGCACGTGTGTATGGTGTATGCTTTTACCAGAATTTATGTTCAGATATATTATTACGGAACGAGTACGACTTTGCAGACATACCGTGCATACAACAGAGCCAGAGGATACCAAATTGATTACTTTCAAAATTCAATGTCAACGATATTTTCATTTCTTGATGCACTCTTGATGATCAATAGCAAAATATACTCGGTCTAAGAAAAGCGTGAAATTTCAACTGCATTGGTTTCATAAATTTAGAGATAAAGAAGCTAGAACGTGAAAAATTGAAAGATTTGAATCATTATTTTTTTTGTTTCGTAGCCCAAAGCTTTGAAAATACGAAACTTATCGGACTGTAGGATTGTTTGCATGAGCCAGTTTCACATTCAGTTTCGACAGCCAGCGCTTGTAACGGTGATAAAAAAAACTACCGTGGAGTGTCCAAGAACGCTGCTATTGGTTGTTGCTGGCGACATATTAATGCTGCTATTGGCTATTGCTGGCGTCAGCGGCGCTTCTATTGGCTGTCGTTATCGTCTTGTCGTCTGCTAGGCCGACTGACGAATACTTTTAGTTTATTCTTTTCATTTTTGTCTATGAGCACCAAATTACCTGCTTTTACGTAAAGATGATTGAATAAAATGTTACGACACACGATTATTCGATAGTCTAGACCATAATTCTTCTAATAACGATTCAAAATGACTATTCCATCTTGCCCTTTTGAGCTTGTCGAGTCATCACTCGTGGCACTAGTTATACTCATTGCCCTTAGAAAATAGTTCGAGTGGCAAAAGTGGAGAAAATCACTGAAATTTCTTTGCAGAAGTTGCTAATTTGATACGGAATATGCCACTATGTGGTATGCACGATACGATAGAAGCTTCGGGTATAAATATTACATTATAAAACCGTGGCGAAATGTTGGATAGAAAAGAGCGTGGGGATGTACAGGTGAAAGTTATCCTTTCGGTGGCAGTGTCGAGTTATACAATTTTAAAGCTGCGGTTCCGGAAGCTCGTCCTTTTTACTTCGCTTTTTCTAATTTGCCGCTGGTTATGACAGTACACCGAGCCAAGAGAGTGCAACGGGACGGGAGGGTCTGCGTATACGATATAATCAGAATATACGAAACTCGAACCAAATTAGTTTGCCCGCAGTTCCCATACTGTATTCAGAGAAATTAACTTTTTATACCCCAAGGAGATCGGTCTGATGATACATATGCAGCAAAGAATAGAGAGAGAGAGAGAGAGAGAGAGAGAGAGAGAGAGAGAGAGAGAGAGAGAGAGAGAGATAGAGAGAGCGCGAGATTTATAGAACAGACAAAATTAATTATACCTGCCAATAAATTTCTTTCAAGTCAGATTTCAAGATATAAATGTTCAGAAAAACAAATTTCATCTGAATATATATTTTCTGATTTTTTACGTTGTCCTGTAGTTGTTTAAAAAAAAATCATTTGAGTCAAAGAAATGAATCGATTACTCTCCGTCATTTTTTATTATTTCTCCTACGAATATAGCTGCTCGTCTTTCCTAACTTTGAATAGGACCGAATTACGATGAAATTTGAGGATATATCCTGTACTCTCCTTGAATTACACGTCCTTTTGATCCTGCCATTTTCAATATCACGAAATTGTAAAGCGTTCGTATCATATCAGTGGGTGGATGATCACACACGTGAATGGTACATTGAATAAGCTGTATCGTCGTTCGGTTAATTACACGTGTACCGCAGCTTCTCGACCAACCGACCAAAGGAGACGAGAGTGAGAGAGCGAGGGAGGACGTGTAACATATAGAGAGAACTATACTAAATAGCCTTCTCGGCTGTTTCGGGCGGATAGCTTGATATTGCAACGTGTTTACGTCGCTTCTTGATTAATGGCTAGCGCGTATACACATATACTATACATCACTTGCTGTACGTTGAGATGCTCTGTCTCGTTGAAATAGCTTGCTCATTTCACCACCGATCACAGAGAGAATTCTCCAGGCTAAGCCCTTGAGGTTTCATATACGTAAATACATATATAGGGATACTTTACGCCTCACGCCAAAATAAGACGATACAGCAGTGAATTCGCGTCCGTGCAAAATATAATTATTCAATTTTCAATATCCCTCTGTCTATATAAGGTATTTCATACAGAATCGACTAGCTTCGACATAAAATTACCATAAAACAATTTGATTGAAATAAAAAAAAAATCGAGAATTTCGGAAAATTGTAGAGCAAGAGAGAGAGTGACGATCACCTGAGGGCAAAACTGAATTACTTTTTTTATAGAATTCGCGTTTTCGAATGTTCTTGCGCGAAAAAATGACCATTTGATAAATTTTCTCTACAGTTCAAGAAACGAGTAATTTTTTTCGCATAATTTTATGCGCGCGATATTTTTTTTTGGGAATGATGGAGGGGTGTCCCATAAGTGTGTATGCAAAATGGCGCGGCTGGAGGGAGGTGTGTGCTTCAGCCGTAATCTTGGAAAATTGTTTTTCTCAAATATCTCGTAAACGGTGCATCTACGACAAAAATAGACATGACCATTTTCATGGAAAAAAAAATTCCCTACATTTTTTATTTCAAACTTTTTTTTCGGCAAAATGCATATTTTTCATGTTACAGCGCGCCAAAATTTCGCGATGATCGTCTTTATGGAAAATCTCGTTAACGGTTGATCAAACCGTTGACGGGGCACCCCTTTTAATCGTTCCCGATAAAAAAAAAATCGCGCGCGTAGAATTATGCAGAATAAACCTATTTTTTCGACCCGTTTCTTGGACTAATATGTAAAGACTGGCTATTCATTAGCCCGCCAATTCCAAGGTATCTTTTACTTTGTCACAGAATATATATATTCAGTAAAAAGGTTTGAATGAACTTATACGAATACGAAAATATTGATTGGCCGTTTGGTAAAGATCGTGTTGCATGTATAACATATTGTTTTTCGATATTTACATATAATTTTGTGTCAAACGTAAAGCATGAGAGAATATTTAAAAAATTGAATATACCGAATGACAATTGTCTGAAATATTTGAAATCGGGAATGGAATATTCTGTCGTATCGACCCAAGACAATGAACGAACGAAGAAAAATTAATCGCCGGAGCTCCTCGATTAAATCGCCCATGCGTATATGTACAATCGTATCGCTGCGGGGTAAATATATGTACGTGGATTATAATACCGCTCGATTAATTCATTCGGAGCGTAAATTGATGATATAGACGAGTACTCGCGTATCTCGCAATTATAGCTCTCGGTTACGATATGGGATACGAGAGCTTTAATCCCTCATTGGATATTCAATTAATATTCCACACGTTGAGCTTTCCATGCGAGAGATCGCCATGCCGTTTGCGCTAACGTAGCGTAAATCGGAGAATTTCCCGTGGCTGTAATAATTGATTATCGTGCACGAGAAAAAGAAAAAAAAAAAACGAATCGAACTCTTCGTAGATATGAAAATTCGCATTTGAATAATTATTCGATTGAAGGTTCATTGCGAAGTTGATATTTTTCGATGGATTAATCACGTTACGTATGGAAATTCGCGGAAAAAATGTGAAATTCTTTTTTTTTTTTTTTTTTTGGAGTTGTCCGAGTCTTCATTTTATACTTTGATTTTACAGAATCGCAATTTTTTAATAATCTTTCGTTTTGTTAAAAAAAAACGACAGCGAATATCGAGAATAAATATCAGTTTACATATTTGAATTGCCTAAGGGGGTGAATTTCAATTTTGATTTTTTCATCAAACGATTCTTAATACTTTCACTGAAGCAGATATTGAACAATTTTAATTGTTTATGAAGCACAGCCACTTGTTTACAATTCATTATTTTTTAAGATGAAAAATTACTTGAATCGTGAGGTTTATTCAGTATGTTTTTCAATGAAAATATGATGAATCTTCAATTAATAAAATGAGGTACAATGAAATAATTTTTTTTTCATTATTACGATTTTTTAATGACAAATATTTAATTCATATCTCAGGCAATTCCAATCAATTACGCGATCTCAATGTAAATTTACGATTGCATATATTTATGTTTACCTTTAAATATGTTAGACCGAACAGACGATAAATAATATTCCATGTTTGAGGAAAAAAAAAACCGTGGGAACTCTTTTTACAAATTAATTGTGGTTTGAACGTGATCGAACGACCTGATTATTTTTAGCCATCCAAGAACAAATCTATTTTCCCTCCTTAAATGTATATCCTGGGATAAATTGGCACACTGATGAAAATGACACAATTTTATTATCGCCATTACGGATACATGGACAGTGTTTTTTTTTTTCACCAATATCCACAAGAATTGCAGAAAAAATTGCTGCGAAAAAAGGCAAGTTCCACTGAATAGTGTGATCGTGAAATTGATCAAAGTTTTTAACGCTGATTTTAACGAGCGTCGATTCAAACTTCAAAACGTCTCCAATCGAATGACGTAGGAAAGCTCAAACTCCAAACTCACAGGGTAGAGCCCAGATCAATTTAATTTCATCGACATACTCACGAAAACGCCAAATTAGTGATACGAATTCCCTCAATGATGAGACTGCTTGTCATTAAAAAATATTGTTGAATTGAAAATTTACAAACACCTCAACATAAATGAGAGACAAATCGGAAATTATATATGAATTTTTTTAACAGACCGAAGGTGGATGTGTCTGCAACGTTGGGTAAGAAAATATAACGCATTGTGTGGAATACTCGAGTTCCCTCGGTGTGTTCTCATCCCTTGGGAAAATCGAACGTGCCGAAGAACTCTAATAAGGCCCGGGGCCTGCTATTTTTTTTTTTTTTTCTTCTCTTTCAAGCAATCCGGACGGGTGTCGTAAAATACGTTCATTGAAAATTCCATGGGAGACGGGGATAGAGCATCGAAGATCTCTGTTACTTTGAAATTATTATTTTTTTTTTTTTCAAATAAACCGATAAATCGTTTAATTAAATTATGGAATAAGTCATTTCATTCGTCTTTTGACTGTCATATCGACGGAGACGAACATATCGTGGAATTCTCGATGAAATGAAATTTTACATAACCCGATCGATTTTTAATAGCAAAAACTTTCGCTCCACCTCATCAAAAAGCCATTTCGAAGAGTTGAAAAGTTGGACGAGGTATACGTTGGCAAACTCTAACGCGTCGCAATTCCTCCGATCATAGTCGCATCACGAGGACTGCGAACTATGCACAACCCCATTCACCCTTAGACCAGCGCGAATACGTCGAGAAAATACGATGGAAAGGAACGGAGTATAGCGTTCGCAACGACGAAGTCTCGAAACTCTCGCAGGGGTTGGAAGGAAACCGCGGCTGCGGTTTCTAATGGTTCTCACCGTAGCATCCAAACCCTAACCTTCTCAATATATTCACGAAAACGTAGACCTTCGTCCTATGCATTCGCCCGATCGGTCGCAGATCTGACCAAGCACCTTTAATTACTATTTTCTCTCACTCTTGCCACATCTCTCCCTCTCTCCCTCTCTCTCTCTCTCTCTCTCTCTCTCTCTCTCTCTCTCTCTCTCTCTCTCTCTTTGTCTCTCGGACTTTGCTAAGCAAACTCCAATGTTCGTTGAATCGAACGTCGTTGGACAAACATTAATCGACGCTGAACGGAAACTGGTCTACTCCTGTAGCTGCGGTGAGAAACATCAACTAGCGAACAGTGAAACTCCAACCCGGAGAATATATATATACGGAAGCGCGTGAATGCAAATTTTCCCGCAATATATTTTTTTCATTGCACGAAATTAATCTCGATGATATAAATATATATTTTTTTATAATTATCAAAAAACTATTTCAATCAATAACGTAATATAATGTGCAGCTAAATTATTTTGGAGTGCAAGACTCCGTTGATATAATAAATCAATTTTTTTTTTCTTCCGAGTCCACGGCCGTTGATATAAAAATTCAAAAATTATTGATATGATAATTTTTTTTTTTTATTTTGGAGTAAACGACAGTTGATATATGATAATTCAAAATATTTTTTGTTTTGTTTTGTTTTTTTTTTTTATACACGATTCGTCCATTTTATTCTCCGCACTCGGCGAATTCTCATGAAAATAAAAGAATCCTCGTCGGAGCTTTATTTAGCGCTTGGACAACAACGAAACGTATACCTTAATTGTATGTATACAGATAAAACCGTGAAAGACGAAGTAGGGAAACATTTAACGAACGAATCACGGCGATAACGAGGATGAGAAAACTCCTCGGGGCGTTGAAGAGGAAGTTAAAATAGTGAAATGTTCGTCGGAGAATGATATATAGAAGCCTGGGGCGTCACGTTGTTGCATACATATACATATTATATATCTGTATACAAAAGTAGAGACACCGGAAAGTCTTTCCGTCGTTTCATTGCTAAAGCGGAAGAGCCATCGCGGAGTTTAAAGACTTTTTTTTTAAATTTGATCCTGATGCTCCTGCTGCTGCTGCTGCTGCTGATGATGAAGGACCGAAGCAAGAGGGCGAAGACTGGGCGAGAGAAATCCTTATATATTATATATACGTAGTTAATGCTCAGAGCTCTTGCACTATAGCATGAAGCAACAGAAGCGTGTTGGCATTGGGACCAATTAGACCACCAAGCTTCTTTCACGTTCTTTCCAGAGGATAATCTTTCTCGCAGAGAACTTAACCCGATAGGGAGCGAGAGAGAGAGAGTGAGAGAGAGAGAGAGAGAGAGAGAGAGAGAGAGAGAGAGAGAGAGAGAGAGAGAGAGAGAGAGATCTTTTCGCTATCCTATTACATAAGAATTATTTCATTGCCGTACGTATATATAGCATAGCTGAGCAGAACTTCAAGTACCCGGTACTTGCAATGTACTTGAAGTACGGTACTTGAAGTACAAAGTGCTTTAAAAGTATTTAAAGTATTGTACTTAAATTTCCGAGTACTCGACCTGTGCTTCAAGTATTTGTACTTAAATTTTCATGTACTTTCATGCACATCAAGTACTTTTTTCAAGTACCAAGTACGAAGTACTTTTGAATACGTTTTGCTAATAGTTGCATGTATAACGCCTTTGAATATATCATTGAGGAACGTTCGGCGCCATCGTTGATTAAGATTGTAAGGAATGACCGTTCAAAGGCTCAAGCACTCAAGCTACGGGTAGTTACGGTGTGGTTGTCAAAATGCATGGCTCGGTTTTTAACAATCCTTGTTATATATTTAAAAAAAGTACTTGAATGAAAATCAAATGAGTTTAAAGAGTACGTAAGAAATGAAATATAAGTACTGGAACTTACGAGATGTATACCTGAAAACTTGAAAAGTATTTTATACTTGATACTTGACGTATTTCAAGTACTTAGAGTACTTTGTACTCTGTATTTTTTATGTAATTTCAGGTACTTTGCCCAGCTCTGATACACAGAGCTTTTTTTTTATATATCAATATATTATTCGCGTTCTCAATCGGGCAACCATTTCTCACGTTCGCGACTCGTCATCTCGTATTTATATTTTTCAAAAAATGAGAAAAATCAATTACGGCAAAATATTAAAAAAAAAAAAAAAATTGAATCAATGAAATTACATCATAAAATAAATGCTGTATGCGCACAGATATATAAAAATGGGAATACGAGAAAAAAAATTCTTCGGCTGTGTCCTAACGGGAAAATGTTCGAGAGGCAAATTGAATCGCAATTCTGTCAATCTCGATGCATTTTTTTTTTTTTCTTTCCAATCGATATTCCCAACTCTATTGATGAAAGTTCATCTCAATACTCGCGCTTTTACGATTATTGAATATTCCTATACGGTTTATAAAATACGAAATTCTGCTTCACGAATAAGCCGATTGGAGCGTTTTTTTTTTTTCGTGAATCTCACTGAGAACTCGCGTATCAAACGGCCGCGCGATATATGCTCTTGCATGCAACGTACTGCGTCAACGTTTTTGCGGTTAATCCTAATAGACCGAGAGGCTAACACTTCCTTTTAACGCTCATGAGAAGAACGCGGCTTTTTGCTCCTCGAGCATTTTCCAAGCGGATTGCGTCCAGGATTTAGCTCGTTACATAAATATATATATAGAGGTATCCGTAAGAGGATTGGCGGCGGAAAAAATTCATTTACGTAATATATTTCGAAAAAAAAATCACTGCAACGTTTTCGAGTATCTTTTTTCTTTTTGTTTCCATAATCTCTATGGAAGTCTTGACATAAAAGTTATGCAGATTGATAGTTAAATCGAAAAAAAATAAGAAATTATTCGTTAATGAAGATTCCGACAGTCAGGAGTAACAGTCGCGTGTGTGTCCGAGTACAGTAAGCGAATTAGAGAGTTTTCAGAAATTTTCTTATCAACAAAAAATACAGCAATACTTTTCCAAACTTTATGGTAGTCCTCGTGCTACAATAGTGCGAGACAGTTTTTCTATGTACCACATAATAAAATATACACGGCGCTAGTGGTCATATGCAGCGAATTTTTGATTGAGTCTTTACACATGGCTGTTACACATGGAACCGTGCATATACAGATATATTCACACCATAGAATATGCAGCTTACGCGTCAAATTTTCATTCATATTGCATTATTTTTGTTATCGTCGTTCGTAAACGAAACGGTCAATAATTTTGTTCTTTTTTCCTAACATGTGAATAATATTATTCACATGTTAGGAAAAAAGAACAAAATTAGATTTTGATAAAAAAATCTGATTACGCGTTTAGTTGTAATATTAAAAAAAAAAAACCGTGCTAGTATCAGGGTACAGCAATGCTTGTATATTTATCAAACCGAACAGCTTAGGTCATTCGCAAGGATATCCTGTAGAAATTTTTTTTTCAATTCACGATTTTTTTTTTTTATTCTCACTAAGTCCTCAGTGCGAGATATTATCTCGTATGAAAATATTGTTGCACAGCTATAATAATGGATCCGGATATAGGATCAGCGAGATTCTTTACGACTTGTAACGAAAAAAATCGAACTCCAAAGTTGGAGGAATGAAAATTTTAATTTAAACCTAACTGTTGCCCTCTCAACGTCCTCCGAAGTACTTTCGACGAGTTCGCGGACCGCGGTCACCACAGCTGCAGGAGAGGACGCGGTTCTCGACTATATTCACCATGAATTATCAACTCCCCCTTTTCAAAGTGTGGCAGGCTTTCTCACAAAGTTACGCTCAAGCCCCCGATCCCCCGCCCCTCAAGTTTAATCGGTTTCCGTATAGTATATCCACGCAGTTGGTAAAGGAAGAGAGGGAAGTAAAAGCAATAGCCAGTGATGCAATAGACACAGAGAGTGGGTCAGAGAAGTGCTATAACAGGATGAAGGAAATTACCAAATGCGTTAAACGTTGAGAATCCCTTAAAGTTACGTTCCCTCGTGTGTTCCTCCATTTTGAACAACGTCGCGGGCTCTCCATACCTTGGCAAATTCCTCAAGCACGTCCGTGAACCCCGTCCTATCTCCCCTAGCACTCGCAGAGGTCCCTAAAGCCGCGGCACATCCGAGACGCGAAGGATTATTCACAAACGGCCAACTCTTGAGTCTTGAGTTATGTCAGACTCTTCGCCGCTAATGAACTCTCACTCTTCTCTCTCTCTCTCTCTCTCTCTCTCCCCCCTAGTGTCAGCAAGAGAGAGATAAAGAGAGAGAGAGAGAGAGAGAAAGATTTTCCACCCCAAACTCTCCTTTTCCTCGAGCTTCCTCATGCTAGAGGGATTCCTCGTTATTCAGGAGTCCCGTAGCTGCTCATGTCTCTGAGACTCTGGCAATTTCCTCCTAACGTCTTCTCGCGAATATATAGCGAACGGCCCGGGGCATATGTACGAGCAAATTTGGGATTATACGCGTTTGGAGAGTTTGCTAAGTCTTTGCCAGCTGCACAGAGTCAGTCGAACATAATATGCCCGAGAGAGAGAGAGAGAGAGAGAGAGAGAGAGAGAGAGAGAGAGAGAGAGAGAGAGAGAGAGAGAGAGAGAGGGTGAACTAAACATAATAAACGTAAATTGGACCCTCAAGGGTAGTTAATGGAAATAAAGGCAATGTGGGTTACGTAGATGAAGCGGTTGAGGTCATATTTGCTATTATTTCGTGTCTATTAGGGTCGGAAAGTGCCGTTGGCAACAGCACTATCGTGGTCTTCTCTATAATGCAGAATGGGGGGGGGGGGAATGGAGATGCCAAAATGTCAGTCGTCTTCTACGTCTGTTGTTATCCCGCTATTAGGTAATGAGTTTCATCAACTAGGATTAACGTCAGCGGGCCAAAAGTTCCAACGATTAACATTGAATGTAATTCAGGAAAGCCACTCTCTCGTGTATATTCGGCTAATATATTTATTAATATACGTAGGAAATTAGCCATCATTTAAGAACAGCAGGTATGGTTTCCATCAGCAGATGTCAATGAATTGGTTTTCTGATGGGAATTGACATGGGGTTGCATAAAATCTCGCTGTCTGGGATGCAGGATTTTGTGGCTTGTGGGATTAAGTAGACTTTTAGGTCAAGTGATTCTGAGGTGCAAACTTTAGTGTCGTAATATACATTGGTTGTATGTAAGATTTTGTATGATCGGTAGATCCAACAGAATTTTTGTGAACTTGAAATATGAAGCAAGGAAAGTGCTATAAACATTTTCTAAGTTTCATAAGTATGTTCGTTATTAATTCATTGGTGATTTTGACTAAACGAACTATTTCCCTGTAACCCTGCCTGCATTAAAACAATCCCCCCCCCCCCCCCTATCGTTGAATGCTCGTGCATCTCGAGCTTGAGTCGATTCTCTCATTGTTTGTAAAGCGTTTTCTAAAGCAGATCTTTCGACTTTTCAAGTGGATATATAATTTTGTTCAATGTGCACGAGGGCATTATTGTCGGAGCTCATCTTCGTGCACTCTGCACTTTTCTCTTCGATATATAAATTGCATTTCCGAGTCACGGTTTATACCGTCACGCTGACGACGCAGAGTTCGAAAGTTGCCGAGGAAAGATATTTTCCGGTCCAGCAGTTTCGTCCGCAGGAAAATTCTGCCAGGAACGAGAACGTCCTTAAGCACAATGGCAAAATATTCTCATGGAATCCAATATCAGTTGGAGCTTTCGACGTGTATTATAGACACGAGCGTATATATAACAGCTTTTACCTGCCCAGTTATAACCTAGCTGACGAAACTATCGCAATAACGTCTGATTTATCGTAGTAGGTCTATACAATAGAACGAGAGTACACGCTACCTCAGTGACCTTCTCCATAAAACCTGGATCGTACCGGTTTTTGACATTTATGCCTGCACGACGTTATGCAATTTTTATTATGACGGTACCGCGAAGAGAGAATGAAAAGACGCTTCTCGCATAACTTTATACCTAGAATCTCTGGACTAAAAATTTTATGGAAGTTTTTTTTTTTTTTTTGCATTTCACGCGGTGCTTTAGAATACAATGTGCAAATAGATTTCTCATAATTACATAAAACGCTAGAAGTCTTTTGTAATGTATACGAAAATGTCAATTTTAAAATCTGCAAAGTTTAAACTTTCAGCTGGGGTAGACGCACCAGTTGTGGCCACTGTACCGTTTGTGACCACTCCGCATTTCCCTCGATCTTCTCAAAGTTTCAGGGCCGTGCTCACTTCATCGAGCGTAATATTTCGATATTCGAGATGTTTGCGCATCACTATCGATTGCTTTATTGAATGTCTGCTAATTTATTTCAACGGAATATGACGAAATGTGTCAACGCTGAGCCGGCTTGTGTAGTTTTCTTGTCAGAAGTGTCAAAAAGGATCCCGAGACAAGAAGACTGCGGTTTCTCATATCTTAAAGTAATTAAGTAGTTCTTGCGCGACCCGTGGTGGGGAATAAGCGGGAACGTAGGCGCGGCGGTGCGCGGGCACGCATGAAACAAGCGAGAATCGGTCAGCTCCCGGGGCTAGGAAATTACGTTTTTTTTAATTATAACGGTACGGTAAATAAATTTGAAATTTCATCAGAATATTCAATAATGTTTATTGCATCGATCCAGCAAAGTTTCGTCCGCTCATCTAGTTTTTAAGGAGGTTCTTAACCCAGAGATAAACGGTAAGAATAATTCTAAAATTTGAGGAGAGGTTTGTGCTGGTGCTAGGAATACACCGTAATTATTTCAGATTTTTTTACCACGTAGTTGAGGAGAAAAAAAAACATTAAATATGCCGCTTATACGTGGGCTTTTATGGGAGAAGTATTCGAAGCTATGATCGGAGATTATTTCAGGAGTGAAAAAAACGGTAACATTTTCCCGAAGAACCGCTTAAACGACAGATTAGACCTTCATAGATATAATTTGCCCATAAAGAAAGTTTTTGCACCGTGCCGATTGTGAAATATACTTGTAAACAGAATTGAGCGTGAGTAATGGCAAATTAATAAAATGAAAACGTATTTGGTGAAACAAATGCCGAACGCAACCTGCCCCGCACGTCGCCCGCGCCGCGCCATCATGTTCCCCGTGCCGCAGCCAATTGATGTTAAGAACCTCCTTAAGTATTAGAATTTGATAAGAGTAAGCACTCTAGCTTCGTTTGTCTATTTGGGGCCTATACCCATGCACGGTGTTAAATTGAAAAAGTTTACGAGCAGATATTTCCGGAACCGAACGGTGAAAGAATCTAAAGCTTTGCAAGCATATACTATATAGGAACCTCAACCTTTACGTTTGTCGTATTTTTATCAGTCCATCTAGATTTGATGACTTTGCAAGAACCACCTCAGGTCCTTCCTCTCTATTAAAAATTTATAATTTATCAGTTAAGGATGTATGAGCACTAGCTTCACGATCATATAAAAATCTGAATTTTTTATATGGTGTAGCAGAAGTGTATATGATAAAACCTGCAAAATTTCAAAGTGGGTCAACGACTCTTTACGCGAGTAATTAATTCGTGAAATCAAGATATTTATCCCGCGCCATATACGAATTCTGGGGTGACGCAACTTTGAAACAGAAATTCGTATCTTTCACGATCAGATACGATCAATATTAAAACTGTTAAATGTTCAGAAAACTATCACGATTACATACGTTCCATAAAAAATGGGGGTTAACGAACCTTTTGACATACAATTATCGATTTTAAGGAAATTTTTCGCGTATGTCGCATAATGAGCGGTCCGACTCTCTCTTGTTTCATGCGTGCCCCTCGCTCACCGCGCTCACCCGCGCCCACGTTTCCGCTTATTTCCCGCCACCTTGTGCTCATACATCCTTAAAGCTCATTTTTCGGATTAGAAACACAAAAAACCTGACATATCAGCCAAAATACCTGATAAATACGCGGTGACCAAAAGTGGTGCATTCAAAATGCGATTGTTCTATTTGTGGTCAGCTTATGGCCACATAAATAGAGCACACTTTATACCACTTCAGTGATATGCTTTTGACGCAAATGAATAACTATTTTTTAACTCGAATCTGCCGTCACTGATTGTCTAAAACTCCACCTTTCGTTTGTAGCGCATCCGTATCCCAATTCAAAGCTTTTGATGGCCACAACTGGTACTTTCGGATGATCGAAAGTAATACAAATGTGGCCACAAATGGGGAAAATGACAGCTACAATATAATTTCCTGTATTCTTATTTATCATGATCAGAAAAGATTTTAAATGATGACAGTTCGATTATGTATACCTTTTAGGTTATATCGATCACTTTTTTAGTTCTGAATTTGTTAAAGTGGTCACGATCGGTAATTTTAAAAAGAATCATAGAACCTTGACCGTTTTATCGAATCTCACGTAAATGAGTAGGAACCATTCTTCAATTATTTTTTTTATCGATCTCAAAAATTTCATCGAAATGGCAAAATTTACAGTCGGAGTGATCACAGGTTCTTCGAATTTGAAAAAAAAAAAAAAACACACATACACAAAACAACATCAAAATTTAATAATAACGGAAGAGTTTCGACGATTTTCATGAAATTTAAGACCAATCATCATTCGATACAATTCTGTTTCCCTCAAAATTAAAAATTCCTTAAAATCTGAGTCACTACCCATCGTTCTTATATATTTTACATATTCAATTATATATTCCTCTCTGAATTTATTTATACAAAGTCTGAGCACACTTCCAACACAAAATTGACATTGAAGGCTCGAAAATTAAAAAAATATATATATATATAATATATATTCACCATCACATCTTTCGTTTGTGCTTTTTTGTCACGCTATCCTTTATGAGGAAGCACGAAGAAGGGCTTTTATAAGCGAAATTAAAACATTTGCGGAGTTATCAAGAGCAACGTCAAAACTGGAGGATATAATACGAGAAGCGTTCGTTATCATTTTCACGGCAACTCGGAGGTGTTTGAGGATCTTCATCCGCCCCTTCCCCCCCCCCCCCCCCCCCCAAGCAACGATTCTCAAGGAGTTAGCGGTATATACGACGAGAGAATTCATCGTCACCCCACTTTATATACCGCGTCTCGCTACCTTCCTTGATGTGGCTTCATATACAGTGAATATATTACTCTCGGTCGTGAACAAAGACTCAGCCAGCCAGAAATTATGCAACGTCTGGCTGTGAATGAGTGAACTGCTCGAGGGTAAAAGCGATCCTGATGTGGGTCTGTCCAAAGCCCACTCTCACGGTCTATATATACGCGTCAAATAATCTCGAAATCCTTTGATTATTGGTCCATTTATTCACGCCCCCATAATCCGTTGATTAAGTGTTTTCGGGTTGTGATTATAGCCCCTTTTACGATAAAACAAAAGCATGGGCCTACGGCGAAATACTCGGGGTTCTCGAAGTAAAAGAAATCATTTTACTCAGCCTGCCAGAGTCTCAGAAATTCCGAAAAGGCTACAAATTTTTAATCTCTCGCATATCGACCGTTTTGTCCCTTTTAACCTTTTTTTGATCTTTAAACCGGTTAACGTAGATATAACTTCGGACATATATACTAATAATGTGTGACATTTACCTCGTCGCCTCTTGCAGCAGCAGGTGAGGTGGTACCCAAAATTTGACCCTCAGGGCAAATCTGAGAGGTGCCACACCACCTCCCGTCTGTCGATCAATTGGATTCCTCAGATTCAGCCATAGTTCTTCGCCCTTTGCGTTTTGATACTTGAGACCAAAGTAATCGCACTCCTTGCTGATACCCAGACAGTTGCATGCCTGCAAGCAAAAAAAAACATGGAAGAAACAATCGTATCAAATTTGAAATGAATTTGATCGATTGGGACAAACTGTGACCGCTTATCAAGAGTTCGAACAAATCAGAGTTTAACGATATCCGAAGAAGTATTCAAAGACTCGCAGGAATGTGATAGATGCTTCACGGACAAATGTACAATATCCAAATTTATACGAAATTTGCGAGGAAAAAAAAAACGTGAACAGATGCATAAATAATGTTGCGAGCAATAAATCCTCTTGTCCTACACACGTTCTTCGTGGGAAGAAAACAAAAAAATATTCGAATCACCCTACAACGGATCCTTGTTCCGAAAACTCATTGAAACTCCGAGTCACGATCGCCAGGAGTCCCGGAGACGTGTGACCGCTGCGGTGAATTCGGGTAATTAAGCTTTATCCGGCCATGTGTACATATATATTTGTTCAAATGTACCCCCCGTATGTGTGGCCGATTAATCCGTGCGAAACTACCCTCGACCGATTTCACCGCCTGTGGCCAAAAACAAAGCGCGCAAGCAACGCCATTTGTATCCGACAAATCGACATAACGAATTGCCAGCTATAATTTAGAAAGTTAGTAATGGAGAATACCGGCCCAGTGCGTATGCAGAAGTACTATAATATACGTATGTTTCCCACGAGAACGTAGAAATTGAGAGAGAGAGAGAGACAGAGAGAGACAGAGACAGGGAAATACTATCCCTGTACACCGTAAAGTCATTATCTCGCGAAGCCATCCTCTTGGATTCATCTCTCTTTAACTCGCAAAAACCTGCAAGCCAATTCGGGGCTCAGTGACGCTCCGCACGTCAATTGGAATAGATTGAGCGAACACGATATGAAGCTCGAAATTTTCAGATGAACATTTTTCTTATCAGTTTTTACTTCCATTCTCTCTCTCTCTCTCTCTCTCTCTCTCTCTCTCTCTCTCTCTCTCTCTCTCTCTCTCTCTCTCTCTCTCTCTCTCTCTCTCTTCGAGAGATTCCGACCTGACAACAAAAGTAACACGAATGTCAGTGCCATCACGAGAACGAGGATTAAGCTCCTGTCGCAGAAAAATCGCTCTCTCAAACTCCCGACTTCTCTTGCGATCCCACTTTGACAATCTTAACGTCGTAGTTAATTCCTGTCGAAAATTTTTCATTGCAAAAATGCGAAGGCTGATGAGCGTATTACCGGAAATGTTTTCGTGTAATTGAGCGAAGCTTTCAAGTGCATTTGATTTTAGGAAAAAAAAAGGACGATTTCTCTTCAGCTTGCACGAAAGAGAGTCCCATGACGATAAGTTTTTTTCAAGATCTTTTTTTTTTTTTTTAAAGAAATAGCACCCCTAACACATTGAGAGAAAAATATCCTGACATAGATTCTTAAACATCTCGTTGAATAATTTATTATTGAACTTTTCCAATAACATTTCCAGTGGATCCTCCGGACTCCACTCAATATTCTGTTTTCTCTCGGTGTGTGTGTGTGTGTGTGTGCGTGTGTAATGTGAGCAGCTAAAAGATAAAGCCCGTGCGGAGTAAAAAAAAAAAAAAAAATGTGTACAATTAAATGTGAGTTCATGTGAAAAGCTCCTCGAGCTGACTCGCAGTGCGAGTGAGTCCGCGGAAAGCGCTTGCAAACCGACTCTGGACAAACGGTTGAACCTTCAGTCTGGATAAAAGTTAAAATTGCGATGCGTTCAGCCGAGGAAGCTGCATGTATTAAAAAATAAAATTACTGCCGGAAGAAGAAAGCAGTAAAAAAAAAAGGAGAGCGGGGGCAAAGGGTTTCGCGGAGGTATGGAAAAAAGCAGTGAGAGCAGAGGGCCGAGATAAAGGAAAAGAGCTAGATTGCTGGAGATAGTTGAACGACGTGGTTGTAATGCTATAGTATATATATATAAAAAAAAAAAAAAACCACTATTGCATTGCCGAAGCACTCGGGAACCGGTGGGCTGCGCGGAGAATGTTGGCCACGGATAAATATTGAAGTTTTGGGTGCACGCGATTGCCAGAACGGGAGTATATAGAGAGAATGGAAAACAACTTTTGCCATACTCGAGTATCTCCAGCCCGAAACTTTTTGTTTTTTTTTCAATACAACTATGTCGTCGAATAGGGGAATCTCAACTTTTCCGATTCGAAAGGTCCATCGAGAGGAGGGGAGAATAAAAAATGTCTGAGACAAAGGAAATGTTTATAACATTGTCACATTCTTGGGTAAATTATATTTCGTTGTAATTTTGATCATTGTCAAACTTTTTTCATTTTCATTTCCGTCGAATAATCATCAAGTCAAATAATATTAACAGCAATATATGGTGGGTTTACGCTGTATGCGGCAGGATATGCGGAAAAATATGAGAATATTTACCGTGGGAATTCACGAGGTCAGAAGACTAAAAATTCGTGAATTGAGAAGGAGAAAAAGAGAGAGAGAGAAAGAGAGAGAGAGAGAGAGAGAGAGAGAGAGAGAGAGAGAGAGAGAGAGAGAGAGAGAGAGAGAGAGAGAGAGAGAGAGAGAGAGAGAGATAGAGATAGAGATAGAGCAACCGCGAACTAATATTAGAACTTTAGCCCCAAGATGGAAAATTGTTTTCCCAGAGTTCTCTTGGCCCGAGAAGAGAAACGAAGACGGTCGAGCAGATCTGTCGTCTAAAAACATTTTCTGGCGAGAGCCTACGTGGATCCACGTTCTTCTGCTGTTAAATGCATGCGCTCACTCACCAACCACGAAAGCGATGAATGAGCTAAGTCGAAAGACCCAAAAAGTCTCTTCAGTTTCCATTTTTCTTGAGGAGCGCGGATGGAACGGACAACTAACGATCCGGAAAGTCACCGATTCAATAAGATTTTGAAGTGAAATTGTAACGAGGATTATACGACGAGAGAACAATTCACCTCGTCCTCTCCGAATTATCGAAACACGACCATTTTCTTCCGACAAGGATTTTTCCCATACTTTGCAACTGTCTCGAATGGTAATTGAACAAATGGAAAACAGTCGATGGCCAATATAACGGCAAAATCGAATTTTCCGGAGTAAGAAAAAAAATATTCGTGGGAAAAAGAACTCGGGAGAAGCTTCATATTATGAGCGTCATATTAAAAACGTCGAGCAAAACAAAAGTGACAACTTCGAGCGAGTCTCGTGAAATTTACCACAAATTTTGCACCAACGATTCTGTTCACATTTTCACTTTTTTTTTTTTCTCTTTTCTTCTAATTGAATTGATACACGAACGAATGATAAATGTTGCTGACAGGCTTCAGGGAAAATCCGTTAGCTACGATTTCTCGGTTCATCGTCGTCGCGCACGAGTGGAAAAGCAAAAGAGCGATAGCCGAGCGTTGTGGTCTTGTTATCGAACTGTATATATACCTATACGAATACCGGATAATATATCGCCTCCGCGCCGGTATTGGCAGACGAACGATTTTTTGTTTTTTGTTTTTTGTTTTTTTTTTTTTTTACTCCAAACAGGAAAAAACTCACCGGACTAATAGCCTGACTTTTTCTTGCTGCTGCGGCGAAACTTCGCGAATCGTTCGATTTCGCCAATAAATCACAACATATACGTTGGGTGCAGTGCAAGCGGTGATGATGGAAAAAAATAAAATGACTTTCCGATGGATCAAGGGAAGCTGCGAGAGACGCTGGATGAGTTGTCCGGCTTAAGGTTGTACTGTCGATTATAGAATTACCGTTCGGAATTCAATAAAATTTGGTGTAGTGGTAGATTATGATAAGAAAAAGATTGAGTTAAATTTTTAAAAATCTACCAGAGAACCAGAAAAACGATATTGGCATTTGTAATTTCATACATTGAGCATTGAGTCTTATGAGAAATCACAGTTTTCATCGTATTTTTCAAAATGTACCGTTCAGATTTCAATAAAAATTGGTACAATGAGAGAAAATATTACAAGGAACATTTTAAATCCTTACGAGTACAGGTTCAGAGCATGTGAGAGTAGTAATTTAGGAAATAAATATTAAAAATGTACTTTTCTATCGGTTCATTATAGACGTGACGTTGCCTATTCTAAATACCGCGCAAGTCAAACATGACGGTGTACATTTGACTCTTGCAGTATCGACACTACTACCTTAACGAGATCGTCGAATCTTCAATCATCGCAATTATGTGTATATTGTCTTTCTTTTTTTTTTTTTTTTACTGATGACATCCGTTAGGATTTGGTGCAAAAAACATTGATACATCATCAATTATCCGAAAAATCACAGAAAAGGATTACATTATTATATTTTAGTTGTAACGCCATAGGATAGAAATTTTGTTTTGAATGTGGATTGAATTTTGTTTTGGGTTGAAATTTTGTAATTGCGACGAATAAAAATATGTTCAATTGAACCAAATATATGCTTCGTAATGTCACGAAATTTTTATTTCACCCACGTTGTCAATTAAACCGTGAATTTCTTGAAAATTCTGATTAAAATTATGTCGCATATGCATAGAAACTCATTGGTTAGCTCAAACCTGAATATAACTCTTGCACAAATGAATTTATGTTTCATTTTTTTTTTGTTCCTCGTATCTTTACGAGAAATGCAAGAATCGTAAAAGTGTAGTCTCGTAAAAAGCCAAGACAACGCAAAGCCACGGGCTATATATGGGGCATTCCAAGTAGAATCACATGGTTATCGGCCTGACCTCCTCGGATTCAGTTAACGAATTTTTTTTGGGCATATTTTGGTCAAAAAAAAGGTTGTTTTTTCAGATTTTTATCACTTGTTTCAACCCATAAAATAATTTTTTTTTCCCATAACTTTTGAGTAAAAATAAATTAGGCCCAAATTTAAAATTCTGAAAATTTTTCCATAGAATCTAGGAATAAAAAAAAAAAGTATTTTCATCGCAGTTAGAGAGTGGGCCGACAATAATTTATATATTTTTTTTAATTAAAGAAAAAAAATTATTTTCCAAATTTTGCAAAGAAAAAAAAAAGAAAAATAAAATGTTTCTCGTTAAAAAAATTTTTTTCTCATATTTTGATAATAAAACGCTGAAAATTCGCCCAATAATTGGAATGAAATTGAATTATCGAACGAATTTTCAGCATTTTACCATCAAAATATGGGGGAAAAAAATTTTTACCAAGACACAGTTTATTTTCCTTTTTTTTCTACAATAAACTATTATTGACATTTTTAGTTTTTCAAAATTTGAAATATAATTGTTTTCTTTAATTAAAAAAAATATATATATAAATTATTGTCGGCCCACTCTCTGCGATAAAACTGCGATAAAAGTACTTTTTTTTATTTCTAGATTCTATGGAAAAATTTCCAGAATTTTAAACCTGGGCCTAATTTATATTTACTCCAAAGTTATGGGAAAAAAAAAATATTTTTTGGGATTAAAAAAGTGATAAAAATCTGAAAAAATAACCTTTTTTTTTTAACCAAAATATGCCAAAAAAAAATTTGTCAACTTAATCCGAGGAGGTCAAGCCGATGACCGCGTGATTTGACTTGGAATGCCACATATATATAAGTAAAGCTCTTGGGAGTGTATCTCTAGCTCTATAACCGAGTCAATTACCCTCGGGAGCGTCCATGAAACCTTTCCGGCTCACTCTGCATCTCGTTCTTTTCTCTCATATTCCACTCGGTCATAGCTTTTCTCTTTCACTCTCTCGGACTTGCGCTCCATACCTTCATCTCTTGCTGAGGTAATTAGTGGTTGTACAGCGGGACATTAGCTTTATAAGGAGAAAAGTTCGCGTGATTCCGTCTTTTTCGCCATCTTTCGCGTTCATTCCGCCAAGAATTCGCGTCTGGAAAACGGTGCGATTGCACTTTGGATCCTCTTTCGCCGAGGAGAAAGTAAAAGAAAAAAAAAAAAAAAAAAAAGAAAAGGAAACTTTTGCTCAATCGTGCACCATCAAAGAATACTTGGAATAAGATTATTTCAATCTTTTTTTTTTATTGAAGAACAATAATAAAAAATGAAAATAAAAATTTGACGTCTCGAGAGACGCGTCCGAGGTTAATGTTGATGATTGTCACGCAAAATATTTCTCTTCAGTCAAAAGGAAACTTCAGGTTGACATTTCATTGAATGTCTCGTTTCTTTTTAATAATTTCGTTAATAAAAAAAACATCGAAGAATAACCCCTTCACTGGCAGACGATTCTGAGACCTAGGTGAAAATTTTTGGCAGTGAAAAAAAATTCGGAGAAAGAGCTCACAAATGTACTCTAAGACGTTTTTGTCAATTTTAAACTTGCTCAAAACCACTCACGAATACCAAAACCATCCTCAAGTACCAAAATTAACCCTTATGTTCTTAGGATATGATTGGAGACCCCCTGAACACCAATTTCATAATGATTCGCCAGATTTTAAGATTTTTCGAAATTATGGTCGCTATGTTGGATCAGCCATTTTGAATTTTCAAATTTTGACACAAAATTCGTGTTTAGCGAGTCGAAAAAAACTCCTGAACATCAATTTCATCTAAATTTGCTGAATTTTCAGATTCTCCAAAATTTTCGATCGACCATATATTGGATCAGTCATTTGGAATTTTGAAATTTTCACACCAGATTCGCGTTCAGAGACTCAAAAAAAAAAAACCCTATAGACGGTCGTTCACGCACCAGAACCATCCTGAATCCTCGTTCTTGGCACTGGATGCATATATGCATCCTTGCCAGAAATGTCCACTTCAGTTTAAGAAGCATATTATATGCGTCCTTGCCAGTGAAGGGGTTAGCTCTTATTTTTTCCTGTAACACACCCGAGTGAAATCCATTTTGGGCGGTTCTGAAATACGTTGTTTTATATTTCAGAAAAATTGATAATCATCAAAAACCCACTAACACCATTAATTCAACACAATCGTTGAGAATGTGTTAATTTAAAAAAATCATTAAATTAAGAATACATGAAATTGAAAATGATGAGGTTCCCGCCAGGAATTCTCACTATAAATATGCTGGTCATTACGTTATTTCTCGTGGAAATGCAATTGATTCAGACAAGGGACATTCTCGAAAGGACTTTCAAAAATATATGCGCAGGCGCCATTTATATACGAGACGATGAAATTTTATTTTCGCTCGAAGAGATTCCTTTTTTTTTTTTTTATTCAGGAACTCTATATGGGAGCGAAGGCACGATCTCAATCGTCGTCGTTCAAGTCGTTGTCGTCGTCGTCATCGCGGAAATCCGCATCGCTCGAAGGGGATATAAGATTACGATTCGAATGTCAGAGCCGGGGAGGAAACGAAAAAACGAGAGGAAATCGAGAATAAAACTGACACGTATAGAAATTCGTCTTCGATATGGATATACGCGGCATACATGTATAATATATGAACCAGAGAAAATGCTATTCTCGAGGTGAAAATCGATCGTCCGTGACGTACCGATGAATCGAACCAATATATTCAGTCAGAGGATCGTGTCTTCACTCTTTCCAGAGCAAAATCCTCGAACCACCGATCTGTGGGAGAATCGGAGTGGAAGAAAAAAAATTATCGAAGTTCTCGTGGTAGAGGATTTTTTTTTTTAATACGGTTTTCTCGCAATAGCCATCAGCAGAGAGACCAAATTCCTCGTCTTACTTTCGTGGCTTTCAGCGCGGTGGATAAAAGCTTGCTCAACGTTAAATGCGATCCATATATATTATGTCTACACATTGGAAATTATTTTTTTTCTCAATTAACGAAGGATCTTCCGAATGGACACAAATCTTGAATTTATCGGTAAAAAGAAAAAGAATCGTCAAAAACGTGCTTTGTATTTTTAATTCGAAACAAAAAAAAAACAATCCCATGGAAATTTCCAACCAACGAATTTTTCTATACAAGCGTTACACCGATCGTGTGAAAGAATATTCAGATCGATGCAGATAAATTTTTAAGGGTAGCTCAATTTTTTAAATTTATTTGTTTTGTAAAAAAATTATCTGTTACATGTTTTTTGAATCTCAATATTATTGAACATGCGACGTCACAGCGTTTTTTTTTTTTTTGACAATTACTTGTTCAGGATGTTTAATAATTTTTTTCGTTGCCATGTTGATGTTCTCTGGTGACCAAAAAATGAAAATCAAGGTTTTTTTTTTCTATCGGAATTCGAATTAATTAATCTTTGTACCTTATTATTCATATTTTGGCAAAGAGTTCGCCTCTTTTCAACCATGTTTATCAATTAATATTTGTTCCTTCTTAGGGGAGAGTGAGAGCCACAACAATTTTTGCTTTTAGATTTTTTAATTTTTCTGAAAAAGGTTTTTTTCACTTGCGACCATTTGGAATCCATAGGTCAACTCATTGGCAACAATATCCAAAAATTGAAATTTTCAAATTTTAACAAAAAAAAATTAGAAAAATCGATTTCCAAAGAAGAAATTCTGACCCATTGTGGCCCATACCATTGTGGTACAACGGATAACCCAATGAGCCACTATATGGGTCAATATAGAAATGAGCTGAAAAATGTTTGCACATTCGAAAGAATCAAAATTTTATTAAAACAATAAAATACGGTGAGAGGTACAGTCGTTAAATTTGATTAAAGTAATCAGGCACTTCGTCCAATTGTTATCAGTCAGCGCAGATCGATACCGTAGAAAACAAAATCAAACTTTTTTTAACAGTTGAGAAGGTCGTGATTCGCGATGAAAAAAAATGTTTACCGATCTTCATTCAGGACGTCCGTCAGTGAAAGCCCCGATAAAATGATTCGAATAGCGAATTGCAATAGATCTTACATTGACCCATTGTAGCCCACATGCGAATTTCGTAAGCAAGCAGGTTATACATAACCAAAAAAATCTATATTCAACTTTGACCGATACGCGATTTCATAGCTTACGTATGCCAGTATTCAGTGATATGATGACAATTGACCATACCTACTCGGTAAAAATGTGAAAATGAAACTTACGTGGGAAAAAAACTTTTACTTTTGAGGCGTCAAAACAAACTTTTCCGTCTCTATTTGCGCCACGTTGAATAGAAACAACAAACAACACGCGAGAAGGTGTAACCAGGAGGTCATGTATAATTGCCCCCCATCAGGCACCGCCAGCTTGAGACACTCACGAGGGGGGCAAGGCAGTGACCCACTGTAGCCCACGACCCATTATGGCCCACTCTCTCCTACATATTGATATACAAATTTTGTCACGAAAAAAAAAAGTAATAATTGATGATATTATCGGATGGTAGTGAATTACTGAACTCTGCGTCAAGAATATGAAATTTTGAGGTCAAGATGATTCGCATTTCATTTTCAGGGTCATAGTAAATTTCATGAAATTTACGAACATGATGTTGTAATTTGCATGGTTGGAATGCAAGGAAAATAGGTTTAAAAAAAATCATTTCCAGTATTGTCTCGAAGTCAAAAATGGTGTAAGCCTTTTTATCGGTTTTTTTTTCACGACCTGGGGCCTGAATATACCAGAAAAGCGTCAGCAGTACTGGAAATGATTTTTTTTTACATATAAAAACTCATTTTCGTTGCATTCCCAACGATGCGAATTTCAGCATAATGAATTTTCATGACTTTTCAGGTCGTAGACACCTCATAAGACAACCTCAATTCTGTTTATACGAGGAAAACTTTTACGCTGCGTGTGACCGTCATTTCCCCATTTCCCTCTATAAATTTATCGCAATGGCTATCGTAAAAACGTAAACTCTCATGGAAATAGTAGTAATAAGAATAAAAAAAAAACTAAATGTATGCTTTACTTTCTATCCTTCCGAGAATTTTCAAATACGAACAAAAAATACTTGTTTAATAACCATAAAAAAAGGTTACGGCGTAAAAGCTGATTGATAAAGTATCGTAAACGAGAAAAATAAAAAAAATAATTTTTTTTTTTTATATCGTTCAGCCTCGCGTGTGTAAATTGCCGAGGAATTTTACAGCAGCTCGCTCTATATCGATACTCGAGTAAAAAAAAAAGACGCTACTGCGTCTCTTGATATTTACTTGCTCCAAGATTTATGACTGAATTGACATTATTTTTTTTTTTATATTTAGGTATTATATCGGCTGAACTACATTAAAAAAAATGACTTGAACAATTTTTACCTCCCCCCTAATCAATGTTAACAGTTACACTTAAATTTTTTGTTTCTTTCATTCGAGACGCGCGAAGAATGAATAATTGACGGAAAAATCATTGCGATGAAAAATATTTTTAACGATGATCCTGGTTTCATGAATCGACGAAGCGCGAAGTGGCTCCTCGAGAGCGAGCGAAAAAAACGGATTCGCCGTGGGGCTCGAATCGTCTTTGATCAAAACTGGCAAATCTCCCTCATTCGTGGCCACACGATCCTCGCCGCGAGAAAACCAGTTTCTTCGTTCGTTTCTCGCGAGAGCGAATTATTCGCGCTATTTTCTCGCGTAAAAACAACTTTTTTCTCGCTTATTAAGCAAAATGCATTACCATCCTGTGTGTCTATACGATGTTTCGAGGAGGGGAGGCCCCAGGGCAAACGGGAATACGTTTTACATAAATTTTCGATAGATCGATGAATCATAATATCTTTTTCAGAATTTTCTTAAAATATCAATCCTACCCGATCATGGGAAAATTCATCTCGATTACAAAAAAAAAAAAATGCTTAGAGTATTTTTCCCGCTAAAATATTCGTATAAGCTTGGAGTATTTGTAAATTTTAAATATACTGCAGCTGATTAAAAAATTATATAAATACTTCACCCAATCCAAAAAACGTCCCGAAGAAGAAAAACAAAATGGACGAAAGTCTAAAAACACAGTATTAACACCTTTAATTAATTTTTCATACGAAATGAAGTTCTCAAATTTCTGAGAATTCGAGAATATAATTGAATACTCAGGAGGCGAAATAACGCTCTGTCGTAATAACGTGATAATGATGATCGTCCCCGTCTCATCGACTGCGGGGTTCTTCTCGACTAAAAAGTTGTTTTTTTTTTTTTTTTTTCTCGTTACGCCGATGGTAATTCGAAAATATCGATGATTATGGACAATTGTTTACGGCAAATATAAGTTAACTAGTGCTCTTCGCGAGCCCTCGAGGCCACTGAAGAATATATTTAAAATTTCGAAAAAAAAAAATGACCGCCAATTGACCAAAAGTGTTCCCAGCTGTCCCGGACTGTAACATGGAACAGCTATATCGAGAATAAAAGCCTCTGACCCACGCGATTCATCGCGTTGAGCGATTTGAGTTGAGCCCTATCATTCGCTGTAGATGTATAAAGTTTTATGTGAGCTGACGTGAGAGGAGAACGGTCGGCCGAGCGATCGCGAATACTCTCTTCATTTTCGCTCACACGCGATAAATGCCTGCGAGGAGAAAAAAAAAATGACGCAAACGGGGTAAACAAGCACGAGAGGCGTCGTGGCGTCGCAAAAAAAAAAAGGTAATTGCGTAAATTTGTCGGTTTTTGCGGGATACATTATTGATCAATATATATATATATATATATATATATATTCTTTAGGGTGATTCATTTTTTAGTGTCAGCATCCGACAAATCGATTAATGAAATAACTTGTTTATCACTATTGCGCACGTAATTATACATTGAGTTGCTTGAAATGGCAATGATTCATGAATTATAAAATTTATTTAATTAATTCAAAACTATTAAGTTCAAGCTAAGTTCAAGTTAAGCAGAAAAAAAACTCGCTTGAAATATCGACAGCTGCCAGACGACTTTCCAACTGTCACGAGTTGAAAAACTCGATTAGCGATTGAATTCTGCTATTAAAATACGAGGGTAAAGCTTTTCTAAATTCTGCGCTCACAGAGAACAACGTAATTCGTGCTTTTTTTCGCAGGAAAACAATCCGATGTGTCTATAATTACCGCGAGGAGCAAAGTGAGAATCATCGGACACATTGTCTCGCGATCATTATCAACAGACAGAACTTTTCCTGACATACGTTTTTCTCCGCCAATTGCGTACAGTATATCGTGGAAACGTTATAGCGGGTTGATTGCGACATATGTGCAGAATCTCAGGATCCCGTGCAAAAGATTGGAGCTCTCTCTAATCGCGGATAAAATAGACACGATCATTTCGTATATTCACAGCATATATGTATGTCCCTCGCGCAGTGGAGCGCGAGCTCTCGCATTTCTTGCACGACCCTCTCGTTCTCGAGGATGCCGGCGGGTCATCGAATTTTCCGATAATCGATCCGGGGGGGGGGGGGGCTTTGGGATCACCGTGGTTCGAGGAATTTTCGCGTTACCAGGCATGAAATCTATGAAATCGAATGAAACTAAATGATATATACAGATACAGATGTGCCAGAGAGCTGGTGAATGGTCGAATTCGAAGTGACCCATATAATCACAAAAGGCTTATTCATGCTGGGAAGTAAATTTAATCCAAATATCTCGCGGTATTTATCACCACGTATTGTACACATAGGGTAGACGTACCCCAGTTGTGACCACTTTTAAGCATTTTCGAATATTCATTTGTTGCCATGAGCTGACCACAAATCTAAACCCGAAAAAATTGGCTTTAACTGATAAAATATAAAATTTTTTGATGAGGCGGAATGACTTTATATAGGTATATGAGAAACCGCAGTCTTCATACCTCGGCATCCCCTACGCTTCTGACAAGAAAAACTATACAAGCCGCTCAGCGTTGACAAATTTCGTCATATTTCGTTGAAATAAATTAGCAGATATTCAATAAAGCAATCGATACTGGTGCGGAAACCTCTTAAATATCGAAATATTACGCTCGACGAAGTGAACACACAGTCTTGAAATTTAAAAAAATTCGTGGCAAATGCGGGGAGCGGCCACAAATGGTACAGAGAGTGGCCACAACTGGTACGTCTACCTTGTCTTTGTCTAAAGGCATACAGAAGCTGATAGGCTGTTCACACAAGCCTTTTCATTTTTGGACTTGGTTCTTGTTTTTGTACACACGATCTGTTCGGATCGGCTTCAAACAATAAATGGGTTACACCCGCACGGCATATAAACTTTCAAGAAGCGAGTTTTAAACGTTGCGAAATATTTATAGAATTTATGGACAGATTTATGCAAAAAGCGAGAACCTAAAAGAGCTGGTTCGCAAAAGAGCACTTTAATACATATATATTATATAACAAATAGGTGTGTGTGTATGTGTGTGTGTGCGTGTGTGTGTGTGTGTGAAGTGTGCAGAAAACGGTTATATATCGATGAAAAACATTTCCGCAAGCTCGCCCAGAGCTTACGGTTCAACGATCGAGATAAATTCCACCTGGTGTCCATACCGTCGACGATAACCCACTGAGAGGAGATGCGAGAGATCTATTTCCCACAGAATGCTCTCTGTCCCATATCATCCGATATACACCTACATACATTTACATCCATATTCGCTTTGTTGCGCATGCGTTTGTGTATGAGCAATGCACGAGCATATGAGGAAAAATCCATACAAATCTCCGATGAATCAACAAGAACGAATGAAAAATACATATCTCTGGCACACATTATTGAGCTCTCATATTATCTGATATATTATCCTCGAGAGATCGTAAAATAGCGGGTGAAAGAAAATTTAAACTCGAGTTCGAAGAGGAAAGAGAGAGAGAGAGAGAGAGAGAGAAAATGTCCATTAGTCAAATGAATACGTGCTGCAGTTTTCGAGACTCACGTATATAATATGCCGGATGAGCATCTCTACAGTGCTAAGAGTTTGAAGAGGCATTATTTTTCCATGCCAGGACCGAGCTAGGTCGTAAGCGAGAGTGTCAGGATAAATACAATATGGAACGCACTCATGATTCTCTCGGAAAGCGAGTTTTGCGCATGATACAGACATATAACTTATCCAAGTGTAATGCCGAGGACACCGACATGTATGCAAGGTGAAGTACCCAATTACTGAACTACCAGCCTATGGTGTCAATGCCGTTGAAATTTGTTTCTCCGTCAACCAAACAATGGGACTCCAACCCCAACTCATACCATTCAACTCACTAAAAGTTTAGTTTCATTAATTAAAAGGTAAAATGAAAGAAAGAAATAAATCCTGTTTTCTGGGTTTGTTGCGTTGGGTCCTTGGAACTTGTCGAGTCGTTGAACCTCCTAGTTTCTTATAAAATAACGTTAATTCCATTTTTCGCGGGAATTTCTGTATGATGATCAACTATAACGAATCGCATTTCAAACTGTCGCAAATTACGAGATACTTGAAACGATCTTTTGATGGGAATTTACATTGCTCTAGCGTGCAGTCGTAAATTGGAAAGAGCGAGAGATGAGAGATGAGTGAGAGAATTCTGTTATTAATGCGACTTTCGGTCCGTTGACTCGAAAGAAGGATTAGCTTCCTGAAAGGACAAAGTTTGTCGACGGATCTATGGAGGGTTTCCCATCGGGGACAACAACTATTTTGGAATATCCATCGATATTCCCCAGCAGTTAAGCTGAATGTACAAGCCATATAAACTAATATCAGCTTTATACCCTATAACATTGACATACTTCAACCTTTAGGGCCCGTCAAGCGCTGGAGAAGTATCGACCAGCTCGAAAATTCGATCTTTCATTTTATCAGTAATTTTTTTCAGAGTTTGTTTCAATTTCCTGAATGCCCATATCGCTGAAAAATCACCAAAGCTCTGGGTCAATAAAAATCCAATCGCTAAAATCATCGCAATGCTGGAGAGAGACTGGTCGAAAATTGAAAATTGTCAGATCATAATGGATTGTATTTTTTATAGAGATTTTTTTATATGAGTTCTATCGTACTATAGAGACTAGGCAACATTTTGTAAATTTAGCTAATCGAGGATGGACACAAACTCTCGAAAAAACTGAGAATTAATATGAAGCATTGAATCGTCGAATGATTAATATTCCTCCAGGCCTCGATGGGCCTCCGCACATTTTATTCTTCGGAGTTCTGAATAACCTGTTGCTGCGAGAAATAATAGGGTCAATGAATATTTTTCACGTTTATACTCCGGAGATTGAATTGCCTAACTTGGAGCTCCCGAAAAGCACTGTCTTATTTTGTCCCGGACACCGAAAATTGAAAATATTTCTAGCGGAATATTCTTCTATACGTTATTTAAAAAAAAAAAAAGTAAAAAATAAACCACTATCTTCATCATTCATCACGCTTCTCTGACTCCTCTCTTTGGTGAGATCAGCTCTACGGTAGGATTTTCCGAGACTAGGTACTTTTTTTTCCAGCTTTTGTTTTAACAGGTGGTCCCTTTTCCAGACGTGTTCGTAACATCCAGGAACACACACGCACATATACACATACTAAGAAAAAGCTTGACTAGCGCTGGAGCTTCGAGCATCGCTATATCTGAACTTCCGCGCGGGTGAGTGAACTTTCCCCATCACCGTGAACGATATAAGAACCCCGAGGAAGTATAAAGCCAAATATGATCCGCCTGATTGAATTGGCGGATAAGCGAAAGGTATCGAAGAAAATAAGGAACAATTTCCAAGACTATTTTGATCCCATTGGCTTATTCAAAGCAGTGAAGCATTAGGAAAAACGTACAGTGGTCCTCCACTCGTACCTCCCGCATGACAATGTCATGGGATCATTGAATGCCCGGTCAGCATATCCCTCTTGGCTGATATTCCATCGGGGGACATCCAAGGTTATACAATCTTTTCGTTGTTATTTCGATAGGTCAAACACACCTGGAAGTATTATTCTTTGAACAACAGGAAGCCCCAAATACAATGCTAGGCTACTGTCGTTGGAAGGTAAACATTTAAGCGAGGATATCCTTCCGGATTGTGGAGCTCTTCGCTGGCTGTTCTGGGTGAAATCAGAGGTAGCAAACGTGTCGTGGACGAAGCCATGTTTACTCGGGCGTTATACAGCGAGAAAGCTCAGGGAAGCTGAAACACCTGTGGCAGAGGATCTCTCGCTTGGCAAACTCATATACTCATCGTGTTATACCCGTATAGCAGAGTCTCGTCTTGGTCGGGTCTCTGTCAAAAGTACACAACAGCTATGTATGCATATAGATGCTCGTTACTGCACGTCTAGAGGATTTGTAACAGGACAAATCTTTATGGACCGTATGTGGATAGTGGGCTCGGCATAATTATAAATTCTCAAAGGCCGAGTGGAGCATCACACGAATAATTATACACGGAATGAAAGCGAGAAACTAGTTGCAGGTATACAATCCTATATAGTATCCGTTCAATTCCTTCTTCTTCCTTCTCTAGCTACTATATCGTATATGTTAGCTATTTGCACGTACTACATACATCACTGTACGTACACTACGATGTGGATGGCAATATTCGATGAGCAAGACAACACGATAGCCCATAGCCCGGAGCTCCTTTGTTCCAGGCTATATGCGAATCAGGACAAAAGCGATGATGACGACCCAACGCGTTGTTGCCCCCAGACAAAATGTATAGCATCAGAGAGTTCGTTATACGTGGCCATGTTACCAACAACGTGGCTTCGCGTAATTAGTTGAGACCCTATATATACATATATGCAAGTGGCTTAAAAGGCACACACGAGAGAGGGAAGAGATGGATGCATCCGACCCTTCGACCAAGAGAAGTGTTCTCTTCATGGTTCAGCAGGTTTATTCTCCGCTTGCCTCGTCCCTGCTGCTGCGCTGCTACTTGGGTCCGGAGTAATACCGAAGGATGCAGCAGTGGAAACCATCTGGAGATTAACAAACTTTCCTCACGACCATATCCTCAATTTGTCGGAACAACAGACCCTGGCGGTAACACGAATAAGTTTACAAGAGATGCGCTTCTGTTCGCGCAGGCGCACCTATTCATCCATTTATCTGCGGTATCGGAGTCTACAATCCATTATATTTTACAAGCTGAAACTCGAAGCTCTCGGCTCCAATATGCGGTCTTATGGGTCTTGTTGATTTCCTTTTGGCGCAGAGTTTCGGTAGGCAGAAGAATATTATTGGAGCAGAAATTTTCTGCGTTTCTTTTCAACGATGATTATTGTAAATTATTTTAGAACACACAATGATCGTGGGCAATAACTCATAATTTTTATTTACTAAATAAAAATTGTAGTTTTTAGGATTCCTCGTAGTCCAATAATTGTTTAAACATTTGAAAGTAAACTTATCAAGTATAGTAACTTTTTATATTATTTTTTTAAGAATAACTAGCTCACTCCTCAAATGTTTATTGCACTTGATCGTGGAACTGGAATATCGATAGAACATTAAACTCTTCAAAATGAGATTCGTATCTACTTGATTTTGACACGTTATAGGTACCGGCTTCAAAGACTTGGCAAGCTTGTATTGCACCGAGGTGAAAGCTTATGAGGTTCGCCTAATTATTCAATATTCCTTGAGGTATCGTTTGGACCCCTCGAATCGGTGTTGCATTCCATATTTAGCTCCCTCGTTCTCTCTCTCTCTCTCTCTCTCTCTCTCTCTTTTGCTGATGTATATGTACCGCAATCTAAAGTGCAACTGTAGTACACCAAAATTTAATGTTTGTTGAACGTACAACGTATATACAGGGTGTCCAATAGGAAGGTGTGAAAACTAATAAATTGGTATTTTGCAATAAATAAAGGAACCAGATCAGTGGAATTTTTTTTTAATAGAAGAGAGTTGTCATTTTTATTTTATGTCAATTTATTACAAAAAAACGATGTTTCCATAGAAAAAATTATATATTTAAGCAAATACTAAAAAAAATGTCAAAATCAATGATAAATATTTTCAAAATGTGAGCCATTTGAATCACCACATTAAAATTTTCAAAAAATGACGTAGAATATTGTGCAACGACGATTTGCTTATTTTTAAAGCTTGAGCGGCTTTACGGATTGAAGACTGAGGATTTTGTTCAAAATAGTCTTTAACTGCTTTAATCGTTTCCTCTGTAGTTACCGAGGTGGAAGGGCCTGACAAATCTTTTCTACGGTCCTGTAATGTTCCGTACTCTTTAAAATTATCGATTACTCTGCAAACGGAAAAAAAAAAATAGTTACAATCTAAAAAATTTTGAAACATGAGATCTTTAGATCTGATTGTTCATAAACCTTGATATAAAAAATATTCAATTCTTACCTTCTAAGAGTAGTTTCGCTTCTGACTTTTTTACTTCCATACTTCGTACGAAAGCCTCTGAACGCTTCACTATAAATTTTCCCTCTTGAATAATAACATTCAATGAGAAAAACTTTTTCTTCGATAGTTAGCTCACTCATTTTTAAGAAGACTGTCCGCTTTCTACCACAGCTAGAATATAACTGACAGGTCTCAGGTACAAATTTCTGAAACGCAGGGTTCCTTACAATGTTAGAGAGGGAGGGGAGATTCGATTAGTTTTCACACATTCCTATTGGACACCCTGTATATAGTTACAGCAACGCTTTAAACACATTTCGATGATTTGAGAGACTCTGGTGAATTCTCTTAATCTTCATTCGTAATCTCCTCCTCTTTCTCAACAGTAAATTAAACTCCGAATTATCAGTCTCAATGACACTGTAAGCACGTCCTTGCGAATTATCGTAGAAATATGACAAACGGTGTAAATTAGAAACTCGCACATTCCTTCTTCATTATTTTATCTCACCCACGAAGTGTTTGAGAGCACGTGTGGATTCATCAATTTCGGCTTCCTCGCAAGAGAAACTTTTCAACTGAGATAAAATAATGAGGAAGCAATATGCAAGTATGTTTCCAATTAGTGAGGGCTTTATTTATGAAATCGCGACCCCTTGAGAAACTCTCGCCCTATTAAAAACTAAGCCATCCTGGTCGCCGAGTAGGGATCGGTGGACATTTCGAATTTTACTCTCAAATTATGATAACGTATATTATCGTTTTCTTTGCAAGTAAATTTCGATCTATTTTCATTCGAATGGTGCTCATTTCCGTTATAACGAGAAGCCCTTGCGACATAGACTGCTTCGACCAGACGTCTGCTATCATTAATATGGCAGAATGCATCAGGAATGAATCTTCGTTCCGAGAGAAGCATTCATGACTCGACAACGAGAGGCATCAGGCACTACAGAATGAACAAAAAAAAAAGAAGAAAAAAAAAACGAAAAGACAACGATGCAAGATATAAGTCATTCCCGGGGGAATCGATGCGCAGAGCTTTGCAATCGAGATATGTGTAGTATCAGATCTGAATACGAAACTCTGTCTGCTCTTTTTGTCTCCCCTCTTTCTCTCATCTCCTCTCTTTCCAAGCATATACACATACCGATTGACTGTCTGTCGGTCTGTTCGGTTTGCCTGTCTGACTTTACCGTGAGGCAGACTCCGGTCTTCCGTATACATATATATCTCTCGATGTCTTGCATAGCTCTTTCAACCAAAGCTCCTAGGGCATTCTCGCTTTTTTAGCTACAAAGAATCGTCATGGATGAAGCACCATGTATCCTCCCGCACTCGAGACGCTCCCCGCCATAGACGCGAAACGTGAAAATACACAGGCTCTCGGGATTTTGTGTGTCTTTTCGCTCGAAGGCACTTCAGACGCGCCACTTTGGGATCTTCCTATATATCTCTGGTGAACGGGAATGGTTTCACGAATGATCGTATACCAGATGCGGGGCTCAAGAACGCAGTACATTGATGGAAATCGTTCGAGTCGTGCAGGAAGCAGGAATGTTTGAAACATGAGATATGCAAACAGAGAGGAATCGAATCGACATATATATAGCTCGAAGAGTTCGCTCGTGTGTAACCTTGTTCGCTCTTTGTAAAAGTCTTGAGAGAATTTCAAAACCATTTTACGACACAATGATTATGCATTATTGCTGCGAAGAAATGAAAATTACGGGCCTCTCTTCGCATAATTAACATTCGAGCATGGAATGCTTTTGTTATACGGATAAAAGATACAGATAATACTTGTATTATCTTTATTTTCACGTCCTTGACGCATTTTAACCGGCCATTTAGCCTTTATCTGTGCGAAATGTTTTGTTTGGATAATTTTAAATAATTATTCTTTTACAATGAATAACCGTTATACCAAAGCTTTTTTCAGGATATTCATGATAAAGTGTCTAATATAATCTTCCGAAGTGTTTATAAATCATATTTTGGCTGCGGTACAGCCTAACCAGAGCTCCCTTTCTGGCTGAAATTCTTTCAGATTGTCTTTTGAAACTCGACTGCACTTTAACAGGTACTATATACCTCGAAGGGTTTCACACGCCAAATTCACGATCTCTGTCCATTTTATTTACAGAACTCCGCGAGAACTAGTATTTTTCAATTATTATTGTTCGATATTAGTATTTTTTAATTCTGCAAAAATGAGAGAATTAGCAAATTGCAAGACGGACACTTTTTTATCGTAAATCTCGCTCATCAATAAATCCACTATAATGAAATACAAATTGTGAATTCTGCTTGCTCGTAGATAAGGATTTTTGTGAATCAGCGAAATTTATGAGCAAAGCAAAGTGCAAGTATAATCAATTAGCAGTTTTTTTTCTTTCACAATTATCGTGGGTAAATATTCTTTTGAACCTCTAAATTTACACGGTGTATATGTCTGCACTTGTCGTAGCTAAGAAATTTGCTTGTCATTTTTCACTTACGAGGTCATTCGTCAATGATAACGGCGACGACGATGGTTTAATATCGTGTCTAGTCGTACACTTCAACACTCCTCCAAGGGTTGCAGAAAAGCATCCCTTTGACTACATGACATGTCTCTCGACACGCTCCGAGTCACCACTTTAGCACGTCATCTCTCTCTCTCTCTCTCTCTCTCTCTCTCTCTCTCTCTCTCTCTCTCTCTCTCTCTCTCTCTTCTTTTTCTGTCAGGAATTCCTTTTTTCGCACCCTTTTCTACCATATTTGTAAATATATATATATACTTTAGGATTCGTTGACGTTCTCTCACTTATTTCGAGCTTTTTCTTTCACCGTCGAATCATGTCTCTGTTGCAATGGTGTCGAGGCGCATCCCGCGAGATACTGAGAGACACACGAAAGGGTCGTTAGCGCCAGGGACAAGTGCGATAAAAACTAAGAATAGCGCCAAAAGACCGCGGAAGCGTATAAAGAGGGGCGATAAGCTCGCGTGTGTATACATACATCCGCACGAGAGCACGTCGGTTCACCGGTTATAAACTTGGGCAGCTTTTGTTCTCGTATATATCGGCGTTCTTATATTTCGCGCACTATAGCCATTGAAATTTCCGAAAAAGACTTTTGCAACATCACGGGGTCACCATTGTTGCCGAGTAAACGCGATGTCATTTGCGTATCAAGAAATATTTCACTTGAGAACGACAATGGCTCTGAATACCGCAGGATGCATTATACAATCGCGTATGGTCACTGCGATAAAGCTCATTGCGCGTTGCATTACGTGCGGTACGAAAATCGAAAAGGGCGTTGCATCGAAAAGGCACAGTCGCTGCTTTAAAAATAAATGGGAACGTTGACTTTTTATCGACATCGTTTTCCGAAATATTGCGGGCTCTGTGAATGCAACATTTACAGAGGAGATTTAACATTTACAGAGAGATAAGCGAAGGTTTTTCTTTGAGAGGAGAAGCAAAATGGATTTCTCTGATTCAAAGAAAGTTTGTTCTTGAACAAAGCCCACGCATTTTTTTAAAATTGAAATTAATAATTTATTTCAAATGTAAAGATAAATGTATTTATTTCAAATGAAAATGTTTGTATAGTTATGATTGAATAACGGAAATTATAATTTAATTTTTTTTCTGACAATCATAAGATAACCCAAGTATCAATAAGACCCAAAAAATTAATAAGGCCCAAATATTAATGAGGCCCAAATATTAATAAGGCCCAAAGCCCGACAATTAATTTGCCAGAAAATGTCTCGGTTCCGCTATCCTAATTTTAATTCATCTTTCTCTACATGATGATACGTATCTTGCGTTGAAACTCGTCAATTTTGGTGTGTCAATTTTTCATCTTATTGACGGGCCTTCGAAATTAAGTGCATAAGCATATAACGGAGATAAAAACTAGCAAGTCCTGAAGAAGTGAGAATCTCGCCGGGTTTTATAATAAAGAGGCCAGGACAACGAGCGGTTGCATCACAAGGAGGAACGACGTGATAAGAGAAAATTTTATAGCATATTTTATCCCACACCTTCCCTCATTTACTCTCTCTCTCGCTCTCTCTCTCTCAGCATATCCTATAAGTATGATAATATGCTCTACGGAATATATCAATGAACGTTATTTAAATAATATTGCCCTTCTAGGAAACTTTGTTTTCTTTTTTTTTTTACAGAATATATGAATAAATATGTGCATTACGAAAGTTTTTGAAATTTACCAGCAGGGAATAGAACTATAAGAGCAAAGAAATAAGGACACGTTGAGTGAATCATCGGAGAGAAGATGCCTTCATGTACTTAACTAACACTCAACTAACTTTTTTCTTTTTAAAAAAGGCAGAAAAATTTTTTCAAGCTCATTCACTCGAATTAATTAATATTCGATATTAATCTTGATGATTATATCTTTAATAAGTATTCTTATCAGTGTTAATCGTAAGCATTGAGCATGTAAAAAAATATATAGCAGCTCAAGGTATTTCGGTACAGACCGGCGACGGGGAATAAGCGGAAACGACGGTGCGGCGGCGCGCGGTGAGCGGGGCATGCATAAAACAATAGAGAGTCTGACCGTTCATGCGCTGTACCCGTGGATATAGTGAGCTTATGTTTTGGCTTATAACTAATGAGCCAGATGGACGAATCTATTAAAACTTGTTGACAGTCATATTAAAGATCTAATAAAGATCTGACATAAATTTTATGCGGGTGGTAGTATTTTAATGGAATTGACAGCTCAAACAAATATTGCTCCCATTTACTCTCGTGTATAAGCCAAATTTTCGAAAATTATTTTTACAAAAACGACATGGATGATCGACTTGAAATTTGAGCAATTCACGTTTTATATATTTGTCACTTATTACAAAAAAAAAAAATTGAGTTGATGGCATGATTTTCAATAGGAGTATCGAAACTCCTTAACATGCCTCTGATCCTCATGATCTTTCCAAATTTTTCTATAGTGTTCGTGTTATGCGCAACCTCTATCAGTTACGCTAACCCTGCAAAACCTCCCTCGACGATTTTGACCTATGTAACAACTCACAGACCCTCCACATCCCTATAAACTGTCCACAATCAAATCATGTTCGAATTTCAAAAAAAACAAACGAGTACGTTTACTCGGGGGAGTCTGATGGAGGCGCGGCTCAGATCTTTAAATTCAAAAACAAACGAGTACGTTTACTCGAGAGAGTCTGATCGAGGCGGCTCAGATCTTGAAACAAATGATAGAATAATAATAAAAATAATGTACAAATTTCACCAAAGAGCGCGACGAAAAACTAGTTTTCGCGTCCTCAGCACATACCCCAAACGTAAATATAACAGCGAGCGAATTGATGAAAAAAGGAGAGAATTTTCTGTTGAATAAACGGAACCCCTCTCCCTATGGTGAATAACCGTAGCCTATCTCTGTTGAATAAACGGACTTTCTCTCTCTCTCTATGGTGCATAACCGTAATCTCTGTTGAATAAACGGAATCTGTCTATGGTGAATAACCGTAGCCTATCTCTGTTGAACAAACGGAACTAATTATGGTGAATAACCGTATTTCCATTATAATCCTTTTTTGCTAAATAAAGAGAACACGCATATTCAAATCCACACAAACTATCCTGTCAAATTTAAAAGAAAATATTAAATAAAAAGATACAAAAGCTATTTTTGTCATTCGCACCCAATCGAATAAAGTGTCATTCATGTTTTTTTCTCGCATTCCCGAATACCCGAATTACAGTTGTTCACAATTTCAAATTGACGCATCTTTTCATTTCATTTGTACAATATTTTATAAATCATAAACTGTTTTTTCGTAAACTGTCGATTTCTCTCGGCAAAGCTGCCGTGCCAATTAAAATTTTTTTCCTAAACCGATCAACACAGTTTGAGATGACTTTTCCACGGATATAGGGCTGACTTCCTTAGCTTGGAGAAATGTTTTTCATTTCATTAACTGTATTTTTGTCTTTTGTATAAAAAAAAAAAAAATGAATAATTGTGTACCGAATGAAAAATTCCGCGAGACTGGGAGCTGATGTTTTCGGAGTTTTACGAATGTATTATGAAATTTTTCGATATTTACCAGGGAGCGATGAAACGAGGACATCATGAGAATAAGGATTTTCTGAATAAATCGATTATCCGGGGACAGGATTCTGCTTTTGCGCCATTTTTGCCTTATCACGAGACACCGGATAATAATTCTCTCTTTCTTTCTATCTCTCGCTCTCTCTCTCTCTCTCTCTCTCTCTCTCTCTCTCTTTCTCTCACACACACACACTTACTCTCTACGTAAATCTCGCGTTTCACGATGGTGTGGAATTTTTGTTCCAAAAGAGCACGGAAGTCGTGATGGTACTATAGGTCGTAGAGTATATTTATATCCAGTGTGGAGCCGGATCTTTTAGTATACGATAAGGCCGAGCCTGGCTGAACATATTCGACACGTATAGGCGGCGTTACACCGAGAGATAACGTGCGATGGGATAAAGGAAAACCTCGGACTGGAAAATCGTCTTCTCTTTTTTCTCTCTCTCTCTCTCTCTCTCTCTCTCTCTCTCTCTCTGTCTATACGTGTGCTAGGAATGGAAAAAAAGCTGACGAGGAAATACCGAGTAAAAAGATTCCCCGTCCCTTTGTATATATATAGGTAGTACAGCTGAGATCGAGGAAAAGACGCAGAAAAGCGAGAAAGAGATAAGAAACAGGAAAATGAAAAAAGAAAGTATAACGTTATATCTTACAGTCGTGTGGCAAAAGCCATGCCAAAGGAAAAGTCGAAGAGACGCGCGATGCACACGGGCAGTGCCTCCAGGCCATGTTTATGCGAAACATGAGAGAGAAAAAAGAGTAAAGTGCACATATATATATATATGTGCATACACATGGAAATAAAGACTGTGTGCTTTTTTTCCTCTCGTATTGGATGAGTATATACTCGAGCGGAAATATGATATGGTCTCATTGAACCGAATTCAATAAGTATATCGACTTCGCATTTCGTTTTCTGTGCTTCCGACATCTCGATGCACCGGGTCTTTTACAGTATATTTTCGCACCGAAAAGTCTCATGGGGTTCCTTCGATTTTTTCGTTTGCTTTATTTCATTTTCGTACCAGCAGTGCGCGCAGCGTGAACGGAAAACTATAGCAAAAAAAAATAACTTCTGATTCCACCCAAGGATATGAAACCTTTTTTTTTCCTCAAATTCGGATCGCATAATTATTTATGTGCGAGACTGTTCCCTCGGGCACACGGCTATGCACCTGACCTTGGAATTCATACGAATGTTATTCATACGCATGATTGTTAACGGCAGTTCAAGCCCCGGTCGCAATACGAGTTCAGACGTCCCTTATAATTATTGTATTTTAATAAAGTTTCTTTGTTTCATTTCGTATTCTTTGGAACGCGTTCGATCGATATCTCTCTGTTCCCTGACTCTCCTGAACTCCCAAATCTGTATAATAATGTCACGTAATGTATATGAGGATACAGCGATGACAGTTTTATTTTAGTATCGCACAAGGGCCCGGGAAAACTGGGAAAAATCTATGGCGATACACAGGCGATCATCCATCCAAGTGATAGACTCAAACTTTGCTGGTTAATATTGGAAATTCCTTAAAGTGGCGTCGTCGTCGGTACATAAGTTCGTTTGAGTAATATTTTATGAAATGATTCACAGTTTGTGACAACGTAAGATTTTTTTTTCGTCTACTTTGCTTATTTACATTCAGCCAGTATAGAGACAGTGCAGGATTCTACCAAATTTGTTGTTAGGAAATTTACGAAATTTTGCCACATTTAACACATTGAAACTTGCTACGAAATTTAGGACTTGCAGCTACGATTAATTATTATTATTATTATTATTATTATTATTATTATTATTATTATTATTATTATTATTATTATTATTATTATTATTATTATTATTATTATTATTATTATTATTATGTACAACGTAAAAATGTTGCAAATTAGAAAAATTTTATTACAAATTCTCGTCTCATTCCTCGTCAGACAACAACGATTTCCAATTGTTTGTAATACGAATGTCATCGTTGCAATTGTCATAATCATTCGTCTCGAGATTTCTATACTTATTTCTCTTCGTTAAAGGATCATATTCTCCAATTACCATTTCCATTTATCCGGATTTCCCGGATAACAGCTTTTACAATTGCTCTTGTAGATATTATGGCATTCAAGCTCTTCGTCATGCTACGTAATTGACGCAGTATTATATACCGATTTGTGAAATATCAAGGCCAATAGCACATCGATATGCACACAATTTGTAACTGGGTTTAACGGGAAATTCTGCGGATTCTCCGAGTTCCCACTCGACAATGGTAGAGGTAGAATGGCTCGGCAAGAGCTGCGGAGGTTTCCGCATATCGTGAGTTGTAGAGAATGGATTCAGGCAGATTGCCCTATATGACCATGGATTAAAACATTGCGGAATGACACAGAGAGAGGGAGAGCGAGAGAGAGAGAGAGAGAGAGAGAGAGAGAGAGAGAGAGAGAGAGAGAGAGGAGTAAGCCGCGAATACGGTGTGCCGTTCGGGTCTCGCAACGATTCGATATCCGATAGTTCCCGTTGTATGGGTTTTCTCGGTGTTTTTCGGAGCTAAATTATAGTCAACATGATCGAGAACATCGCGAATTTACATTCCTCTAACAGAGAGTTAAAAAATTCTAATTAATGCGACAATAAAGGGTGCGGTTTTATTTTTCATAGATCGGATAAGTGGTATGAGTTTTAAACCTTATATTTTTTTCGAATTAATGATGTTAATAAAATCGATTTCCGTTCAGCTGGTGCATGGTGAGTGGCATACATGTGCATCATGTGCCTGATGAGCATACTTGAGCTAAAGAAAAGAGATTCCCTTACCGAAAAAAAAAAAACAAAAACAAAAACAAAAAAACTATTGATGCACCAATAGTTATTATTGAGTTTCAACTATTATTGATATTCAATAGCGATAGCTGATTCTAATTAGTCCCGAAGATCGAACGTCAAGAGTGCTAATCTCCCTTATACTGGCAATATGACGAACATACATTAGTTCGTATTTTTTTTTTTTTCTTAATTAAATTGGAAATAGTTCTCAAGGAAGGTATCATAGATATTATGATTCTAAATCAATATATTTTTCGCCAGAGATATCGAAGATTCAATAGTTATTATTGGTAGTTGTCAAAATTTTTTTTTTTCCCCCATTAGAATTGTGACCGTTCAATAGTAATTTAAATAATTAGTATATTTAAAGCGTAATAATGTTTGGCATAGTTAAACGAAAATCAGGAAAATACGTATTCGGAGGAACGATCAATGATTTTGTGTGTTGGAGCCTTAAATAATTGGAAATAATCTCAAAGTCATCGAGCAATGATCAAGCCATTTAAGGTTTAGGCCCCCTAATATTTCCCTCGTGTCAATAAGCGTTATAGTGCGAAACATGAATTAATCGGAAGTTATTTCAAATAACCGGATGACCGAGCTTTCAATTAGTAACTAATTTCCTTGATAGGATCTTGCCCCTCGCTCGCTCTCTCATACTGCCGATCTGATTAGGCATATCAAGTTGCGTACCAACGCCGCTGATCCCGGCACTTGTAATATATATATATATATATATATATATATATATATATATATATATATTACAAGTATATATAAGCGTCAACGATAACTCCTTGATCTAATGATCGATCGATCAGCCCAGAGATCGAGAGACTACGACACGGCTCATTGATGACTGACTCAATCTAATCCAACAGAGTCGTGCGTGGATATAATTATAAATGTTAATTTTACGATCTATCTGTCATTACAATATTTCTAAAAGTCTGATGTATTAATGATTTATCACAGAAAAATAAATCTTGTTCACGTCGATCAAGATCCATCGTTTTCTAGCACGATTTTTTGCTCGATAACCTTTACATCGTAATTATAAATAAATCGTTCCTATATCGAATAAAATTTTCCAACCGCGATGTTGAAAAAAAAACATTTTGTATGCATTTTCGCTTAAAATTTAATCTCTCCGACGAAGATTAAAGTACGTTAAACCGAAATTTGTAGTAAAAACTATTTTTTTCACGCCCTCATTATTTCGTCCAGTAATAAACAAACATATATCTCAAACTATATAATATATAACGGTGACGTAATTGAGGCAGATCATTGATATAATTGGCTCAGCAAGTACTTGCGCAGCCGAACTATTAAAAAAAAAAGGTAAACCGCGCAAGATTTTCAACGATGGCTTGTTTTTCGAAATGCAGAGAGGAAAATAGATATATACTGGTGATGAGCCATTTCGCACTATACCAGCTATTCCGCTAACTTGCTCTCTCTCTCTCTCTCTCTCTCTCCAACGATTTTCCGGAATGGATGAGAGCTGTAATGCAACTATCGCCTAAAATTTCTTTGGCTCTCTCTCTCTTCCTCTCTTTCTCTTCCTCTGTGATGCTACTTCTCGGTTGATTCAATTTTCCCGTGGGCTTCGTCGAACCAGAGTGAGTGCTTGAAAATACATGGAAACGTGGGCTACGTGCTCAAACGGAACGCATTGTCGAGTAGTGCGTACGTGTGTCTGGTTATTCGTGGGCTTTTCCACTGCAAGGGAATATTACGAAGAAGCGATAAACGCTTCGCTTGAGTCACGATAGTTGAAAATCGTTATCACCATATATTATAGTCTCGTGGAAATGCTTTTAATTTTTTTTTTCAAACACTGTGCAAGCTATCGATTGAAAAAAAAAAGAAGTATATCAATATTGATACATTTTGGTAGGAGTTTTCTTTGGATCAAGTTGAAGCTGAAGAACATGAAAATAATTTCGTTTTTGTCAAGTGGTTGCTCGAATTGTAACTGCTCGCAGTTTTGTTTGACAATCAATGCAAAATATAAAGTTTTCATGCATATATATTGTATGAAATTTCATGTATAGACATGTGTGCAGTAATATTAGCTGCCTGATGAATCAAAACCGTAAAATTTTAATGATATTTAAAAAAAAACGGAATCGAGTACTCTCATGCGGGAGCACGTAGAATTTAAATTCAGCATATTGATGCTTTTTTCAAAATTAAAAAAAAAACGATATTTCACTACTTCCATAGGGTTCGATCATCTCATTTGACTAGTTGCTGCATCGGTACTTCGGTCTTCGGCCTGAAAATCATCTACTCCGGAGAGATATTTTTCGCTTTAAAAGTATCTGCGTTAATCAAAACGAAAACGCTGGTAGACATCGATGTCCGTTCCATCTTATATCTATGGCATCATTTATTCAAGGAGTCTCAAGTATATGCTGCCTTTCCTCGGTATAATATCCCTGACGTATATCGAGACTTTTCTGTATAGTATATACGTATATGGGGAGGATCGAAAAGTCGAGAGAGAAATGCGAGCACGACGATATTTCATCTCTCGAGAAGTTTCGTAAGTGCACGCCGGAACCGCGATTCATGCGGTTACTCGAAAAGCTCAATACTCGCGGTCGCGAGAGAACGTCTCTGGATGAAAAATCACGAAATACTTTTCGATCTCTCTCTCTCTCTCTCTCTCTCTCTCTCTCTCTCTCTCTCTCTCTCTCTATTCTCTCTCTCTCTCTCTCTCTCTCTCTATCTATTCTCTCTCTCTCTCTCTCTCTCTTACTCTCTCTATAACTCTTACTTTTTTTGGTACCGCTTTCGTTTTACCTTCTCGTTCCTTCTCTCACATTCCTCTTCATCCTTGCGTTTCCTATTGAGTGCATACGGTACGTATATTTATGCAATATATATATATATATATATGGAGCTGAAAGCATGGCTTTTTTCTTCCTCTTTGCTGTCATTGCCACTGCTAAAGATCGAGTGCTGAGTATGTTTGTGTATTCGTGAGCGAGACAGCTTTACAGCGCGTATATAAAGAACATACACAGTTTTATATGCCCTAAGGGCATTTCAGTACACCAGAATAAAATACAAAAGATTTCGACGATCACGTAGCACGAGAGCACAGGCGAAAAGTACTATAAGAGCAAAAGACACATAATTTTTATTAACGAATTCCTCACAAATTTTACTGCAGCTTTTACGCAATCTGATTAAAACTCTGTTGGATAGATCGAATTTTTAACATTTGTGTATAATTTTTTCTATTTTGTTAAAAAAAAATAGTACTAACGATTGTCTTTGAATAATTTCTCAGCACGCGCCATTGTTCCATGGAAAAAAACAAAACGTTTAAGCTTTTAAACTGATTAAGGATGTTCCTCTGTTATATCGATATATATAGTGTCATCGACTTACAAATTTTACAGCCTATTAGTGTTTAGCCTCAAAACGTGTGTGCAAAGATTCAATGAGATCAGGAGCCTCATTGTTGAGGTATTAAATGTAAAAAAAAAACATTATTTAACATGCGTTCTTATATGGCTACTCATGAAAAATAGGTTTCAATCGTTCTATAATTCACATAAGCTTGAAATTCCAGCACCTTAAAAAAATTGTATGACCTAGTTCTGTGTATAATAATAAACCGTGTGCGAAAGCTCACCTCAATTAGGAGCGGTTTCGTTGAGTAATTAAATGAAAAATATTTAAAACAGCTGAAAATAAAGAGGCGCACGCGGTCGATTTCAGACGCCACGGACAATCCTGAAGTTTTTTTAGCCGCATCTTTTCATAGTAAATGGCGTGAAGAATAACTTATCAAATGTGCATTATTATCCCTCTCTACATTTTGGCAAGGTAAAAATAGAAAAAACGAAAATTTGGCATTTTTGTGCTTTAACTCGAAACGGTATGCTCAAACTATACGTAATCATAAATCCTTTACTAGGTAAATAAATTCTTTACAAAAAAGTCTGCCACGGCATATATGTAAAGCTAATAGGTGTGAGAGGCGTCCAAAGTTGTAAAAATAATTAAAACAAAAAACCATTTCAAGTAGATGGCTTTATTTAAATTTCGTTATAAATAAAGTTTTTTAGGCGGTAATGGCTTTCTCGTTGTGTCCAGTTGACGCATGCATTTTTATGCATTATTAACCCAACACTAACGTGGTGATATAAAATTTAACAACTAATGGGTCTACTATTCTGCAATTTCACAAAAATCACACTTCCTCGTCACGCCACTTCGGACACCTCCCACTCAGCCGTTATCGACTTTTCACGAATGCTGTCGCAGACTTTTTTTTTTATAGAAAACTTAATTCTCTACAAAATTGTTCTCGTACAATTTTCTCTATCTTGAATAGTTCGGACAGCGTTTGGAGTTGAAGCTCGTAAAACGTGAGTTTTGAATATTTTTTTTGCAATATAAACGTTAATATTCCAAAAACTTATAGGAGTATATATTGCTATAATTTCCATGCGTCGTTATCAATGCCATTTACTATCGAATAGCGTTGAAACGAAACCTCATGGTTCTAATTCTGATTTCAAGAACACAAAACAAACGGAGGAACATCCTTAAAAAAAATTTTAGACGATGCTCAACGCCACCTCTACGAGGAACTATTTTTCTTGATTTTCGAATTCTCATAGAGGAAACTTTGCACAATGTCAAAAAATTTAAGCTATAAATCGGTAAGTTTTAACTTGCGGCTCAAACCAAAAGACAATTTTATTAGTTATTGTTTCGAAAAATTCGAAATTACTGTAGTTGCACCGAGAGCAAGAAAAGTACGGTGAAAAAAGTGACAGGAATAAATTTATGACTTAAGCGACAATTATTTCGGTTCTGCGGAACGATAATTTAGCTATTCGAACCATTCAAAACAGGTCAACGAAACATTCCAAATAGTTGCAATGACTATAAAATATTTTTATCCTCTCATTCAACTGTATAAATTGTAGAAATTTTTCTGCCTCTATCAGCCAGATTTTCCGCAGTTTCCCCGTGCCCCCGTGCAAATAAGGCCAATTGGAAAAGAATTGCTGGGGACCGCACTTTCGGAGGGTCTCGAGGAATGAAATGAGAATGGAAACAAAGGGAAAGAGACGTAAAAACCTTGACGATGGAAGCATCAATAATAATAATACATACATACGAGGGAATGAAATTATACGCGCAGACAATACATAAAAGTCAGACTCCACCGCGCATCACTTTCTCGCTATTATACTTTGCATTTTTGGCTCTCGCACATGCTATTCCCACATATATATATTTCTGCACGGTATCGTAAATATACAAGCATGCTACGGTCTTTTTTCGTTTTCAAGCGGAAAAGCTCTCGTGGTACACTTCCATAATCTCGAGTGCGGGGAAACGAGATGCCATCGCCATATACTCGCATTTTTCGTGAGAGGCTGGTTTTTCTCTCGTTTTCAAAAAAGCTTTAGCCACCTTCCCGTGTATAGCGATGACGGCGCCGTGGCAATGTCTCCGTGTCTGAGAAAACTTACAGAGAATTGCGGCACTGTACATCGAGAAACTCAGCAAAGAAGTGTGAGAAACTGAAGCCCTAGATACGTGAAAAAAAAAAGACGACAAGATAGAGTTCCTTGGAGTCTGTGAAATCTGAATGAAATCCGCTCTCTCTCTCTCTCTCTCTCCCTCTCTCTCTTGCGGTTATGCAGCCTTGAGCTTCGTGAAAAAAACTCAGCGGAGTAACCCGTCGCGAGTAAAACGCGAGACAATAAGCTCCCGATATCTTCGAACTTCTCGAAGAGACTCCGGGGCTTATCTCCGTGTTATTCGACTACCTAACGATTTTCACTGAATTCTTGACCCAAAATATGAGGAAAATATGCGGGAAAACAAACGTCTCCCGTTGGGCATATCATGTATAAAAGTCGGAAAAAAATCAATTTCCCAACGTCGAAAAAAAGGGTAGACGTACCAGCTGTGGCCGCTCCGCATTTTCTTCGATTTTTATAAAGTTTCAAGGCTGTCTTCACTTCATCGAGCGTAATATTTCGATATTCAAGATGCTTGCGCATCACTATCGATTGCTTTATTGAATGTCTGCTAATTTCTTTCAACGAAATATGACGAAATATGTCAACGCTAAGCGGCTTGTGTAGTCTTCTTGTCAGAAGTGTTAAGGGATCCCGAGGTGAGAAGACTACGGTTTCTCATTATCTAAAGTCATTCCGCCCCATAAAAAATGTATATTTTATCAGTCAAAGCTCATTTGCGGGTTGGAATCACAAAAAACTGACATATCAGCTAAAATACCTGAAAAAAAAACGGTGGCCAAAAGTGGTACATTCAAAACGCAATTGGTCTATTTGTGGCAAGTTTATGGCCAATCCCAATTCAAAGTTTGGTGGCCACAACTGGTACTTCGGATGACAATTGTGGCCACAAATGGTGAAAATGACAGCTACAAGATAATTTCCTATTTTCTTATTTATCATGATCAGAAAAGGTTTTAAATGATAACAATTCAATTCTGTGTACCTTTTAGGTTACATCGATCACTTTTTCAATTCTGTATTTGCAAAAATTCAAACACTGTTCGTAAATGAATGTTCGATAATGCTTAAAGTGTCCACAACTCGTACGTCTACCCTATGCCACAGAAATATATATATATATATCTTCAAGATAAATACTATCAGCTAAATCGGACATAGAAAACGCGATACGGGCTTTTGAGATTCACGAGGTGATCGACCGTAACCTCAACTTTTTTCAGTAATTTTTCTGGTTGGAGGATTTCATGTGAGACATACCGGGCTACTTTAGTCTCGGAATTTCTCGCGTTCGTTGAAAAAATTCTAAAAATTCGTCCGATTTTGAAGCAACATCCGGTTATAACAACCGTACCAAAAGCTTCACGATCCTAAGAGCTTTCGTTTTCAAGAAAATACCATTGTCGGTTTTTTTAACCGATTTTTCGGTGACCCCAAATTGGAGTTTAGTAGGCAAAATATATTATATATTTTTTATTTGAGATTTTACAACTTTTATGATGATAGAATCTCTAAATTCGTAATGTAATGACGGTTAAAATTTTTTTTTTTTTCACTTTTTCCATAAAGTCGCATTTTCCATAGTTTAAAGATTTTAATTTTTTTCTCTCCTTCTCTTTTTAATTTTGACATATCATTGGTACTGCTCTCAAGAAGATTCATGAATAATGTTTTTGGCAAATATGATGTTCTTAGAAAAAAAAAACTTTCTATTGTACTTTCAATTATTTTCTCACCTTCTCTCGGAATTGAGGATAAATTGTAACTGAAAAGCGTTGAGTGGGCAAATTAAGTAATTCTTAAAATACGATTACTTAAATCTTTCCCCTATTTTTCCAAACCATTGACTATGGAACAGAAGAATTTTTCTATTAATTATTTATGATTACTTGGCTATTGAACTCATACAAAAATTATTATATATATAATAATATGTTCTACGTTTTTTCAGAAACAACACAAACGAAAATTATATCATACGAACAATAGTGAATTGAACTTCAAATGGCAAATTTTTAAAGAAAAATCTTATTTTTTAAATAAAGTCTACAGAGGATAAAAAAATCTAGATATGCGTTTTTTTCTGTAGAATCTTCGCACAAAAAACCAAGAATTTAGGTCCTCAAAAAATTAAAATGTGATTCAGCCTTATTGAGATATTGAAGAAAAAGATCTCCACAAAATTTTATCGGAAAAGCAAGAACTTGAGGTCTTGAAACTTGATGTGGTTTTGTACACAGACAGTTCATCAATCCCACAGATACAGAGAATTTTTCGACGAATTTTAAAAACGTATAATTATACTTAATATGACTTGAAGAACCGTGAAATGTCTCGGATGTCCTTTGTTGGACGTGCTCGTATACATTCTCAATGAGGGGAAATGAATTCGGTTGGTGAGAGAAGAAAATATCGAGATGGTATTTAAGTATATAAAATTTTAGGAAAACATTGGACACAGGCCATGTCAGTATATCTTGTGTGTTACGCCCGTTTGTCTGTCAGCAGTAAAAAAAAATAACGATATTTATCCTGTTCGAGGATAATAATGCAGCTGGAAGAGAAATTTCGAAGGGACAAAGTGGCTCCTATACTGATTGCTCCGTTCTTTACTCTCTTAGATGTACTTTTTTTACTTCCTCCCATCTCTCGCGCGAAGTATATCCTCTTTTCTTGCACTTTCGTGCATACATGAAGGGTATATTCACCGCAAACACCGAGAGCAAACGAAAATAGATAACGATTCTGTACGATCGTTGCAGATACTGCTCCTCCAGGCGTCGTCCTGTCGTTGTTTGGTTATCTGGCAACGTTTTCTCGTTTCAACGCGACAAAAGAGAGGCTGCCTTTTATACGAGACAGAATCTATAAAAAATGTTGGTTAGGTCAGCCAGAGATCGTTTTCTCGTCGCGAATTTACGAGAAATGTAATAAGACATTTGATCGCACCTACAGGGATAACCATTGAACGACTTCCGAGCTTTTATTTCTCTTTATTTTTCATTCCGATCATATTATAAATTCCGCAGGAATGCGAACAAGTGCGGAGTCAATTCTAGTGTGAAGGGAACTGTGAAGGTCCAGTGGCCGCACACGTCCCAGTCGTCGCACATCACCACAAACATTTATATTTATTAAGCATTTCATGATTAATATAGGAATTCTAATAATCGCAAGGTGATCGACAATACTTCACTGACGTATAAAAAAATTGACTAGCATCTTACGCGGGATATAAATTATTTTCATTTATTTATTCCGACCCACACGTGTTATTGAGGCCGTATCAACGGAAATCCTTATCGAATATGCTAAGGAATAATGAAAGATTTTTAACACTCATCTCGTTTAGATTGTACGTGTTTTGGAGATAAATTATACCTCATTTTGTTCAGGAAAAAGTAGGGTTTTCCATACAGCAGTTAAACTTCCCGTAAAGCTCAATCGAACCATGTAATCTTCGTGTTCTATTATTGGGACAAGGAAATCATGAGTTGTAACCCTGTCAAGACACCGTTCGGAGACTTGTACAGACGCACGTATAATTCCATAGGCCCGTTAGCCCCACAGTACGACATCGAGAGACTCGGTAGAGTCTCGGGACAAGTACATTTTCCCGCCGAGAGTCGACGAAGTATCTATTCCCGAGCCAACTCCGTAGACGCGCATTGGCTACCTTTATCATGCATTGTAGAACAAATTAATGAATAATCATAATTTCTAATCATAGTTTCATTACATAATTCGATAACGATCTACCGATTAATATCAAAATTAATTAAATCGCTCCACACGTTATCGAGTTTCATGACTTTCAAAATTTCATTGGGTCACTTTTATCTCACTTATCGTCTCCTCATCGTGTATGTCACGCAAGGCGAGTTTCTATGGCTCGTGTCACGCAAGGCGCGTTTATATGTACGAGACACACGAAGCGGCGAATGGAGATCCGCACTGCTAAACTTAGCCGCGTGGCGGCAGCATCATAGATTGCGCCTTTTGGCGGAGCTTTTGAATCTTTTCTATCGAAATAAACATTTGTATTGAAAAATGAGCTCTCCTCAAGAGAAAATATTACGAAATCAATTCAAAATAATACAATATTTTACCTAAATTAAAACACTAGTTGATAATTGAATTGAATTAACCCATTATGCGTAATTGTTGTGTTTCGTTGTGTGAAAGAGAGGGAACTTTTTCATTTCCAAAAGACGATAAACGTTGGAGTCGCGATAATTGGTATCACTCGGACACAAGAATTCTGGATCAGGATATAATTACTAATGCATGCTGCATCTGATAATTGAAAACTATCACTGTCATCGTAGAAGAACAATCGAAAAGAAAAAAATATTACATTATTATTTTAGAAATTTTAGTGATGCTATTTGCGAGATTATATACTTTTATTTATGTACCAAAAATTATATTTTTAATATCGCGTACCTTTTTTTATCAAATAATGTATATTTTTCAAGTAAACATATCTCTAAAAATATAGATCGCAGAAAAAAAAATGATCCGAGGTAAAAGTTGTAGTTTTTCATCACCTTTTCAATGAAATCGGTATCATAATTTTATCGTCCTTGTAAACTATATTTTTTTTACGAAAATGTAAAAAATGTTTTTTTTTTCTTCGAAAAACACTACTTTTATTTTGCTGCCGAATTTACTCAACCTTCGGGCATGTGTGTAGATTTAGTAGAAAAATCGCCAGAATGGGAACGTCAACCCTTCTGGCTTAAAAAAAAACGATGCAGGTGATACAAAAACTTGTTTATTTACGGGAGAGAGCGTTGTTCTGTTCAAGAAGAATAAAACGATGCTAGTCGAAAACTTATATTACAGAGCTATTGTTTCGCAAAAGAGTTCCATAATATAAATGAAATTTGAGAAACAAAAGTTGTAGACATTACCCAATGATTCCAAGTATTGGGAGCGATTTCTCCATCCTTATAGATACGAAACAATATGAATTATTCGTCAAACTGATTTTTTTCAAGGAAGGAATGTATGTATTCAGTGCCAACACAAAATAATCGATAGGTTTTTAGGAATAAAACATTTTCAGCAGGGTAATTCTCAGTTTTATACAATTTCACACGATTAGTTTTTTTTTAGTCCAGAACCCCTGACGGTCCTATTCTGGAGATTTTTTTTACCGAATCTACACGTGTGCCCAAAGGCTGAGTAAATTTTGCAGCAAAATAAAAGTGGTTTTTCTTGAAGAAAAAAAATGTTACTTTTTCATTGAAAAATTTAGTTTACAAGGATGATAAAATTATGACATGGATTTCATTAAAAAGATGATGAAAACTACATCCTTTACATAGAATACTTTTTTTCTGCGACGTATATTTTGAGAGATATTTCTACTTGAAAAAATATAATATTTCTAAAACGGTTATTGAAAAATCTGAAATAATTCACTCAAAGGCTCTTAAGGTAGTATCTCCACAGGATAGTTGAATTATGAAATGGTCGAAATTTGGCATACAGGTTATTTAATATGTTATCCGAACATCCGTGCAATTTAGATAAGCTTAACCATCCCGAACCCGAGATATTTTCACTCAAAGTTGGCTTGATTTACACGTAACATATGCGCCATGCATGCACGAAGAGTTAGTTATTAATTCTACCGTCAAAACTAAAAATAAGAAGTTGATGAAAAAAGAGAAGAAGCTAGAAAGGGATGTCACGAATAATGTGAAAACAAATTCAGGAAGATATACCATTTAGTTTTTGAGATATTGTACGTGAAAGAGATACGTCTATGAGCCTTGTTTCATGCGTGCTCGCTCATCGCACTTCGCCGTGCCTACGCTCCCGCTTATTCCCCGCCACCGGTCGCGGAGATACTACCTTAACTAGTTTTACAAACTGGCAAAGTTTCGAAAATTTCGGGGAGAGTCGCAAAAAAGTGGCTGGTATGGTGGAGAATGCTTCATATATACATATATATATCTCGCCTTAAAAATGTATTTATTTGTTTTAATGAAAAAAAGATCCTCGCGAAAGATCTAACAAAAAAAAATTACTTTGAAAAAAGACGTGATATCACAATAAAAAACGCCTCCGGCGAAAAAAAATTGGACAAGTACATTTTAAGTATTTTTCCCCACACAAAAAGCATTGATATCATTATACGGCCAAGTCATCGTCACGATTGAAAATAATGATGCAATATGTTCTTACATTATACTCTCTTTCACTTACAATATACCAATTGTAAAAAATTGTCAAATAAATTCAAATATCACGAAAAGTTATGACTTAAATTAAACCTTATGGCGGGGGTTTCATCAACATGAACAACACCTTTAAACTACATCCTTAAAAAAGTTATGAAATAAATCAAATGTAAAATTAAAACACTAGAACGAAATATAAGTAAGTACTTGGCACTACCGTGGTTTGACATCGAAATATATGTATCAAATGAAAGTAGCGCCAAGTACTTACTTATATTTCGTTCTTGTGTTTTAATTTTACATTTGATTTATTTCATAACTTTTTTAAGGATGTAGTTTAAAGGTGTTGTTCATGTTGATGAAACCCCCGCCATAAGGTTTAATTTAAGTCATAACTTTTCGTGATATTTGAATTTATTTGACAATTTTTTACAATTGGTATATTGTAAGTGAAAGAGAGTATAATGTAAGAACATATTGCATCATTATTTTCAATCGTGACGATGACTTGGCCGTATAATGATATCAATGCTTTTTGTGTGGGGAAAAATACTTAAAATGTACTTGTCCAATTTTTTTTCGCCGGAGGCGTTTTTTATTGTTTCAGCTGTTTCGAGATCGGTGTCGTTATACTTACATGGCACTATTGAGTTCCAAAAGCTAATTTTATCGAGATTTGAGAATCGATGCTCATTAACTCGGGCTTTTAGTGTTCGAATATCGCATTGTGCGGACACTGGTACATTCCAGCTTTCCACCTTTCTCGCGGTACATAAGTAATAAATTACGCAATACTTTAATGAACATTGCATGTGTTTTGGAAACTCAAAATCATAATCTTCAAGGTGTTTGAAGTCATTAATGGAACGCATGAGGCTTTACGTCCTAAATTTGTATATCAATCTGAAAGGAACCTTATTAGGTGTGCAGCCACTGGTACATTTTAGTATGCACAAAAATTCCTTATATGAGGTGAATGTCCCAATTAGTGAACATTTAACGGAGAATTCACGTTCTTTTTACATTTTTCAATCATATCTGAGTACGATATCCATTAAAACTTTGGTTTCATTTCAACAATTTCAGCGGGCCCGAATAATGACACGACATAGTCCCAGTTAATGAACAGTCGGGGAATCAATCCGAAAAAATAGTTATTATACTTTTATTTCACATTTACTCAGTTCCATTTGCATTTTTTTTTTATGAATGAATAAAAAAAGAAATCAATAAATTGCGCAGAATTTCTAAAGGGATTGGAGAAAACTGAAACCTGTTTAGGTTATGGAACACCAGTCAGCAACTCGGACACGTCCTAAATTCGTTGTCCCGGTTAATGACGGAACAGATGGAAGTGCCGATTTTTAAAGCTAAATTCATAATACATCGAAAACAGTAACTACTTTGAACTTTTTCTAGTCGGAAAGTTGAAAACTGCGAACCTTTATTTGCGGGTATTGAATCAACGATCCCATAAATGTGCAAACTATAATTAAATATGTACCGGATAGTACCGGATCGGTCAACAACTGGGACGCGTTCACTATCTGGGCCGTTTAGAAAAAAAAAATAATAATTACGAAAATAGGAGTTTACGATTTCTTTTGATTTTTATTTTGTTTTTTCCAGCATTCTTCTCATTTCTTGAAATTATTTCCAGGATTCGATAGCTGTCTATACACGAAAGAATTTCGTCTTTCGTAAAGTAAAAATCAGAGGGAAATTTCCAATTCTTGATTTTTACGGAGCAGTTGAAAGACACGACTACACATTCCGATTTTTGTATACCAATTATTTTTACTTTTCACGCTACGTGAATGATTAGCATTAATCATATAAGCCTTGTGGACGTCTTCAGTACCTTTAATCTCTCGTCAAATTTTTCGATATTATTTTGCACCATACGATAAATAATTCAACTCGGAATTTATCGGGCGAATAGTGTATATAGCTCGGTGCTCTTCTCGTTGAGCAACGACACGAGCTTTTCCGGTTGAAATGGGATGAGAGAACTTTTCCTCCTCATTCTTGTTGGCTGTCTCGTCATCTCTCTCCCTCTCTCTCTCTCTCTCTCTCTCTCTGTCATTTCCTTTTCCTTCCTTCCTTCCTTCCTTTCGTCCTTTCCTACGCAGGTATATCTTTTGCTTTTCCTCTCATACTTCGAGATGTACGAATCCTAGGAGAGCCTACACTATGTCTACGGGAAAATGTTTATACGACTATACTTTCGGCATTCTATTATAAATTACGTGCATCAGATTTTAACGAGATGCAAAAAATTGTCCCCCAAAATATTACATGATTTTCTTTCGAAATTTGGGAAAGCTTTTCTCGGTATACTATTGGAGAAATTCCAAGCGAGCAAATGAGTTAGTTCCGTTCACCCGAAAATGTGATGTATATTCGGATTTAGCCGGATAGGACTAGACGAGGAAGCTTAGCTCTCAATTTCTGTGCAAAATAAAAATTCAGCCGGTTTATTTTATTTTTCATGATCCCGATGGAACTGAAAACGAAATGGTTTCCGCAGGGAACGAGCAATTTTCTCGATTCTGATTGCCCCCTTTCATCGAGTATAATGGTGTCTTAGTATTCCACGCGCGAGCTTCGGTGATATCGAACAAATTTCAAGTCACGTGTATAGCCAAATATTTTTGAGGTAATCCCTGAGGGAGTATAGAAGGAGAGGGGGGGGGGGTGCAATAAATTTACTCTGAATGCAACAAAAAAGTCTCGATTTCAATTTTTCCGGGGCGTATTTCGAATTCAAGAAAACGTCGATGGTCTGCTCTTATTATATATGTATATGTATATTTATATATATAGATTATATATAGAGTATATAATATAGATTCGTTGGAGATGCGCCAGCGGGAAAATAAATAAATTACTTGTTCTCCTATTCGATTTGGCCGGTTGGCATACTAGCCAGAGAAAAGCCAAGAGAGAGGGAGAGAGCAATATAGTGCACTGACATGGGGTTTTCCATACGAGGAGGAACGATATGTGATTTTTGGGTCCCTTCTAAGGCTCGCAAGATTCTCCCTGAAAGAACATCCGAAATTTCTTAAAAGTTCTTTTTTAATTTGTTTTTTTAGACATTTTCGAAATGAATGGCTACTGGCAATTTATCTCAGTGATAAATCATTCGTCCTCGTTTTTTTCAACCCTTACATAGGAATTTCCGCGATTTTTCAAGCTCATACTTTGCGAACGAAATTTTTTTTTACGACAAATTCAGTTTTAAACTTTAACATGATATTAATTTAAACTAATGCTGTTTTTTTTTTCGTTCAGAGGGCCAAACTGAATATTTTTCGGGGGTATGTACATGTAACGGCAATAATGACATCTTTACAGATTTATTTTTGCCACTTAAACCTCGTAATAATTTCTGAGAATAATGGAAGATATGTTTGAGGAAAAACACATTCGAAAACCCAAACTTTAGGTTCCTATACTATAAAAAAACGATTAAATATTTTTCGTGACCATATTATGGCCTTGAAAGATCCGAATTAATTCATGAACATATTCTTGACACTTTGGACAACTCTCGAAAAAAAAAAAAAAAATCCACAAATTAGCTGGATGATTGGGCGGGAAATTCCCCATGTACAATGTATCGTAGAGAGAGTCTGTGGATGTGGTATTCTATTTCTTGCTCTTTCGATGCTCTCACCTGCTCTCATGTATTAGGGACTGTGAGACGTGTGCTCTTGATATTGGGATAGTTCCGGAGTGGCTGCATAAGAGTCGAACCTTGTGTGCTCTGGAGAAAAGCAAATATCCAGTCAAGGGGTGAGTTCTCGTCCCGGTAGAGCAAGACTGCTCGTTTCGAACGTATTACTTTTGCCAGGCAATTCTTTCTCTATCCAGCATGCCTATATATGTATATAATTTTGGTATTGAGAATACATGCAATGAGAGAGAAAGAGAGAGAGAGAGAGAGAGAGAGAGAGAAAGAGAGAGAGAGAGAGAGAGAGACGAAAAAGAACACAGAGCTGACTCTTCGGATTAAAAATCTCGAAATTCGTTTGGAGTAGGTGCTCGCGCGAGTATCGCACGAACGTAACAGCATCTTCGCAGTAGTCTACGGTTTGTACACGACAGCCAAAAAACAATAGGATGTAAATCAAGGGAAAGAGAGTGAATTCCAGGAGAAAAATGAATTTAAAAAAACAACAGAAAAATTATACTTTTCGGAGGGTTGAAAGAAATTTCTGGAAATGAGATAGCCTCACGAATATTACGAAAAAGAGGGAAAGAAAACGTAAAATTTATTGCTCGTAATAATTTGTTAATAAGCAGCAAGACAATAAATATTTTTATCATTAAAAAGAGCATAATGATCCTGGAAAAATTAAATTACTCGGTCGAAGCTAGTTTAATTTCGAGTAAAAGTTAGAGGTAGGTTTTTTATTTAAATAGTCAATGGATTGATATCAATATTGTGAGAATTAAAATTTGTTTAATTGAAGAAAAACATCTCTGAAGCAAATAACTGAATATATATTTAAATCAACATGGAATGGTTGCACAACTGTCAAAGGTTACAGTTTGTATCAAATTGATGGAATTGATATACACGTTCGATCACGTATACATTCGTCGATTTTTTCGTTTTTTTTTTTTTGCTTTTTTAGTGCATTAATCTGTTGCATAAATTTATATAAAGCGAGAGAGAGAGAGAGAGAGAGAGACAGACAGAGAGCATCGACAGAAGTGAGCCCACGCTTTCCATTATCCCGATTATTCATGAAAACCCACATATCCCAAGATTGGAAAACGATCACGAAGAATTGTGTCAATTAAAGAAATTCGCCCATTCGTTAAACGCTATAGAACCGACATAACGCGAATCTCTTCGATTCAATACGGCCTATAATTTATTTGCTTCGACGTGATAGAGAAAACAACTCACGTTCCATCTCTTACGTTAATTAAACGCGCCCCCGCGACCTAATATCGATTTTTCCATTAGAGCACACGTTTCACAACTATACTAATTTAATGCCGACCGATTTTTTTTTTTCTTCCTCCGTTTCCTATCGCAGGCAAAATAGACTGCAATGGCGCCGAATTCGACTTTCGCGTGATTTGGGGTGCAAAAAAATTTACCGAGGTATCGGGAATATTTCGGATACCGCGTATCACATCGAGAGGAAAGGCGGGTCGTTAAGAGGGAAAATCGTGGTCGAACGCGAGTATAACCGCGTGCATCTAGTAACCGGAAATAAGCAAAGAATCTTTGTGCTCCGTGATGCCGCGAAGCGAAGAAGCGTTATACGTGTGGATTCGATCCTGCTCTTATGTATCGGCGCTATTAGATCGTAAAAAAAAAAGCACATAGAGAAGGTTTCGGCACGCAGGGGTGTCGTATAACGTGCAGTAAGTAGTCTAGTACGTTTTGCCGTAGCGTTGAACTCAATTCGAGAGCATTACCCTGGGGGATCGCTTGAGCCTTAAAGTTTTCCCATATGCGTGTACAAACACATTAGCGATTGTCACCATGTCTTTTTATCATGTTTTTCTTTTTTTTTTTTTTTTCACTCAGCAAGAGTACTTTCATGCTCTATCTCCAATGTGTCGTAGTCATAGAAGATGAGAATGACAAGAGTTGACGTGAAACTCTAATAATCGATAAGCTCTCGGATGCTATATAGCATGGTGGGAAATGGATTTTTTTTTTATCGAGGTAGCTAGAAAACATTGCCGATGATACTTTAGGGATGGATGCAGCCGCGGATGCAACGCATTTTGTTCGAGGGTATAAGGTCGTTTTTTGTACATTGAAAATTCTACCCGAAATTTCCTACCCAACAACATCCCTACCAAAATCTAAACATTTCGAAGAAGCCTGCCAAATTACAAGTCAATCATAAAACGAGTCGACCAGGCGTTAGGAGCACACCTAACATCTCTGCCCAATTACAAGTCTACCAGATAGGAACTCTCCGGCGAGGCTGATGGTAAGTTACCAGGAGAGATTGCCTGGAATAACGCACAGGATAATTTGGCGATAACTTTTCATCAGACATGCCGGAGAGGAAAGTGAATCTACGATTTTTGGAAAAAATAGATCTACGTAGATGAAATTTCATTCAAAAAAATTACTACGATAGATCTGAATTAGATCTATGAAGTTCTAAACGATTTTTTCCCCGGGTTGGTAGAGAATTTAGCGAGAGCCTCATTCTATATAAGTGGAGATTATATTTATTGGGTAAAGATGTTAGGCAGTTCTGATGTCTGGTAGAGTTTTTTTTCGGTAGGTTGTTGTTCGGACAGCCTAAATACTTGATGGAGATTTTATTGGGTGCGGTGAAGTTTCGTATGGCATTGTAAAAATATGCGGCCAAGTGAACATATATCGAAACAATTCGAAGTTTATCATTTCATGCGGTAAAAATGCACCTTTCAGTTCAATAATCTCCGTCATTACTCTCGATTGACATACACAAAAGTGTGTCAAATAAATTGATTAATAATTTAACGCTCACTTGACGTGTTCCTGGTGCTGCAGCTGCCACAAATGAATGTTAGTCGAAACGTTAAACATTTATTCGAATGTCAAACACGGTTTTAAAAAAAAAAATAAAAAATCGCCCCTCAGACCTCGAATAACGAACCGCAAATACAATGGATGGCGCATCGAATATCAATGAATTGGAAATTCCATTGCACGCAATAGAGAGCGAGACAGAGAAAGGAGAGAGACAAAGTAGACGGCAAAATTAGTGGGTTCGATTCCGGTTAATCCAATTAGAGAGATTCATTGGAATTCATTACGCCGGTGAATCATCCGGTATATCGGTTGACAATTGCTAGTGCGGTCGTCGTCTGCTTTTGACGAAATTGACGAATTATACGTTTTCGTGTAATCGAAGCGACGATGGAACGAATCAGAGCAAACGCGCGATTAACCGCATTTTGTCCTATTAGCGATGTGTCGAAATGCAAAATTTACAGGACAAAAGCTAATAGCTCATCGACGATAAATTGTTTCACCAGACCGACACCTGCTTCCGGTCAATGGCATCGAACATTGCAATTAACGATTGACAAATGTAAACGCGAGGTGATCACGCATCCTATTCGCGATGCTCACGACCGCGATGGCGGCGCTGGCAGCAGCCTGGTCACGTGGTCCCCCACAGGAGGCTATAGCTATTAGCACTGCTTCCCGTTTGTTTATCTTTTTATATTCAAAGTTTATAAATATTTTCTCGATATTTTTTCCAAGATATTAATAATACGCGACTTTGAAGAGTATGCCAAAGTAGAAATATTAATGATGGAGAGAGAGAGAGAGAGAGAGAGAGAGAGAGAGAGAGAGAGAGAGAACTTACAATTCGGCCAAATTTTAACCGTCGGCTGCAAAAAATTAAGCACAGACGAGAGAGAAAGTCACTGCACCCTCGTAAGGCAATTTAGTGTGATGTTATGTCGTTCCACACATTATGTACAGTATTTTGAAAATAAAAAATAAACAGACGATTGAGAACATATGCAATTTTCCTATAAAACTGATCCGTCGTGATGTTGTAAACGCACGTGTGGTGTGGCTACATAGCTACTCATGGAGAAATATACGCCCCTGGACTATGCTTTTTCGTAGACTTTTTGGCTCCCCAGTAGATCTGATAATAAGAGAATATAGATTGAAAATAATCTTTGCTTTGCGGAAACAATAAATTTTAATAAATGGTGTGCAAGGCGAAAAAATTTTAAAACAAAAACTCAAATCTGGCGTTAACTTGAACTCAAATTGAGATTAAACGAAAATTTCATATCAATGAAAATTGAAATTGAATTAAAAATGGAGTGAATAAAAATTAATGACCTGCGTGAGGTGTAGAAAAAAAAAATTTTTTAAAGTAATTGTAATTCTTTTTAATGTTGGCTCAGAAGTTGCAGAAATCAAAAACTTACGTTCACTTTAATATTATTTAATTCCCGATTAATGTAGCATGGATCGGGATTTTAATTGATTTTCAAGACAATCGAAGAAATAAGAAAATGTAAAGCGAAACTTTTGCTTCAAGCGGTTCCTCGCTAGGCATGTCGTGAAAGTCTATTGTGCTAATAATATGTATGTGCGTAACAAATATATTAAAATCCGATATTCGTCGACATGTATTACATTGTTAATATTCCTTTATTTATTCCCTTATAGCGCGACATCGTTGTTTTCAGAAATAAACATGAAATAATATTTTAAAAAGTGTCACGCAGCATTATTTCTTGCGCGGGCTGGATTCGTACAAGACGACATATAATAGGGTAGACGTACCAGTTGTGGCCACTGTACCGTTTGTAACCACTCCGCATTTCCCTCAAGTTTTTCAAAGTTTCAAGGCTGTGTTCACTTCGTCGAGCGTAATATTTCGATATTCGAGATGTTTGCGCCATATATTTGTGTCGATATATATGGCCACAAACGTAAAATACTTGACAGTTATGTGGTGGCCGAAAGTGGTACATTCAAAATGTGATTGTTCTATTTGTGGTCAGATTTATGGCCACAAATAAAGCACACTTATACCACTTCAGTAATATATCTTTGTGACGCAAATAAATACATACATAACTATTTTTAACTCGAATCTGCCGATACTGCGATTGTCTAAAACTCCACCTTTCGTTTGTAGCGCATTCGTATCCCAATTTAAAGCTTGGTGGCCACAACTGGTACTTCGGGGATGGCCAAAAGTAGTACAAATGTGGCCACAAATGGTGAAAATGAAAGCTACAAGATAATTTCCTATATTCTCATTTATCATGATCATAAAAGGTTTTAAATGATAACAATTCGATTCTGCGTACCTTATAAGTTATATCGATCACTTTTTCAGTCCTGAATTTGCAATAATGTGAACACTGTTCGTAAATGAATGTTCGAAAATGCTTAAAGTGGCCACAACCGGTACGTCTACCCTAATTTTAAAAAAATCCATGCAAAGGTCGTTGAAAGGGGCTTGAATTTTAAAGTACTAATCAACTAGTGTCATCGAACTTCAAAGAGTTTCATAATCTTGAAGCGGAGGCAATTTTTCGTCCTCGAATAATTGTATTTAGAACTGAATCACAATTTTATAAGATAAAAACCGTAGATTTATCTTTGCAAATTCGTGATAGCCTTCCATTTAAATTTGACGTCCTCGCACCGATAAATCAATGGCATGACAAATTTCTTTTAGATCGACAAACCGTTTTCTAGATACTTCGCTATTTCACTCACCATTGGACATTTAATTTTGTCAAAATGCTTGAAAAAATCGAGCTTCGATACTCTTAAAGTACAGATATAAGTCCAAGTATATGTGCAATCCTAAAAAAATTACAAAGCCATTGACAGAAAGTGTCTCAACTATCCTGAGCTATTGCTGAGCATTTTAAACATCTGAACTTTGAGCAGCATCGCTCTGAATGCACCATATTGATTAATCTGCATGTGATAAATTGCTTCGAGCGAAAATATCTCGAAACTAAAATGACGATAACAACAAAAACTCTTAACTGCCATTACTTTATAAGGCTACCGTAAGCAATTGCAAATTATCAATTGATATAAGCTTTCGGGCAAAATCTTACGATAATTTTTGAAAAATTTCGATCTCGCGCTTCTATTATTCAGGATCGTCGTCTCAATTCTGGCAACGAACAATTCAGGATTCCCGTGAAATCCCCTTCTGTATCCAGTACGGGGGTTTTATCGGAGACCTCTGCGAGAAGCCTTCGAGTCAATCGGACTGAAGGAGAAAAATTTCATCTCCCGGACCTCCGAGGCTGCTCATGCAAGCATTTCGCCGCGTTTCATTTTCTGCTCTTTTTATAAAAAATTTCAGTGACGCCTCGGGGATTTTATGAATTTTACGAACGTCGAACGTGTGCAGTATCTTCGATAACGCTCGAACCGCATGTGCTACAAATGGCCATTTTTACTCAAGCGTCATTACGCATACGCACATCAATTGCAAAAGCACTGCATCGCTGCGGCCACAAAATTGTTCGTCGTGTGCGCATATATCTCGACACGATCGTTACCCAGCAGGGCTTTTTTTGCGCTCAAGTTACTACCGCTCGTTGGCAAAGCCGCAATGATCGTAAAACCACCGCAGGGAATATAACATGAAAATGCGTGAGAGATTTTACGTCTACGATGGTGCGCTTTTACTTATAGTGCCGCTGCACTGCAGAGCAATGAATATAGTCCAAAGTAAGACAAAATCGTCCATGGACGATAGTGAGAATATGAAACAATGGAAACTGCTACCGGAAATTACGTTTTTCAAAGATTCTTTTCGTCATAAAACTAGAATTTCATTTTTCTACATTCTGGGATTCATATGATTTGCGTCAATGTTCACGATAATCTGACACGAGTATTTCAATAAAGATATTCTTTACTGCTGGAATCGTTAATTATAGAGCCAAGTTTTGTTTCAATCGTGCGACCTCCTTTGTCTTTTACGTATCTCATTATCTTATTCCTCACCTTTTCCAAATTCCATACTCTATTTAATTCCTTGAGACCTACCCAGAGTGTGTTATCCGAAGCCAATTTTTCCTAATGGCCCTGGCCTAATATAGTCTTGTATTGCATTTGCACGAGGCCACAGAGAAACTGCGGAAAACCTAGTGGATACAGTGCAGCTATATTTTACAGAGTTTCAGTTGTATTGTCACCAGAAAATCAGTATCAAAGAAATTGTATAGCGTTAATCAAATTATTTTCGAAAGCTTTTTTGTTAGCGTACAATTTTTTTTTCGTATGTGCCGTTCTCGGTTTAGTCAGGTTGAGTCTACGGCTGATCTTGTATAGCAATGAAAACGGAAAAAGAAAAGTGTACGGTATAAAGCCTTGCTGTAATTCACTTCAGGGCCGAAAACGTTTGACGTTGAATCGGAATTTGTGAAAAACAAATCATTCATTAGCTCATCAAAAATTATCATTCGACTCGTCAAAATTTTCACGCCTGGCGATTATTCAATATTAATGCGCATGCCAGAACGGGTTCGTCCACAATGCTCGGTCGTATTTACGCAATGCACTGTGTACATAACACCTTTGGAATGTACCGAATCAGCGTGGCATGTTTGTTGCGTTATGGAGAACTTGCGATTTCGGATATTTGCACGCTGAATTAATTTGCATAAATTTATGATTTAAAACAAAACTTTAGGCGCTGATGAATTAAACTAAAGTGATCAACAATAAACCTGCGACAACTTGACATATTTTTTTACCGAATTATTAATTGCTTCCCTTTATTTATACACTAGGAAGAACTATTCGCTTACGAAAATTCAAAGTTGTTCGTAGTAAATTGAATCCGAAATAATTAGTAAAAAAATAATGAATGCAAGTGCTATCTATAAGATCAGGGTGTCTACTTTTTTCGGCGACCAGAAAATCATGACATTTAAGGTTTTTTCAGGAACAAAATAAGGATTTTTCATGACTTTTTTGACAATCTACAACTGCATTACAAAATTTTGAAATGTGATTTTCCAAATATTCACAGTATAGCAAGCAGTTTGACATTAACATCTCGATTTTTTTTATCATCATAAATATTGTTACCACAACGCTGATGCAAGAAACGTATGAAATGCATATATTTTTTTTTACGAAAAAAAAAGAGTAACAAACAATACAGTTTTTCAATAAATTTATTTCCATTTAGTAATACCAGTGCGAAAGGTATCGATATTTTTTTATTTATTTAGTACAGAAGGAACTTTGAGCGTATCACTTATTTTTTAAAACGTAAGTTTTGTTTGGTTTGCGCTGCTCGACACAGCGAAACCAACATAACGTCGACTAGTACACAACGTTAATACTGAACGTAGAAATATCATAGAAAGAAATAATATGCTCCTTTAGTACGGATAGCTTAAACTTTACGAATTTCAAGTTGTTTAATATACCTCTTACGAGAAACTTTTTAAAAATATCTTACAACTTAGTGAGACTAGAGCTTACAAATATAGAATCACAGTTGTAAATATATATTATTCTTTTTATATCAACTTAAATCTCTTGAAAAAATCAGTGAACACTGGTGAACAGTTAATGCTCTAAATTTGCGACTTTTTCGTCTATTTCCGCGGCTTGCTTTAATGCTTCACTCATCACCATGTTTCTTTGTGCTTTCAATTCCTGCAGTATTCTCGCTTTCGATTTCTTTTCGGCATGTAGTTTTTCTGCTTCGTCCCGAGACTTTTTTTCTGCAACAAGAGCTTCTTTGTACCACGACGAAGCATTGCGTGCAGCAGAAATCAGAGGTTTCGAGTCAGCACAATTCTGTATTCCACCTTTATCGAGAACGCCGTCGTAGATCACTCTTTGTGCGATGAGAGATTTTTCCGTTTGGTTTTCGACCAAACACTCTCGATTTATCGAAAATCCTCTTTCGAGGGCCGAATTACCGTGCGAAAGAATCATTATTTTTTTTATAAAATTCAGCAAGTGAATGTAATTTTCCGAACCATGAGATTCGATTACATTTAACCAAAAATGATCTAAACGCTCCGTGCTTCTTTGAAAGGTTTTCAATTGATGAGATGTACTCTCGTGTCGTAAAAGTCGTCTGAATTCCGTAGCAACTTGATCTGCTTGTACGCCCGTCATTTGCTTAGCTTCTACGGATTTTTTTAGTACCGCTGCGAGTCTTTCCGTCGCCAATTGCGTTTCGAGAGCTGTGGTAGGATTGAAACAGGAAATTCCTTTGACGATCGAAAATTTCAACGGAGACCGCTCTGTGACCTTCCCGACAAAAAACTTTAGGCATTGTCGACATTTCTCTTTGAATTGGAGAACCTCGAGAGCTGTAACACCTTTTACACCTCGAAGAGCGTTTTTCGTCGCAAAACCGATATCTACATTTTTGGCACCCAAAAGATTTTCCGGTTTATCTAAGTCAATGTTAATAATATTCTTTCCGCTCAAAACTTCTGGTTTTACAAATCTCGCCATTTCATCGCTGATCAGAAGCGAGAGAGTATCAAAAAGAAAAGGTGCCAGAGGATCGTCCGATTGAAATTCTCTGAGGAAAGGTTCTATTCTCCCGGCAAGAGATTCGAAAAATGCGAGTTTTGCGTCCAAGAACTTATCATTTAGTGCCTCAGCAACTAGTTGAAAACTATTGCACCGAGGTGCTTTCTTATTTTTTTTTACTTCGGATACGTACTTACAAACATTCGGGAGTATTTCGCGAGCTCTCGCAATTACAGGGACATTTTCGAGCCACCTAATTGCACAGAATTTCTTTGGGAATGTATTCGATCCTGATGCAGCAGTATAGTCTCCTCTCCGGGATGGAACATCTTTGAATAAGTTGTATAGAGCTCGAAGAAAGGGGACAATATTCCACTCGGTAGCTGACAGTCCGGTCTTAATAGCACCATGTAACGTATGTAAGCCACATGTGCCCAAGTCAAGTAACTTCTTATCTGTGAGAGTCTCGTTCAGATCTGCTTGCAGATCTCTAAGAAACTTTAAGTTAACATTTGGACCATCCATAGATATTTGGATTATTTTCGTTAATAAATAATCAGGCACGCACTTTTTGAGAGCGTCAAGTAAGTGAATGGCATCGGCTTTGTTCAAAAAAGTAGACGTCAGGTACCGAGTGGAAACTTCCGATTTCTCTACATTCCAAAACCGGACTCCGATGTCCATCTGTCCCTTACCACTGATTTTGTTCAAACTCTCATCAAATGCTAAAACTATATCAGTGGTGATTGCCAACAAATTATTAAGCTCGTTTTGAAAAAATGTTGGTAAACCATAGACAATAGTATACGACGCTTTCGATTTACTTAATTTTACTTTTGAGAGAATTGTGCTATCGGGAAACGCAATTTTCATAGTCGTTACATCCTCTTCAATATCACGAAGTGATTTGTGTCTCATGACTGCTTGCAAACACAGAAGTACTTCTGCATTCGTAACATCATTTTTAAAAACATAGTCGTTTAATGTTTTTGAATCCGCGACTCTTGCTGTCGTAACTTTGACGGCTGCATTGGATTGGGAAGTCTCCACAATGATTGAAGCATTTTGCTCAGTGTTTTTTGTTAGTGGAATGTTATTTGTATCTTTGCTTTGGACCGTCTCTGTATTGACGTATGCTGAAAGTGTATTTCGTCTCGAATGTTCTATGTCCTGATGCTTTTTTCCTTTCATGTGGACGTTTAAAGCAGATTTTCCCATGTTACTCAAAGAGAACTGGGACATGCAAAATATACAATACGCGGCATGTTCGTCTTTATCCGCTCGTCTCAACCAAGAGAGATCTTCTTCCTTAAGCCAACTATCCTGGAATTTACATTTTTTTGGCTTTCCCATTTTCAATCTGTAGACCGAAAATTGTTATATACTTTTCCGTGTGTGCAGGGATCGATCAAGAAACGAAATTTTATATTTTATAAGTGAGGGTTTACCTGTACAGCGTGTTGGTATGGCATACGATTTTTCAGTGAAGACTTTGCTGACTAGATAGTTTTAACCGGATCGTGTATTAGAGAGTTTACTATCTCTAAATCATCACTGAAATAATGTACATAAGATGACCAAATTTTGTACTGCATAAGATACAATTATTGCTAACAACGACTATCCGTACTTAACCTCAAAGTGACGACAGTCTTTTCTATGTAAATATTTTTCTCTTCCACACAATTTGGTTCTCATTTCTTGTTTCGCATATTTGATATGATGAGTATTTTAATTGCAATTATTTTTATCATTTAATTAACATATAATACTTACCAAGGTTAGCCGTTTCAGAAACACAAGGGGTGGAAAACATGTAAAATACGCCGGCCGGCGAAAAATACGTGGACGCGCAGGCGCAATCATATACAGCGGAATGCGCACGATGCGGACGCCACGCATGCGCTCTTCCGCCGCGAGTGATACCAGCGATACTAAAGGCCGAAGCACATAAAACTCCACAAGCCATAAACAGACTCGCATAAGCTTTTGCGCATGCGCTATGGCAGAATGAAAAAGTCATACGCATGCGCAATATATTATACCAGTATGTTTATGGCTTCTGGAATTTTATGTGCTTCGACCTTCATACTGTCTCACACGTCCGTTAAGTGACGTGAAAGTCACGTGACCACTCGGGGAGTACCACCATTGGCCTCACGGTGGGGCTAGAGAAATGCCTCGTGCCTCTTTCACATCGTTTTGAGACGAAGGCATCTCTCTCACTCTTCTGGGGCGGTCACGTGACTTTCACATCTGTTCTGTACATAGGAAGAAAAAAATCACATTTTTTTAAAATTGATCTATCTGTACAAGAGACTCGAAATAAAAAAAAAAAGTTAATGAGTATCAATATTCCGTATATTGCTGAAATCTGAGGTACTGATTAACCTAAAAATAAAATTTTCAGGTTTATTAGTAAAATTTCATGACATTTCATGACTTTTTAAGGGTCGCATTGAATTTCATGACATTTAAGGGTTTTCAGGTTTTTTCAGGTCGTTAGACACCCTGAAGATATATCTCGACAATCGTTCGACATTCCGATAACAATTTTTACGTGTTATCAAATTACACGTAGCTATCCCTGACTATGCTATAGCTAAAATAGTCGACCACTTGACTATATGGTCTGCCACAAGGATTTTCTCAATGCAGCACAGAGAGATTTATTTTTGTACATTTTACGTTTCGAGGGTATCCTCGACTAAAGGTGAATAATAATCATTTTTCGAATGATATTCCGGGGTGGAGAACCTTTGACAACACGGATTATATTTGCAGCAGGATTCGTTTTTATTTAAAATGAAAATGTCCCGATGAAATTCCGGAAACGTAGAATTTATTATCGTTTCTTTACGATTGCGCATTGTGCATACATAGTGCGTACGAACTTTGATATTTTTTCAAAAGAGAAAAGCTGTCAAAGGGAATCATTTATTTCGAAATCTCATGAGTAAAGTAAACGCCTTTCATAGTGGATTTCATTATGGAATTTTTCGTTGTAAAACCTTCCACAGAAAAATTTTACCCATAACGTATAAAAAATTTATATTCCAGCAAAAAAAATTATATATAAATGAAATCCATAAGCGAAACGATATATACATGAAGGAATGTGGAACAGATGCGAAAAATATTTTGCGAAGGGGAAATTTTTCAGAGCGTTTTGAATCGCTATTTGTGGCTTCGAGAAAGAAAAAATTGAAGGATTTGGAAAGCCTTCAAAATGACATTTGAGAAGCCTTTTTCAAGTTTTTGTTTCTTTCGATCGTCTCTGATTGAACGGCTAGGAAAAAAAATGTCCTGGATCAAAAAACGTTCTATTTCGAGTGGAAAATTTCATAACAAGTTATATATAGTGTAATGCAATAATATATAGATATCCACATAGTTGTTCGGAAGTTACACGTGAGATTACATAAACCTGACGTTGCACAAGCAAAACAGAGCATCATCATTTGCATCCCTCTTCCTTTCTCTCTCTCTCTCTCTCTCTCTCTCTCTCTCCTTCTCTCTCTGTCTCCTTCTCTATCTCTCTCTCTCTCTCTCATTATGGCATCTCTGTGCCAGTCACTTTGAATTCCGTGCACGTGTTGCTCGTGGTAGATAATAAGCGCATAGACCGTGAGAGGGTTGTTTAGCAGAGAGTATACAGGCTCCAGGATTTCTCTATCCATATACATCACATCAACTGCATACATCTGCGTATTGTATATTCCTGTACTCTCCGTTAAGCACAATCCCAATATAATAGTGATATACCACACAGTGTATACATTATCACGCACAATTGTAAGCGCAATTGTGGGAAAATTATGCGACACTTTCGACCGCAGTCAAGCGCAATTGACATTATCATCATTGCATGACCGCCGTACACACGCGATATTTACTGAGACACTCCCAATAAAATGATTTGTCTCGGATTTATTTTTCGGTCCGTGTTCGACGGAAGAATTCGAACATTCGAAACTGCATTTTTTGGGCCTCTTCGATGTCAATAAACATGGATAACGTGAGATTCGTTTTACGGCACACTCGCGATCAAAACTCCATTTCGATTATTTATCCCCATATAGCATCGTAAAAATTCTACATATTCCGTCGGAGAAATGTTATCCTCCGGAACATATTATTAACAATGATACCCGGAGGCTCGTAAGCTCTCGAATTTGCAGATTTTCATGCTCCAGATAGTTCTAAATAATTCAGGCGGAAAAGCATGACGAAAAAAAGAACATTTATACGTATTCAGAATTAAAAAAAAAAAAAAAACCAACGTAAAATCAACTTCCCGTGAAACGAGGATCGCTTTAAAATTTAAAGTACGCGAAGATCGAGCATTCACCGAGGATACACGAAAAATAAATTCAGTTCTCTGTGTGTATAATCGAGTTTCCCCCGGATATTCGCGAAAGTCATAAAAATCTCGTATTTTCTAGCGCAAATAACGAATCGTGAATTTTTCAAAGATTCATGAATTATTTTATTCATGCGCACGATACATTGCATATCTTTACTCCCAAGTTTATAAAAATTCTTCGATGATTCGTCGAAAATAAATTCGTCAGCATCGACTGAAAAATATCTCGTCATGATTCAAACTTTTTTTTCAGAATTTTCTAGCCTTAAACTGTTTCAACTTTATAAAAAACGATTAACCGTTCTTTTTCTCGATTCAATTTTTTGACTCGGAGTTGAATGTATTTAATAATTCGTGGACTCATGATTATACAATGTTCTTTTATAAAATATAATAATCTCGACTGATAGCTAAGAAGTGTCTTCGGCGATGACGATTAAAAAAAAAAAAACAAAAACAAAATGACGAGGTGACTTAAAGTCGATCGGGTCGGAGAGGCTGTGCGAGCTGGCATGGAATATCCCATGTATCCATGACATATGCACGAGTACACGATATCCTTTATATGCACATATAGCGAGATGGTCATCCACCAGATACGATGTACAGTCCAGTTATTCTAGCCAAAAAAGTAGGTTCATTATGCAATCTTCTACAGAATTGATTCTGCTTTTGGAAAAGGTTCAGGGATGTCCCCTGAGTGTAAATTTTAATTGGCGGGACGTAGGGGGATCGAGCTTCAGCCCCCATCTTGGAAAACATGTTCTATCAAATATCTCGTGAACCGTTTGTATGGTACGATAAAATTAGCAAACACCTTTTTCGTCGATAATGAAATTCTCTACGACTTTTATTTGAAACTTTTTCCCGTATAATGCATGGTTTTTGAATTTATAGCGCGGCAAACTTTTCCGAACATCATCATTTTTACCGTTACATATCAACCGTTAACATACATATTTAGGAATAACCATGTTTGGAAAAGTTTGCCGCGCTACAATTAAAAAACCATGCAATATACAGGAAAAAGTTTTTAATAAAAGTTTTAGAAAATTTCATTACTTAAAAAAAAAGTCTCTACTATTTTTGTCGTACGATGCACGGTTTACGAGATATTTGATAAAACGTGTTTTCAAAGATGGTGGCTGAATCTCGACACCCCTCCGCGTCCCTCCAACTTGAATTTGCACTCAGGGGAGGCCCGTGAACTTTTTCCGAAAGCAAAATCAATTCTGTAGAAGATTGCCAAAAAAAAGGGCTAGAATGGGGCTGATATATCTCAGTGAATATTGTTCGCAGCTCTATTCAGACATAAAGGGTTGTTTTTACTAATATACAGGCACGTGCTCGAAAGAAGTGTGGGTGGGGTCTTGTTAGATATATCCCTCGCTCCGAGAAGGGCTTTAATTTAGTTCACGAAATATATATGTTAAGTGGACGAAAAATGCCGTGCGCCAAGAACGAGGGATGTACGTGAAATTGAGTAAAAACGAGAGGGGAATAAGTCAAAGATGCGGAATGATGTGTTAAATCAAAGCACGAAAGTATAAGATCCAGAGAGAGAGAGAGAGAGAGAGAGAGAGAGAGAGAGAGAGAGTTAAAACAACCAGATTGCTTGATTTACTGAAGCGAATTTAGGAAATATCCATTCTCGTATTCCCACCTTTAGCTCTTTTTATCTGGTTCGTACCATTCCGGTCCGTGTGTAACCTCCTCGTTGAATAATTCAATTATCATTGTAAGCGAGGGATATTTTACGCGGAGGAGTATTCTCCTAAAACTGTAATTGCGCAACGCCGCTCTGCAGAATACCTCGGATTAATATCGAGGATGAAAAAACTTATACCCGTAGAAGAAATGAGATCCAAAATTTCTACACTCTGGATCATCACTTGAAATGTTTGTTTCAACCGCATAGATTCTGTTATTTTAAATTTTTTTATTTTTTTTTTTATAAACGCGTTGAAATAAAAATAAATAAGATATAAAAAATTGAATAAAAGATCTAGAAAAATTGTGAGTGTGTTCTTTCGTTTGTGCAATAATGGAACAAGTAATGAACCGAATTAGCGAGCGTCAGGAAAAAAAGTTCGTCCATGCAGTTGACATAGATTGTCTTATTTATCCGATTGAACCAAAAAGGGAGGGATCCAAATAAATTTTTATGCAGCCATACAGGGGGAAAAAAGAGAGAAAGAGATGACCGAGCAGCGAAAAAAAATGCCGATATCGAAACAGATCCGAAATTAATTTCTATGTTTTTTTTTTTCGTATTTTTCCGTATCGATAATTAAAGGCCGAGAGAATCGAATGAAGGGGGGATTGATTGATCCACGAATGTGAACTCGCGGATGAACGTGGACGCGTCGGTTCTCTGTCGGTGCTTCTGTCACGATTCTCATAGGTCGAACGAGTCTCATTTAATTTGTTTTTTAACTGTCTGCTGGGTCGATCGATTATCGGTATAAGAAAAATAAATAAAACTATGATAAATGAGCTTATTTTTCTACATCAGTAATAATAAAGTTTGTCAGGAATTCTTCTCATTAAATTCCATGTGTCAAGCAACGATCTCGCATTTAATTGGAATTGGAGTGTTATTTGAAATTCGAGTATAATTCTCCGGTATTGAACTAAAGATTTACTTCTCGCAAATGTCGTTGAAACATTCGATGAGCTATCGTCATGATTTTAAAATATTTAATATGCAAGTAGTTACTAAAAATATCGAAAAGCACGTAGTGGCCGTTATATCGAGCGTTACGATTTAAAAAAAAAAAAACGTGATTTATCGATGAAATGTCTTCCGAATCTCTCGGATTCAGTACAATAATTGTCTCGCTACTATAAACAAAATTTGGAAAAATGCATATTCATTTATCGTTTTTTTTCGTACAAACTCTCTCGCACGGTAAAGTTTGCCGCGCTATAAATCAAAAACCATGAATTATACAGGAAAAAGTTTCCAATAAAAATTGTAGAAAATTTCATTAACTACAAAAAAGGTCTCCATTATTTTTTTTTTCGTACAATGCCCGGTTCACGAGATATTTGATAAAACGTGTTTTCCAAGATGGCGACTGGAGCTCGACACTCCCCCGCGTCACGCCAACTTGAATTTACACTCAGGGGACAACTCTGAACCTTTTCCAAAAGCAAAATCAATTCTGCAGAAGATTGCATTATGAGCCTCTTCTTTTTTAATGACTGGACTAATGTATACGATTACGAAGGACAGTTGTACGGTAAATTTTGCTCCCATTTGAATTGTTCGAGGTTCCTTTGGCAAAATGAAAGTGAAAAAAAAAAAAAATGGAAACTCACAGGGGGAGGTTTAGGTGTGTTTTTTCATGATGCCAATTCACGCAACCTTTTCTCCCCTGTGCCCAGCCGCGGAGCGTGGCCACAGCGTTTGTGCGCCAAGTGCACATTGAAAATTATGCAATATTAAGCGAGAGGTCGCGAACGAGCAGTGCGTTACGGTTGCAATTAAAATTATACTAACGAGGGAAATTAAATTTTTATATTGTGCTCAAAGCCTCACAACGCTCAATTCTCCGGTTTGCCAACATCTCGGTATGCCTCCCCCGTCTCTCTTTTTTTTTCCTCGTCCGCGGTAGAGTGTAATTTTTTTTTTGCCGTTTCTATGCTTTTTTTCCATACCGCAAGCCCATGCAATGGGTACATTGGCCGTGGACACAGTTTTAAATTCCAAATAAATATGGCTGCGGATAAAGAACCAAAAAAGTGCCTGGGATATTTTTTTTCCGTTCCAAATATAGCGAGGTAAACGAATTGGTTTTTTTCAACAACAATTTAAAAATCGTTTATCAATGGTAAAAGATAATAATAATAAGTAAAGCAGAGCCCTCTGTTGTGTATACGATCAGTATAAATTTTTAAATCCCACTAATTTTTTTGCAATAACAATTAATTAATCGCTCGTCGTTGTTCAAGAATTATTAAAAATGTAAACCAGTAATGACACAGTGGATTGAGATGACGGAAGCTGGTTGAATGAGCAAAGAATATGTTGAGACGAAAAAAAAAAAGAGATTCGAATATTTTTGCGGCTTGAAATGAGCCAATTATTTATAAGGAGTTACCGCGCGGATTATTCGAGTCATTTTAAGCCGTTATCGGAGAACTATTCAATGTGGATAAAATTTCTAGGTAATCCAAGAACTTTCATGCTGCAAAAAAAAATCGTTATTCGTAACCGACTCGGAGATCCAACTTAAAATTTCCCCCTGTGGTATCTCAGATATCCATAACGAGAGTGGAGTCGGTCGATTTGGCGTTTTTTTCTTGTTTTTTTTTTTTTTGTTAAAACGCGAAACAGTAGATTTTTTTCTGCTCTGAATGACTGTAAAGATATAAAAAAGAAGTGGCACTGTGGCACAACGAACTTGAACTATCCCAGTGTATGCAATACGTAGAGGGTTAAAAAAACATCATACACTCCAAGATACTTGAATTCCAATTAGCTAACTCGAAAGTGGTTGGCCTAAGAATAATGGCTTCGGTTGATCGATGCAGGCACTAATTGATACGAAAGACCAGTGCTCAATTATTTTTGCGAAAAATAAAGAATTCAATTGCGAAACATATCGGGTACACTCTTCGCTCGTTCGTGACGAAATATATAATACAAGTGGAAGTCAGGGTGTGAGAGAGCTTTTCACGAATTGATGCATGTGGATGAACGTTCCCCATGTTTCGGTACGATCTCTCCGTGTCTGCTCTCTCGAAATGTTTCCATGAATATAAAAATATTGAAATATCGGAAAGGGCAAAATCGAATTTTGTCGCGTTCGAAATGATAAATTGAGAGAGAGAGAGAGAGAGAGAGAGAGAGAGAGAGAGAGAGAGAGAGAGAGAGAGAGAGAGAGAGAGAGAGAGAGAGAGAGAGATCTTTCTCGTCGCTCAATCTGCGTAGTATTCCTCGTTCCCCTGATATATATATATATATATATATGTAACAATAGACGAATATATATTTATATATACACAAAGTTGTAATTTCTCCCCTAATATTTGCCATCCCTTACCGTTTCCGTTTCGGAATTCTTGCTCTCGCCTCCTTCGTTAACGCAATAATAGCGAAACGTGTGGTCGTGCATGGATCGAAACTATCGTGTCTCCATGTGACGGTCTTTAGTGCACAGTTATTATTTTTTTACTCATGAAAAAAATACTAAAATTCACGAATATATATATAATCGAGGGTAGTGTTTCGCGATATCCATGTTCGAGACACATTGACCCGTTAAACCGTAACCTTAATTTTACTGACATGAACAATTTGTGCATCATTAACTTTGCGACCGGGCAAATATCTCCGTTATACTGTGTTTTCGTCATGATTTCGTCATTTACGAGCTCGACCGGTATATGATGTCAATATTATGGATTATTAATAGACCCGGTTTATGCAAAGTCTGCATAAGCGGATCTATTAACAATTATCGTACAATGTAGTCTACCGTAAACAACTTCGTGACGGAGTCTAATAACTTTTAATAAATTTAAATATCTATCACTCGCAAACAAAAAGGCGTGGCCTACATTAATTTATGTGTTAAGCCATGCGCATGAGCAGGTCTCTTGTTTCTCTGGAGTCGATGCAAATAGTATTAATATTTTAGATGCATTATTTCGAACCGAAAGAAATGTTTCGTTTGTGTATACACATATATAGATTTAATTTTATATTTGTTCATTTATATGCGTATGTACTTACATTTTCAGTCGTGTTTATGGGTATTAAAACATTTACCACATTTAAAATTTACTGCATATATCAACAGTATTTATGCATAGAAAATTTTCATACTATCCTACTTTCGTTTATTTACGATACGATTCATTTATATTTGTCGTATTAACATTTAGCGAAATGTTCCAATATATGATACTCATCGGCAGTCAATGCAAATGCATGATTACCATAGGGCTGCAATGTTGAGCGTGTGGGAAAGTCGATAGAATAAATTAAAGAATGATTGGATGAATGTCAATACAACGGCAGCACCCAGTTATAACTTTGCTCATAAAAATTTTACGGAGATGCCAATTTGTAGTAAAGAAAATGATGAAGAAACAATTTGCACGTCCAGCCTTGTAACTTTTTTTTTTCGTCAACTCTCATATGTTCACGAAACCGAGACATGGAGATATGAAATAGACAGTAATCTTTCAGCTTCGATTTTTTTCACGTCCTCGATCGTATCTTTACAAGCAAACTATCGAGCAACTTGTTGAAGTTTTTGATAAAATTGATTTTTGTAAATTTTCATATATCAGAGAGATTAAGGGTATTTTTTTTATAATGAAAAATTCAATTATCTAAAAAAATAATGAAACCGTATACAAAGCCATGAGGAACCTTACCCCGGTGCCGTATATAGTGGCAAATTAATTTGGACTATTCGACGAGAGTAATGCGAGTTTTCAAAAAATTAATTATGCAGTTTTATTCGCTAAAGTAGTATACTATCGTCAATTATGGTAACCTCCACTTCGATCTCCACGCCACAGTGGAAAATATTGTTTTTATTTATTAAATTTATTATTATTTATTATATTACTCCCTCCGAGTCTCTGTCACTCGGCTCTCTCTCTCTCTCTCTCTCTCTCTCTCTCTCTCTCTCTCTCTCTCTCTCTCTCTATTATTATTTATTATTATTATTATTATTATTTATTATTATTTATTATTTATTATTATTATTATTTATTATTATTATTATTATTATTATTATTATTATTATTTATTATTGTTTTATTATTTATTATTATTATTATTTATTATTTATTTATTTATTTATTTATTTATTTATTTATTTATTTATTTATTTTCTATTTTTTTAATTTAATTTAATTTAATTTTTTATTATTCTATTTTTTTTTTTTTTTTTTTTTTTTTTTTTTTTTTTTAACCGAATCTATCTCATAGTCTATCGATTCTTAGTGTTTGTTACTGATTTATGTTTTCTGCGTCTACTTTGATCATACTATTCTTGAATCTATTCACCGTGTATGTATTTTGCCAAAGGCTTGCCAAGGCATAATAAATGTATCAATCAATCAATCAATCTCTCTCTCTCTCATACTAAGGGGTATTTTAATTGCTGTCGAATCGTTCAAATTCACGCGACTTCATAGTTTAAAATGAATTTACGATTTAAAAAATTTGCGGGCTTATAATTTTTCGAAAATATATTTACTCGTAAAGAAAGACGAAAGCTATTGTGTAAGATATTACACAATAGAGCTCGAAGAGCTCTTCGAAATATCATCGGCATTATACTACTCGCTACAAACAAACAATGCGTTTTCGAGAGTACTCACTTATTACACTAGGACCTCGATTTAACGGCCATTCGCGGGACCGGCTCCGCATCGTACCTTTCGTTAAATCGAGGTTGCGTACGCCCGCCCATGCTGTATCTGCGCATCGGCACTCCGTGTAACGGGCCTGATCGGGGAGACTTTAAGTGTCCCCTACCGTCTCCCACCACACGAAAAACGGATTAATAAATGGAACATGGCGGGGACTGTCTATTAAATCGAAGGCCATTATAATCGAGGTCCTAGCGTACTACGATGTGTCATCAAAGTGTATTTTGATTTTTTATTTTCACTACGGTCGTTTTATAAATCTGAAATGTTCCCTGCGGAATGTACGTTTTTTTCAAGCCAGCTTGTATAATTTTATTTTTCGAATCCCGCGATCGCAAAGTAATCGACTACGTCGCGCGAATAATCGGCAGACAAAAGTTCTCTGCTTTCATTTTCAAATAAACGATGTTCATTTTATGTGCATCGATGTGAATTCCGAGTGGATAGGGAGTACGATGTGAATCTCTAATAATAATCCAATGCATTTATGTTCAACGACACATGAAGAGTGAATTCAGGGGCCATACTCTCGTAGATTTTTGGTGGATGGACCGTTTTGCCGTACTAAAACTCGCTCGATGATTCGTTTAATTATCGGAGCGAGCACGCGTCGGTTCGTCACGTAATTGACGGTAAATCGACAAACGAAATAATTAGTGTGATCAAATTCCCAATACTTCGGGCTATATATTCGAGAGCATCGTCATTAGTTTCTCACGCTCTGGAACCCTCCTGTGACCGTGGATAACAAGAGAGCGGACGTATACCGCATATTGGCAATTTTATAACAACGCGAACAACGCTAAACAGAGTTCTCAGAGTTACCAGTGAGTTTGCGTACAATGCAGAATTGGAAAAATCAAAGACCTTCATTGAAGTATGAATCGCGTGAATATATACTCACGATTTAGTTTCGTTGAATTTTATCGACACAAGTGGTAAATAATTTATGAATGTGACACATGAAAAATCATCATCGAAATATGATTAATTATTATTCTCGGATTTTATTTATTAATATATATTTATGAAAGGATATTGCACGAAAATTGTGTTCCTTACAAACGAAATTTTGTTTTGGACGAATTAAAAAGTTAATTACGATGGTTCTAATATGAATCGTGATTGGAAAAACTTTTTATCAGGGAATTCCGTGTGTTCGCGATACGAGAGAACCGTGATTTTTTCGCGAACCATATATCGCGGCTTGAGACATCCAAGAGCAATTACAGAAGTGATTATAGACCGCGAGATAAGACGAATATGTCAAGTTCAGTCTTCCTCTCTCGCAATCTCTATATCCATTTCTCTCGTTCTCCTTCATATTTAATTCTCTCGCGGCAATCGCTTAAAGCGAGACAGCGTCACGGTCATGGTTGTTACAAGAAACGGTCATGGTCAATATCGTGCTCTTGTGACGTATACGTCGAACGTTCATCGCTAAACGGCGACGAACTCTCTCGTCATCAGCAACAATTTCATTTCTTTTTTTTTTGTTTCCTCTCTTACTCTCCGACTCTCGTTGACTCGCGGGGGGGGGGGGGGGGGGGGGGGGCTATGCAGATGAAAATTGCGTGCACGAGACATCAACGTGTCAATTTAATAATTTGATGATCGCGACACGCGACAATTTGCGTCGAGTCACCGCACGCGATTGTAAAACAGATGTCCATGCAATTTTTCTTTTTCTATCAATTTTATGTTCCGGCTTATTATGTAGGTGGGGACGTGAAGTGGAGCAACGATCGATTTTTTCGAGTAATATCAATGGGAGAAATTGAATGAAATTTTATGCGGGCTCGAATGTTAAAAAAAAAAAAAGTAGCGGATAAGAAAATAGAACAGGAGTAAAAATTGACGATGAACAAACGAATAGGAATTGAAAGATAGAATTTTCAAACGGTAAGATTCGTTTCTCCGATGTAAATGCATTTTTACCATTCAAAGTCTTCTTTCCTAAACTCGTCCACTCAATTTCTGCAGCACCATACAAAAAAAAAGTTACCTATTTTGATTTCGGTATAAAACGAACACCCTCTGATGCGTCGACACGTCGCGGTTGGTTTTTAGAAATATCGTTGGTACACAATCAAAATTTGCGAGAAATTGATAAGTTATTTTACTTTTAAGTGTATATGCATGGGTTATTGAATTTTTCAAATTTCATTCGAGATTCATATTCCTTTTTGTTTCCAAAACTGTGATTAATATTACGTGGCTCGTGTCGCGATACTACCTACGATTACTATAGTCATGATGGTAAGATTTTTTAAATATACGGTTTATCAAATTTCCAAAATCTCTAAATCTATATCGATTGCTCCAACCATCATTATGGGACCGGTTGTGCATGAAATTGGGCAAATATTATTAAAAAAAAAAAAAAAACAAATTTGTGGCTTAACTCATCACAGTCGTTGTACTCTCGATTCGATAGAGTAAAATTACATCGCAATCTGCGTGCACATCGACGTAAAAACAGTATAATCAAAATGAACAAGCTACACAGGTCTCTATTGTATACTTGGACGTTATGTATATAGCGTACTATCGGTATACTCGTATGTCGCAGTCTTCGATATACGAAACGCGATATAGTAATGGCGCATGCAACACAATCTATCGAGGAAAATGAGCTCGCACAGCAATAAATAACTCGGTACACAATACCGCGGTTCTCCTATTTTCCGTACAGCTTTATGAAACATGGAGGGTCATTCGAAAGCCCGTAAAGTCACCTCTCTCTCTCTCTCTCTCTCTCTCTCTCTCTCTCTCTCTCAGTTTCTCTCGTTGTGGTACCAAAAGAATTATGGTCCAGTCATTCTAGCCATTTTTTCTGCAATCTTCTACAGAGTTGATTTTGCTTTTGGAAGAGGTTCAGGGTCAGGAGTGTCCCCTCTAAGCGTAACTTAAAGTTGGCGGGACGCGGGCGTGGGTCGAGCTTCAGCCACCATCTCTGAAAACACGTTACATCAAATTTCTCGTGAACTGTGCATCGTACGAAAAAAATCGTAGAAACCTTTTTTATAGATAATGAAATTCTCTACAACTTTTATATAAAAAAAAATTCTGTATAGTGCATGCTCTTTGATTTATAGAGCGGCAAACTTCTCCAAACATGATTATCGCTAAATATATATAGTTAACGGTTGATGTAACAACCGCGCTATAAATTAAAACCCATGCACTATACAGGAAAAAGTTTCAGATGAAAGTTGTAGAGAATTTCATTATCTGCAAAACAGTATTTCACAATTTTTGTCGTACGATGCACAGTTCACGAGATATTTGATAAAACATGTTTTCCAAGATGGCATCTGAAGCTCGACCCCCCGCGTTCCGCCAACTTGAATTTATACTCAGGGGATATCTAATCCTATATACACGCAACATATTATGCATGTACAGGAAAGCGTGGATGGAAGCTCTGTAACGAAGAAAAAAACACTGCCATCGGGGAAATCGCAAACGTTCGATGCAACGGCGCGGTTCGCGATTTATCACGTGCACACCCCGCGTCAATGATGAAAAATATTTTTGCGCATATTATACATTTGCGCCAGCAACGATACGAACGACTCCGAGTATATCTATATCATGCATATACGAGGCATTCCAGGCAAAATCGACAGCTCCATGAGCCCCAGCCTCGCGCGTTAGGTCCATAATTTTTTTTTTTAATACTATTTTTATCCAACTCTCGGAGACAAGCAATTTCAATAATTTTTTAAACTTTCGTTTTAAAAAATGCGTAAAAATTGTGGGACAAATTCGAGTGTTTGACGTTCACGTATAATCGCTGACGTGGCCCGGAACGCCTCGCATTATGGATATCCATGCCACAAGGAAAAAAAAACATAAACAATCGCATAAAGCATGATATATTGAACGAGGAAATTAATCGAGTCGATATCACAGCAGGAAATACGAGAATAAACGTGCTGACCATTTGCAGCTACGGTAATATTAGACGAGAAAAAGTCGAAGTAACGAGGAGAAAAAAAATATGGAGTCGTCGGACGAGTATTCGTTGGTTAAATATGAAGATACACAGAAGGGGCGCTTCGAGCTTCGAAGCGCACGAAAAGTGAAGATCGGGTCGAAGCATATCGAGGCCACAATGATAATTTTCGAGGCTGTAAAAATAAAATATAAGACGTGGGGTCGACGTAAGGGTCTTCTTCGTTCATTTCAGATATTCTTTTTCGTCGGTAAATTGACTCAATTTGCCTGGAAAAGCATTCGGAAAACTTTTTTTTAATAAGTTTCGACCATTAGTTTTTCGCTCGAGCTCGATTCACCCCCTGACTCTCATCGTCCCCCATTCGTATTTGCTCCGAAAAATACATATTTCATGATGATGTTGGAGTTTTATCGTGGTATAGCTGCAACGCGACGCACCGCTCGTTCAAGCTCAACAGAGTGTTATGCACAAAGATGAAGATCCTGAGAACGGAGGAGACGAGGGGACGAAAAAACACGGGGGAAAAAAAGTCGAAAGTTATACACAAATAGAATGTGGCGAGATGAGAGGTACGCGTTAAATTTTTCTGCTTCGCGAGAGCTTTTTTTTTTTAACTCTTTTTCTCTCGGAGCCGCGGGATTGGGTACACCACTCTGTGATTCTCTATTTTGTCGAAAAAGTTCTCGGGGCTTCTTTCAGCCGATTATTGGCAAAAATTATACGACTACATATACCTCAAAATATGGTACAGATCGTATAATAGTCCATATACGACCAAAATTATACGATACACCTCGACTGCGATAAAAAAATTTCTACTCTTGGTATTTTTTATGTGAAAATTTTCAAGTTTTAGACCAAAACTCCGAGTAACACGAGAACCATGTAGATCAGTCAAAAAAAAAAAAAAAACAGTCAGAAAATATTGTCTTTCGAAGAAAAATCACAACTTTTCGGATATACATTACTTACTTTTTCTTTCCTCATGGACTATGAACTTTTCATTGCACCTTACATTTTCTCTCTCTCTCTCTCTCTCTCTCTCTCTCTCTCTCTCTCTCTCTCTCTCTCTCTCTCTCTCTCTCTCTCTCTCTCTCTCTCTCTCTCTCTCTCTCTTCAGCGAGGCAATGCAAGCGCTCGAAGCAATATGCGAGAATCATAAATTTTATGCTTTTCATTTATACATTTTTTTTTTTTAATTCTCGCACAGTAATATCGCGGCAATATAAAAGTTTTATTGCCCGGATTCTAGACACGCCAGAGTTATTATATCTGCAATTTACCGCGGCTTTTATCGCTCTTCGCGAATTTATTTTTCACTCTTTTTCAACCCTGAACTGTGTCCGCAAGGGACGAAAAGACGATAGTTACGCGTTTCAACGCGGTCGGCTGATTCTATCTTGGTTTATGGTATTTATTTTTGACACAAGTATGTCCTTTAAAACGGTTGAATGGAAACAAAAAAAAACACTTGGATGCACCGATTTTGTGCGTCACGACTTGTGTTTAAATTGTTACGGTCCCGTGGGATTTCGAGCAGAAACAAAAAATAAAAAAAAAAAAAGCATTTCATTTTGCTTTGGATATGCGGGGAAACAGCACGAAATGTAGCCTCGTGGATGGGGACAGCTGTTGGTCGATTGATGGTCAGTTTTAATGCACGAATAAATCATTTTTTTTTCTGTTAAATTTGGCTTGATTCTTTGGCATAAAACCAAATATACGATTGATTTGTAATCAACGAGCATGAGGCTGTCATGAAAAACTTTATTGTACACTTGGAAAATAAAAAAAAAATTGTTTCTTATAAAAAAATAATAACTTTGCCGGAATTATGAATTGGCGGGAAAGCCTCTGATTCTTGCTTGAAACATGAAAATCAAGTATATATTTTTAATTTTCATATAATTTTATAGTCGATGAACTGAGAGAACTAAGAATGAAGTATAGAAAAGTTGCATAAAGCTGTCGAACTTCAAAAAAAAGCGTAATGACCATGACAATAAGAGAATATCGATTGATTCGTGCAGTTAAAAATTGTTTAAGCGAATTTCGTTACAGATGCTTTTGGTTAATTCAGGATGGATATCGTAATTATTTAATTAAAAAGTTCAGCTAAAGTCGTTTGATCGTGTAACTTTTTTTCTATCTTAACCGCTGATTCGAACAAAAGTTGTCTAAATTAATTTCGATAAAAATGCATTTAATTTTTTATTTCATTTAATTTCGTCATTAATCGATGATGATGACAATTGACTTTTGCATTAATAATCAGCGTACTATTGTATTACGAATTATTTCAATCTTTCGAGGACCAAATTTGATGCAAATTTGTTTCGTGATTAATTTTTCAGCAGGGAGATTATTATTATTATTTTCTTTTTATTTCGCATTGCTCCGAGCACACGCCACTTTCTCTCTCAAAAGCCTGGGTGCATGGCGTTGTACGTGATATGGTACATAAAGCACCGCGAGGTATTTATGCAACCGCGAGGGATATACACGCGCTGCATTTTCCGAAAGCACACCGCTATGCGCTATACGATATTATTTATTGTATCATTGGCCACGCGCCGGCGAACTATTCGCGCACGTACGAGCTTGGTATATCTCTTCTCAAATACCGCGTAGACCCGTTGAGCTCTCGACGAATGAACATTTTGCAGTGATTTCTCTCTCGAGCAACCCTTACCAAACCTCTCTCTATATCTTTCTCTTTTTCCGGCCACGAGCACAACATTTTTTCGCCAACATTACATCGTAAATAATGTGCAATTTGACGATACATAATATGCATATTACAATTCAAATGATTTTTCCCTTCATATCATTAATATCTCGGGAAATCTCAATTGCAGTAGATGGGGTATTTCGTAAAAAAATACGAGAGGTCATGCACGATGGTATTTGAAATTTGTCTAAAATATTTTTTTTCCTGCCGATTTTTGTGTCGATTTTTGTGCCGATTTTTTGCCGATGAACCCCCTTCGTGGTCACACTGGGTAAATTTCACCGAGGCCTTTTGGCAGGAGTGGTATATTCTTTGACAAATCGACCTATTTACGATTTTTTTTTTCAACATGTGATTTGAATTTTGACAAACCAACTTTTGACACATGTTTTAGAATGTTCAAAGTATTTTTTTGTATTTTTTCGATCCCAATCGGACTGATAGTTTTCACACAGCAACCATTTGAAACTTGGCTGGGTAAATTTTACCCATGTGTGACCACTAAGTTATTCTACAGAGATGTGACCACCAAGGGTTCACATCCCCAGGTGGATTTCTTGATCTTCATCTTCATTCAGTCAGGGCAGCCCATCAAAGTTTCTCGTAAAATGACATTCATGACGAATTTTCGAGCAGAAGGAATGGGAATTCGTGAAAAAAAACTCAAAGAACAAAAACTGCTACATTTTTTTGACTACTTTCGAAAAAAAAAAAAAAAAAAATACGGCAATATCGCAGAATAACGTTGGAAGAAAATAACCAGTATATTTTTACCTACTGAAGATACGCTATTTTGTACTTGAAAAACTCAAATATGTAATGATTGCTCGAATAATTATGCAACTTTTGAGCCTAATCTGAACGTGTGGTCTGAGCCAATCTTCGGCTTTTATTGCATAACTTTCGTTCGGGTTTATTGAATTTTCGTATAAGGTGAATGTTCCAGTTGGTGAACATTGAACCAAGGACCTGCGTTCTTTTTACATTTTTCAATCATATCCCGAGTGCGATATCCAAAAACTTTGGTTTCATATCAACAATTTCGTTCATGCTGAACGTAATAGTATTGAATTTTTATGTAAAAACATTGAAAAATCCAGGAAAAATAAGCAAATTAAAAATGCATGTTTGATGTCCGAGTTACTGACAACCCGCCGACTTGCTGGCCCATATAATGACTCGACAGAGTCCCAGTTAATGAGCAGTCGGGAATCAATCCGAAAAAAATCGTTATTATACTTTTATTTCACATTCACTTAGTTACATTTACATTTAATTGATGAATAAATGAAAAAAATTCAATACATTGCGGAGAATTTCTAAGGGGATTGGAGAAAACTGAAAACTGTTTAGGCTATGGAACACTAATCGTCAACTCGGACACGTCTTAAATTCGTTGTCCCAATGAATGACGGGATGGATGATGGAAGTGCCGATTTTTAAAGCTAAATTCATAATATATCGAAAATAGCAACTACTCTGAACTTTTACTTGTCGAAAAGTTGAAAACTGAACCTTTATTCGCGGGTATTGAATCGATGATCCGATAAAATATGCGTAAACTATCATCAAATGTAATACCGGATCGTTCAACAACTGGGACGCGTTCACTATCTTAGCCGTTTACCTCAATTTAAGGTAAACGTCCCATTAGCCGGACGTGTACCCGTAGCCGGACACCTCATGTTAAGCTACATCTATATAGTGTAGTATATATGTATAGTTCAACATGGGGTGTCCGGCTACTGGTAAACGTCCGGCTATAGGTTTTGAACCTTAGCTGCAAACAAATAGCAAAAGAGACTTCGATGTCGATGCGAACAAATGAACGTTGGTTATTTGCGGCTGTATAACGGTTGGCGTTGAAGTTATTGCCAATTATATATGGACCTAGCAATTCGGATGTTTTTGGGGTTCGTTTACTATACCAGTCAAGTTAGTACACTATACGCGACGTTCGTTTGTTATTCCGTGTTGTTAGTAAGAGTGTCTGCGTGAGCTACGAGACGAACACGAATGGTTCAGTCGCGTCTAAATTCATCATATAAACACCGTGATAAGTGCCCTAATCCCTTCAAACTTGATTATCATCTGAAAAAAGTTGTGGAGCGTCTGCTGCGGGCTCAATTTCTTTTTTTAAAGTATCAATAAAATAATTATAAAACGTAATGAATCGATTGAAGTCATATTTTTTCCAAGCACTATCACCTCTCATCCTCGTTGTACTGATTGTGAACAAAATTTTCGTTCAAACTTAATGAAGTCTCTTTTTCATTTGTTTCAAGTTAAATTATACGAAAAAAAAAAATCAACGAAAAATCAATATACTTGAACGAAAATCATGCAATAAGAATTGAAAATCGGCTGTAGGTCCACGTTCGGATGAGGCTCAAAAGTTGCGTAATTATTTGAGAAATCGTTATATATTTGAGTTTTAAGAAGGTTCTTAACCCAGAGAAAAACGGTATAAGAATGGTTCTAAAATTTGAGGGGAGATTTGCGCTGGTACTAAGAACACACGGTAATTATTTCAGATTTTTGTCGTTGAGGAGAAAAAAAACATCAAATATGCCGCTTATACGTGGGCTCTTATGAGAGAAGTATTCGAAGCTATGATCGGAGATTATTTTAAGATTGAAAAATGGTATTTCCCCGAAGAACCGCTTAAACGATAGATTAGACCTTCATAGATATAATTTGCCGATAAAGAAAGTTTTTCACCGTGCCGATTGTGAAATATATACTTGTAAACAGAATTGAGCTTGAGTATAATGGCAAATTAATAAAATGAAAACGTATTTGGTGAAACAAATGTCGAACGCAACCTCTGCCCCGCACGTCACCCGCGCCGCGCTATAACGTTCCCCTTGCCGCACCCAATATACGTTAAGAGCCTCCTTAAAAATAAAAAATGGCGCTTTTTTTTCGAAAGAAGGTAAAAAAAAGGAGCAGTTTTTGTTCTTTGAGTTTTTTACGAATTCTCATTCCTGCTGCTCGGAAATTATCCCTGAATGTCATTTTATGAGAAACTTTGATGGGCTGTCCCGACTGAATAAAGATTAAGATCGAAGAATCATCCTATAGGGATGTGTTCAATACATAAAAATCCGCAAGAAAAAAAAATACATTTTAGACTATTTCCAAATACCATGTCGTGTATGACCTCTCGGTTTTTCGTGAAATCCCCCATATATACACTGGAATCTCGCGAGGCTAGAGATATCCAAGAGTAGATACATGAGGACTATTGAGATATACGCTTGGAAAAACACGCCGATTTATTCATGCATAAGGCTATCCGTAAAAATCATGGTAAAGCAAAATTTAAACTCTCTCTGACATTTTTCCGACAGAGGTCCGGATTTTTTTTTCAAACTCGCCATTGTTCTAACACTGGTATGACTGAGTTTAATATGATTGATACGGTAAATTAAAAACTGCCACCCTAATGAATTTCCATTTTTTTTTTGTTCGCGAAAATATCGTATCCTAAAACATGAATTTTCCAGAAAACCAATCGATTCGTATTCGACAATTTCATTCCTTTCGATCGTAAGAACCTATAATTCTTAATATCCTTGCAAAATTGTTTCTTGTCTGAACTTTATAATACAAGTGAGACTATGCAGTTGGGCTTTGCATGCCTATTAATAATGATATCAAAAGTCCAACATCGATATAGGACGGTCTTTAATGCGGAAATGTAAACTTTGGTGTCGGCCTAACAATAAGTAAGTATCCCTCCGCGAGTCCATGTATATATACTCACCATCATAATACGTCCACGAGAAAAGATATATAAGGAAGATAGTTTACAACGCAGAGGCGAATATCTCGGTCCGCCAGATACACGTCTTATATCAATGTTTCCTTATATTTATTTGCATATTTATGTAGCTGCGAATCCACGGATACACACACAGACAATTTCTGCGCATAGACCGATGACCTGAGACCACAAAGCCCATCTACTTCATGCCACTAAGTCTTGTATACGTCCTTTTGACTTTAACCCAACGATTTATACATCCCAAACTCTGTAGTACACGCGTTTATAGTGTGGCACAGTTATAGCTGGACGCGATGGCGCCTCGAGTATACCTCACACCGTATACCCGTAAAATGTATACATAGCTGGCAAAGTTTATTCGAGTTTGGCACAGTGCAAACTCCGTTAATGCAGATATTTTTCGCTTTAACGAACCGAGAGAGGCACCGAACGAAGATTCTCCCTCCACGAATCCCATGCGCCAATCGCGTAGGGTCGTCCCCGAAGGAAGTGGGAGAAGTGACACCATGAACATGAAGGGTGTGGGGATAGCCATGTTAAAGCTTCTTAGCGAAAGGTATCCTTGCTTGTGACTAAACAAAAATGCTACCAAATGTTCATCGCTTCGGATGGAATGTCGATGCAATGATAATCGAGCTAGTTGCCCAGAGAACTAATATTGTATTTAGAAAATTTTCGAGGGTTTTGAGAGGCTTGAAGGATCAAGCATAAAGGGTCACAAGAATGAGGCCAACTTCAACTCTATCTGAAAGGTTCAACGAAAAACAATATCGTTCGGAAAACATCAACTTTACCTGAGACCAAACTACTGAACCGACGACTATATCAGACATGCTAGCAGCGACTGAAATGTCTAACCAATATCATCTGTGAAAGTATGAGGCTTTTACGAACATCTCTACCCGATTACAAAGTCTACCAAGTGACAACTCTGCTACCTGGCTGATGGTGAGTTGTTATCTGGTACAGTTTCAATTGTGTAAATATGTTTGCGAAAGCTTCAGCCTGCCAGAGTCATGGATCACTGCTGATGGCTATATGGTAAAGTTATTTCGTGGTAGCGTTCTAATTTGGTTGACAGGAAGCCTAAATCATTTTGCCTCTTTTGTTCAAATGTTTTTCAATGCCTGCACTGGAGAAATTGACTTGATGAATGTGTAGAGTGACTTTTAATGCACCATGGAAATGAAAATGTGTATGCATCACGTACGTTTTTCAATTGGGACTAGAAGCGAACGCTTCTCCATCATCATGTATCAGTATTCCAATTGAGTCGACGTGAAAAAAATGTCATCCGAAGCTTTTCATTGTAAATCCCATTAATCGCGTAGCTATTTCACGTTTCTCATTCACATTTCCATAAAAATAATTACAATAAATTTTCATTTGACTCATATCAAAGACTTAATTGACTGCACATTTTACTATGGAACAGAGTGCATTCGGGGGAAGTAGAGCGACAAACGAGCAATGCTAAAGGAACTTATACTATACCCGGAAATAATGCGATGCTAAATTGTTGCTCCCACCGCAGTAGTATCATTTATTCTCTCTCTCTCTCTCTCTCTCTCTCTCTTTCTCTCTCTCTCTCTCTATTTTCTAGATACAGCTGCAGTTTTAGCGTACATATAGTAATGGGGAGTGTAAAAAAGCGTAAGAAGTAAAGCGAGCGACCAGGTTAGAGCATCGACGCCCACGAACTAACCTCTTTCCTGTCTTACTTCCCCGTAAACATTTACCATTGAAAGATTTTACAGCACTTTGGTTCTACTCTCTCTCTCTCTCTCTCTAGGTATTTCTCCTAGACCACGTGCCAAGAGAATATCGTTGCGGCGTGTTTTGCGTTCATAATGCGCAACGAAGAGTACACGCCGTTCGTGTAAATATATATAATTCACGATGATCAGAGTGGGCACTTTTATCATGATGGTCTTATTAATACGACGCATCGAAGCTCAACGATGTTAGGATGAAAAAAAAGGCGTTCTCTGAGCAATTTTAAAATATCATGATGGCTGACGTAAAAGAACTTTTGGCGACGAACATATTTGCGTCTACTAGACTGAATCACACGTCATTTTGAAACAAATCATTTCATTCTGATTCAGTGAATATCGTCGTACGGAAAATCACGTAGACATTGATTTCGGTCGTTATTACCATTGGATATTTGTCATTGAAATCGATTCCGGGTTGAAATAATTTTTAACCCTTCAACACGAATTTTCGATTCGACCAACTCTCAAATATGATATACCAAAAGTCTCTTCGGGACATTAATTTTGGCAGCGCAAATTTACGAATACGTAAAAATCGTTTGCCTCGTTCCATTTCAAAATTCAACCAGTTCTCTGAGTCAAAACCGCATATTTGTCAATAATTTTCGAATAAAAACGATGATTTTTTGGGAATTTTTTTTTCTCAATTGGTTCTTTTTTAAATTTATACCGCATTCTTTTTTTCTTCGTTGCATCAAATTTGTATTTCTATCATTTTTTTTCTGTCCATTTTCGCTCCAACTTACCGGACTTTTGTTGTTTTCAGTGGTGTCACGTTACAGATCGTTTCTTCGTGCCCGCCCTCAACATGAAAATACCAATTAGCAATTTTTTTTTCTACGTACCTGGAGACAGAAAGAAAAAAAAATCCAAATATTTAGTTTAAACTTGGCATTTGCATTGTTTTCACTATATAAATACGAAATCTGAATAAGCATGCAATTGAAATAACGATCGTTCCTATATATGCATGGCTGAATTTGCATAATGGTCCATCGATAAATCGTGCAATTACCACGTTCATAAAGATCGGCAATAATTAACCAGGAATAAACGTACGCGACGACCCGTGGGCGTATTCACAGTCATTATGCAGGGCGCAATCTTGTCGAGCAGCAAATCAAGCTCGACTTGTTGTTGTTATTATTATTATTATTATTATTATTATTATAGTCATTTGTATGAATGTGTCATACGACCCGAGCGAATTGAAAAAAAAAAAAAAAACGAAGCGATTTCTCTCGTAATACGAGCAGTTAAACGCACACACATTAATCACAGTGGAACATGGCATTAACGGACTATTATCGTATCCTACGAATTGCCGGTTACGGGGCGAAATCGAAAGAGAAAGAGAGAAAGAGAGAGAGAGAGAGAGAGAGAGAGAGAGAGAGAGAGAGAGAGAGAGAGAGAGAGAGAGAGAGAGAGCGAGAGAGGGACTTCCACAATGAAGAAATCATTGTTATTTTTATTGTTGTTGTTGCAGCAGTGTCGTACAAATATACATTTGCACCATATATATGAATATTTCTTAGCTACATCCGGAAATATAGGGCTGTAAGATATTCTATTTCATACGAGTTTTTGTCGAGTAAAAAAACACCCCGAAAGAAAGTGAATCCTGGCAAATTGGGGGACGTACTTTTGAGAATTTGATATCTGATAGCTGATTATTCTGATTTCTTTTTCATTTATTTTGTATTCCCGCTAGTAAAATTCTTTCAAAACGTTTCTCGTGACAAATTATAGTGGATCTCACACAGCTTTGACAAGTCATATTTTTAAATTGCATCGAAATTTTTGTAACGGTGATGAAACTCGATTAACAAATGAAAGAAATATCTCGCTCCATCCGAGTTTGTGCCTCTCGTCTGCCCAAGCTACGAGAGCGTCGTCCCTCTTTAAGGCCAAATTTTAATAATATCCGGCGGAACCACACCCTCGCGATATCTATCATCATGAATATGAGTCTCCGGCAAAACGAGACCTCACAGAATTTTCGTCCATCAGGACTTTTCTGGGGGTGAGCAATGCCCGAACTGATGGCGATGTCTAGCGATGCGAAAACCGATGGAGAATATAAAGAGTTTTGATTTCGCGGGATAGACTCGTCGACGATGCCAACGAGATTTATTTTTTCACCCTCATCACGACAATGAGATAAATCATTCTATATAAATATAGTCATGAGTAATTAAAAATGCAATTAAAAAGACGCCCCCCCCCTCTTCCCCATTAATTACGGTAATGGCCGAGGAAAGTAATTGAATTTATTATAGGGCGAAAAGCAATCACGATTTCCATCGATTAACGTTTTTATTAAATGGCGAAAAGAGGGTAACGTTTGTTTTTTTTTTTCTCGAATTTGCAATTTTTATTAGAACGGAAAATTACTGTGCTTTTATCAGCATGGAAATTATTACGAAAAATATTGCGATAAAGGAATCTGGGGGATATATTGAGTCCCAGACTCCTTTTCATTCGGTAGAACAAAGAAATTACGAAGATGAGAAAAAATCGGTGATTTATTCTGTATTAATTTTTTACATACAGAGAGGGAATATAATACTTGTAGTATACTAATAAGATATTCGAGTGCTCATCAAGTTGCTGGTTCCTTCATATGAAATGAGACCCGTTTGATGATATTCATTACTATCTCATTCATGCCAAATTTTTTTCAAAGCCTTGAAGAATATTATTATGAAAAATTTAGTAATTATGTAAAAGCGTTCACTGAAAAATGTTGAATGAAATAAGACATTTTGAAATTTCATCATATCACTCTTAAGACTCAATGAGCCCCTTCAATGATCCTATACTTACCATTTAACACAAGCCCCCTAGTCATAAATCATACAATTCTCTAAATATGGACTCTCGAGTTTAATTTTTTTTTTTTTTAAATCCCCAATCAATCACCTCGAGCGAAAGAAAGTTCTGAATCATTCAGACGATTTTTTTTCGAGGCTTCGTATTATCGTGAAACGCATTAAAATTCTACAGTTCATTTTATACGAAACCGTAATTAATTGAGCAGATACTCGATGCATAATCATGGATATATTTTTGTTTATAAAATAAAATTCTTGATAATGGAACATAATCGAAAAATATTCGCGAATTTTTTACAATTTTCATCGAGTCCAATTCTTACTAAAGACATTGATCACTCGTTACTTCGTTTCGCGTAGGTCTAATGATTCAAGACGCTCTGTCCTCGTTCTAACTGGCCAGACCGCAGAATTATAAAGATAATGAATAACAGATCTATATTATCAGTATAATATTTAATATCGAGCCAGAACGAGAGAGAGAGAGAGAGAGAGAAAGCTATAGATCTGACTTAATAGCTTATATATGCGGTCCTGTAGAAATGTCATTAACCCATTTCGGCGGTGCCGCAGAGACCTTAACCCTTAACCACTCCCGAGCGCAAGTTGCGAGGGACCTGAGATGATTCGAGGAGACCAACGACGATGACGACCGGTCATTTTCCGCCTGACTCCTGGCCATATAATATTCGTTCTCCCCGCTTTCGGTAATGCCACACGGTGTTTTTATTTCGTAATTTCGCGGTTCCACCCCATAAATGTATATATATACATAGCTGATGGCACAGGAAGCTTACTACTCGACTCGTCTGTGTTCTACGAAAGTGCTTTTTCCGCGTCACTTCCCTTTTGAGCAACATGTCTAACGAGAGAGAGAGAGAGAGAGAAAGAGAAAGAGAGAGAGAGAGAGAGAGAGAAAGGCGAGAGTTTCAAGCACTGAAAATGGGGCAACAGGGTGAAGCTGAGAGAAGAAAGAAAATTCAGTTCAGAGTTTGCTACGAGCACTCACGAATCCGAGAAAATGGATAATTTTGCGGTATAAATATAAACAAAGGAAAAAAAAATTCACATCACAAGTGAATAAATCGATTTTAATTGGCTGAAAATGATTGCCTGATGTAAAATTTTATTCAAGATTATGATAACCTTTTGACACAGGCATACAATTTGCCAGAGACACAGCTTGTTCATGACGAGATTATAAAAACAACTTTTCTCGTTCGCTTTGTTGAATTTTAAACATTGCTCCACAGAATCAACGTATCTCAGTATTGAATTCAAATTAATCATCGCAAACTATACTTTATCATGTATTATTCAGAGAAAAGCTGCAACGAATCGAGACGAGAATTCGCAACTGCTTGAACGAGATGTATAGTGGATTACGAGAAAATGCATTATCATCGACGAAAAAAAAGTGCGCGTTGTAAGAAAAGAATTCTAAGCCGGAGGATTGAATGAACGTTGAATATTTAAATGAAACTTTTGAATATGTTTACTTAATTAAAGGAGATATGTCCGAAAAAATACGTTCCACATAATGGGTATGATCTCCGTGCTCACGTATGAGGTACAATTCCAGAGGGAAGAAAAAATCTTATCACACGTGAAAAATGCCCTTAAACCCGTGAATTTTCGTTGATCAAAGGCAGTGTGAATATTTATTCAAGCGAAAGTAAAATTTCAACTGATCCAGCTATACGATTCTTTGATAATTATCGATTGCTGCTTCGCTCTTTTTCAACCCATCGTAATCTTATCCGGCTCAATCCAAATTCTTTGACAATATATTTACGAATTTTTTTGTTATCCATATCTTTAACCAAAAGATTTTTCAATGTTAAAAAAATTTTCTTCCCCTCTACCGGTTATAATTCCCGATGCTGGCCAGTTTGAAGCTTGATAAGTCACCAAACTGCAAATCGGCTCAAAATCGAGATCGAAATTGAGCCCGGCGCGTATAAGAGCGTGAGTGAAGTGCATTACGATATGGTCGATGGCGGGCATCGCGGTTGAATGAAAGTCACGCCTGTCGGATTTCATCGTAATTGATGAAAGAACAGGAAATATAGTCGATGCTCTGAAAGACCCTTATAATCCATCATGGAGAAAACCCGAATCACTCGAAATTAAAACAAAGGAGAAAGGGACGGGATTAAATCCATCCTGGGACGAACTTACGTGGATATGGGACAAAAGCACGGATAACTCGAAGGGGTTTTCGAGTCTCGTTTCTTGGCAAAGTCATATTAGGCGCAGTGGTGGGCGAATTACACCACAAAGGTGGAAGTCTGAAGAGAAATCAGAACGAAGAACGGGTTAATGTACGATCTGAAGCGGCTGCAGGTCCTATCCTTGGTCCTTTCTTCCACGGTGACTATTGTTCGCCTTAATTGGGCAGTTATTCTGTTGTTTCGCGCCAACGAGCATCCAAGATAGAGAAAGAGAGAGAGAGAGAGAGAGACAAAATCCTTACAGACGGATCCTAATTATCGCCAGTGTGATATCTCGCACTCATATTTCCGGCTTATTTTCGTGATATATACATATCTTCAACGATACCACAAGCAATGCAGCACCGTTTGTAATATCACCGTGATTTTTACTCCATTTGAGGATGATACGATCAGGTGTCTCCGCATTGTAGTAAATTATTATAATTGTCGGGAACGTTTACCGCGTTATTGTATCGTTGTAATTCAATTCTTTGGTATTCACGAAAATTTATCCTCAAGACCTGAGACTTGAGATGGTGCTAGAGAAATAGCTGCGAATTTTGAAACAAATTTTTTTCAGAGCTCCCAAAATTCAAATGGACCAGTTTTGAGAACGACTGGACCGATCACCCTCAAACTTTGCGCACACATTTAGAGTGTCGAAATCCCTTTGTTCCCATGTGGAAATTTTCTTGCGCGTTCCTATAGATTGAGTTATTTGAAAGGCGCTAGACAGTAATTGGCTGGAAAAATTATTTTGTGTCGCATTTTGACGGACAGTAATGCTAGGCCAAGTATACTACCCACAAATAATACCTGATCAAGTGCTACACTCACATATAATACCTGGTCAATTACTACCCACAAATAATACCTGGCCAAGTACTACCCACAAATAATAAGAAGTGATACGGCACCACCAGCAATGTTTATGAATTTAACTCATCTTGAGACAAGACTGTCAAGACGGCAGCCAGGAATTCCCAAACTCAATTTGCCCATATGCTTTTTGATGGAGTATTCTTGGTCAAGCACTAGACAGTACCTGATCAGGAAAACTTCCGTTTTGTTCCTCAATAAAAAAAAAAAAAAGCAGCGCCACCAATACTCGAATTTATCCTGACCTCCGTCTTGGTAGATGTTTTTTGTTACCTGGTACGTGTACGCCGAGTTCAAGGGGGATACTTTTCAGAATAGTCAGTCCTATATAAGTATCTGGATACATCGCGTACAGGATAGAGAATTGTGAGATGTTACGGAGTTTGTGTCCAGTGGTCAAAATTGTGGACAATGAAAAAAAGAAAAGTGTTAAGCCGCCAAAGCATTCGGAACATGTGTGTACATATATTTCGTGTGCACATGATTTGTTGCTGAACTTTATAAAAAAATGTGAGCAAAATGTGACTTAAAACAAAAGGTGCGATACTTACATTTAATAAAACAAAATTAATTCATTTTCCGGCTATAATATCATTGTATCCCAAGCCAGCAGTCGATCACTTGTGAGGTACGATACGACATAAGCTCCAAATTTTAAACCAGAAGGGCTAGCCACGAGCCGGACGATTACTGGCTAGGAATGAGATACATTGGTGATGCGCTATCCAGCCCCTGGACAGTTTTGATTATCTATAGGCTAGATATTGCAAGATTACACATGCAGCCAGGGGCTAGCCAATATTCTTAATTAAGCCCAGCACAATGACTAAGAAGTCAGTGAGTAAGAAATCCAGTATCGTTACCCAAGATCGAGTCCAAATTTTCACACAAAATTTGACGGAACTTTTCGTCGGGATTAATTAACGACGCCAGATTCGACGAGATTTTTAATTTTGCCAAAAATGTTCGTTGACGCTCGAGCTATGAATATAATTTTTGTGGGGACTTCCGGTGATATATTACAAACGGAATTCCGCATGAAATCACAACAAACGGTTGAGCCTATGCTAAATTTTTAGTATTTCGATTTCAACCAACGTTCAACAATCAACCAAAAGAAACGATCTATCGAGGGAGAGGAAAAATGTTTAAATTTAAATTGGTAATCTCGTAAAAATAGTGCAGCATTATAAAAGTCAAGTAAGCCTCCTTGGAAAAAATCATTTGGATCTCCGTAGACAGATTCAGTTCACGTAGATCGAAGATTTGGAAAATCGTGTAGATCTACCAAGATCTTCGTATATTATAACGGTAGATTTACGTTCATTCGAGTCAACTTAATATATATGTTCGTAAGCTGCTTTCGCTTGTTGGATCTCCATTTATCTACTTAAATCTTCGTAGGTTTACTTAGATCTGAGTAAATGTAATGCGGGGATCTAGGTATAGATACGTTTGAGATGTGGGTAGATCTTGATTGAGATCTAGGTACATGTAATTGAGATCTATACGTAAATCTCCGATTTTCCAAAATTTTGATCTGCGTAGATCTAAAAATAAAAAAAAAAATATCTACGTAGATCTAAATTTGATATACATAAGTCTAAACTATTTCTTCTCGCATAATTGAGCCGAAGAAAAGAAGGAAGAACGAGAAAAAGCTGCAAATCGTAACTTGAGCATTGCTTCCTCTGTGAGAAAACCAAAATTGAGACAGCTCCTTGCTGCATTGCCGGCGACTTAATATTCTTTGAATACTTTAGACTTTTATCACTTCCTAATTTTGTAAAAGACTCTTATTTTCAGTCAAAAGCAATTAATCTGGTTTCCCGTAAAGAAATCCGTTGAAAGCAAAAAAAATCTTCGTAAAGCTCACGACGATTCCGTGTAACTCTCTGTGGCAATCCGACTTGGGACCTTTGGTATAACGTAAAGTGCCCGGGGGCATTTACAACGAGATTTACTTTTGTCGCGGAACTCGAGGAGGTAATACGCGAGCGTTTAAAGCCTGCTCTTCAGCGCGAGCCATTCGTGCGATTCGTTGAGAACTCCTTGCTTAATCTTCGAGTTCCAGAAAACGGCAAAGTGAACACGAAAGTCCGAAGAGCAGTTCTCTCTCTCTCTCTCGATGAAAGGATTGAGATTCTTATACAGAGAGGCGGGCTCTCTTTTGCCACTTGTACCCAGGGGCAATTTTACTCATCGTCGTAATCGACATAGAAACCAACAATTCTCCTTTCGATAAGTTATTGCTTTTTTTTTTTTTTTTTTTCTTCAAAAAGACACTCCGTGTCCGGAGCAGCGTTGAATGCACCGCTTTTCTGCTGGTACCTCGTCGTACAAATTTCTCGGTTCTTTCAACTTTTCTCTCATCGTTGTTAACTCTCTCGTTGCACCATCGCATGGAGAGGCTCAATAGCAAAATCTTTGCAGCTGCAAAACTCGTACGATATTTCAGTAAGATCGCGAGAAACCACGTTGAATAACTTTCAAAAGCCCTATATATACAGTACGATTCACGGATATTACGAGAGAGTCCGCACCGATCGAGAAAATAACTTCCGTAAATCGAAATGTCCGACCGCACTTGAAACTATTCGTTCTTTTATATATACACACGCTCTTGAATTTTCCCGTGCGGTTTTCGTGTCCGCGCGGCAAACTATTTCCAAGTTGGACATGGAGAAGCGGCGTCTTTCAGAAATAAAAGATTGAAAGTATCAGCGGCAAATAGTTTTACCGCGCGATCGTAACAATAATCGATTAAAAGGACCGTGGAGGGAGGGGGGGGGGGGGGGGGGTGAAAAGAGAAAAATAAAAACAAGTTTCGATCGGGTGATTAAAAAACTACGCAGGTAGATATAAATGGCTGTTGTTATCTCGAATTCTCAAGACAAAAGATCCCTCACCCTCTCTCGTAGTTTCCGTTTTTTTTTTCCGTCCTTTTGTCGTATGCGTGAAGGAGAAAAAAGTTTTTACAGCGATCGGGATGCGAGCTTCTTTAGAGGGTGGTCGTCGTAAGCCTCGGGAGACGTTTATTCAGCGTCTTGGAGAGCTTTTCCAATACGACCCTCGCGAAAACGGGTTCAAGAAAGGACAAAGCGTGTTCGGGTAAACCGAAAGAATATCAGAACAATGAGAGAGAGAGAGAGAGAGAGAGAGAGAGAGAGAGAGAGAGAGAGAGAGAGAGAGAGAGAGAGAGAGAGAGAGAAGAGAGAGAGAGAGAGGGAAGATAGAACGAAAATATATTTATGCATGGATATACAGGGGGGAGGGGAGAGTGAAGCTTGTGTGTTCTAGGATCAGGAAAGCTCTCTCGTTTCGTCTTCGTTATTCTTTCTTCTAAAGAAACTAACAATACTCGCGTACCGAGAGATAAGGCGCTTTCGACGCTATCGTGACTTGAAGAAAAAAGCATGACAAAGTTGGGGAAAAAAACGTCAGGACCGGTGAAGAAAAGGGCAAAGAAAGTTTGGAAAGAAAAGCACAGCTAACGCCCCGTGTATGGTCGTCCAGGTGAAAGCTTCACCCTCTCCCTCATCATTTTGCCATTTCCTTCTCGCATCCTCGACGAATTCACGACAACACAAACACACACACTTGCGCGCGCACACACACACATGCACAAACACCCTTGCTTTCCATCCCTTTCGTGTCCAAGCTATAACGAAAATGGCGAGAAGTAGAGAAAAGAGGCAGAAAGGTGTCGGAACCGCGATGGGTCTATACCTGCCTCTGTGTCTCCTTCATGCTGCTCGAGAGTCCATCCAACCACGAACCTTATGCACTACACCGAAATGTATTTCTCGCCACGGTGTATTTCTCACCTCTCGAGAATCCGCAAAGACGGAAGCTCTTTGTTCCTTCATCGACACAACTCGCTTCGTCCCCTTTTCTTTTACTCCACTGTTTCATACTGTACGAGAGGAATAGAGATCGAGAGACTTGCAAACAGCACTTTATCAGAAGGAAAAAAAAAATACGAAGCTGAGAATTTTTTCTTGTTGGAAATTTCGATAATCGATTGGGGCACCGAAGAAGAATGGAAAAAAAAAACGAGTGAAACGTCGAAGAAACGCGGCAATGATGAAGAAACGAAAAAAAAGGGACAAGAAAAAAAAAACATTGTAGGGAAAAAAAAGGTCCGACGGAGAAGCAAAGAGGGTTGACCAAATGATTTGTATGTATGCGCCAGTTTGTTATTAATTGCTCACACAAGAGCCACCCGGAAAATAATACCCGAGATACATTCGCTGGCTCATGGTGGCCCCTATACAGTTGTATTTGGTCCAATATGTGTGTGTGTGTGTGTATGGTATATAAAGGAATATATGTGGAATCGTCAATTACGTTCAATGCCGAGAACCCCCGTGGTACATGTATGTATATATACGAAGGGGGAGAATTGAGTATGGGTGGTCGACACCGTTTGCTATGCAACGTTAATCATACACATGTCATCAACGAAAATAAAAAAGAAAAATCAAGCGCACAGGCACTGGGGCAAGCCGTGAATGTACGGAGCTTTCCTATACAGTAAAAAAAAAAGCAAATGTGTGTTCATTTGAAACGAAAAAGTAATAAATAAACGAATATTCGGATCGTTAAATGTTCCTGCACGGGATACATTGCGCTGTGATAATTTCCACCGCGGTGAGCAATGACAACACACCCCGAGCAGAAATTTAGTCCGGCTAGCCTGATAAAGGATCCGGCCCTCATCAGGTATCGATAAGACATGCCTGATCAGGCTAACCAGATCACGCCCTGATCTGGACCAAATCACATTTTGGTATGTCGCGGGTTATCGGGCTAGCCTTATATTACCTATATCAGGGACGGATCCGGTGCTACTAAGGCATGCCCTGATTGAAAAAATGATTGGTACGTTGTATGAGGTACTTCAGCAGATTTTTTACATCTCCTGACCAACTCTACCAGATTATAACACTATTAGTCCAGTTATTTCGAGTTACTTTTCCTGAAGTCTTCTGCTGAATTGATTTTGCTTTTGGAAAAGGTTCAGGGGTATCCCCTGACGAGTGTAAGTTCAAGTTGTCGGGACGCTGGGGTAGAGCTTCACCCGCGATGTTGGAAAACACTTTTCACCAAATATCTCGTGAACCATGCAACGTACGACAAAAAAAGTTCAGATCTCTCTTGCAGATGATAAAATTCTCCACAACTTTTATTGAAAACTTTTTCCTTTATAGAGCGTATTTTTTTATTTACAGTGCGGCAAACTTTTCCAAATATCGTTATTGCCAAATAACGGTTAACGGTTGATGTAACAGTGAAAATGGTGATATTTGGAAAAGTTTGGCATGCTATGAATCAAAAACCATGCACTATATAGGAAAAAGTTTCCAATAACAGTTGTAGAGAATTTTATCATCTACAAAACAGGTCTCTACTATTTTTGTCGTACGATGCACGGTTCACGAGATATCTGATAAAACGTGTTTTCCAAAATGGCGGCTGAAGCTCGAATCCCCCCCCCCCCCCCTTACGTTCCGCTAACTTGAATTTACACTCAGGGGACACCCCTAAACCTTTTTCAAAAACAAAATCAATTCTGGAGAAGCATTATTAGCTTTATGATTGCATTATGAGCTTACTATAGTAAGCTCATAATGCAATCATAATGCAATAACTAAACTATGTAACAATAAATAATAACTTTCCGCAAAAATAAGTCTCCGGAAAGTTGAGTGGTGTTATAATTTGGTAGATGTGTTCTGGTGTAGGCCTGTTTTTGATAGAGTCGTTCGTTGGTAGGGCTGTAACTGGTAAATATTAATATGTTCCGATAATTTTGGAACTTTTTTTTTTTATCGAAAAATTGACACTCCAAGAGACACACGAACTTTTGCGCTCAGGCAAGAAAAAATGATTATTTTTGGCAATCAAAAAATAGGAAAAATTTGAAATTTTTTGAATAAACATGTGCTTTAACACGCGATATCGTGATGAAGTATAACTTTATCGATAAAATGACCGCATCGAAACGAGAAAAATAAATCATATCTCAGAAAACTTCGCCAATATATATATTTTTTTTTAACTAATTAGCAAATGCTGCGAAAATTTTCTCAGACAATTGACTCGTTTATTAATTTTTCTACAATGAAAATCGTGGAAAAACATGATTTTCAAATATGTTACGAATTTCATGAATTTTCCGATGATTACGAAAATATCCCATTATATTTTTGTACGAACCAAATTGAATTAAATACGTGTGATTTTTATTCTCTTATAAGATCTGGCTCTCGATACAGAGATATATCGATTGAGTACACCGAAAAGTATGCAATTTGAAAGCATTGCATTGAAATGTTTGAAATTATAATTACTTTCACCGATGCAATCACAATCTCTCAAGATTAGTGCAATCGAGGAAAGCGTATACAGATTCGACCTGATTAACAGTGTAAATCGTACACCTCGGCTATATACCTATAATACGCATATAATCGGGGGTTATAACCCCCCCCCCCCCCCCCCCCCCGCCCCTTCCTTCTCCGTTCGACATTTTCCCATCCTCTCTGTTTGCGATCTAGTCCAATCTTTCCATCAGCCGTAGGATAGTCGATACCTACCATCAACCGTAGGATAGTCGATATATCTGGGTACAAATAGAGAGGGTACTCTCGCGAGGCTATCACAGACGTGAACCGATAGCTGATATCCGCGATCGCGTAACGAAACGCTGTAACGGAACGAAATAGGATCGAAGTAGGTCGCCACGGACGAGAAGTAAAGGGTGATGAAAAAAGGGACAAAAAGAGAAGGGGGTGTGTAGAAAAATGGATCGAATAAACGAGGAAAAAACTCGCCTGGACGGCATGATCTCTCGTTTCGTGTACGTTCTATAGGATCGTCACATTAACGTTTTTGAGGATCGGGAAATGACGACCAACCAACCAAGGTATTTGAAGATCTCGTTATCGAGTGTGCACGACGTTTCGATCAGCTGTCAAATCGATTGAGGGTGAAAATACAAAATCTCACCCACAGACGATATAGGAGAAAAAGAGAGATATACATCAGAGGTACGTGTAGCACAATGGGAATGGACTAAAAAGAATATTCGGACGTTTGCAACTATATGCGCGGTTTCCCCTCGCTCGATCCTCGCGAGCTTCGGATATTCGGGGTTCACGTGGGTCATATTGTACAAAATAATGAAATCCTTCGACGTCCCGTATGATTGACATTTATAAATTGCGTTATTTACGACAGCCAAATTGAGCCGAGATTCGACAGAATTTTCCCGATTATTACGTTACTGCATCGCAGAGCTTCCTTCTGGCAATGGAACGCGTATTTGCACGGATTTGTTCAATGTCTATGAAAAAAAAAAAGGCTTTTTCACAAATTTCAGGAATCCATGATATTTACGTATTAGTTATCGGGTTGAATCACGAAAGTATTACTGACAGTTTTTCGAGCAGAAAAAAAAATAGGATTTTCCATGTCAGTGTGCTCAAATTGTTTCAAAAAGTTGAAAAATCATATTTAGAAAAAAAATTACCCGATCGCCTTTTCGCGTGTGTGTTGCCCACAGCTTGGCAATATTCGCACCGTTATACTACTCGAGAAACAACTCGAAATTTGGTACAGAATATTAAACTACTCCAGCCCCCTCTATATATTCGCCATTTTCATGAAAATCGATCCGATTGTACGTCTTTAAAAGGATTTTGATTTTTTTAAATATTTATCATCGCTCTAAGTATAAACAATTTTGGAATACGAGTGGATGAGGTTCGACACACTAAGCTTTGTTTAGAGCGCATAAGAACATTTGGTATTAAATTTGAAGATAAACGAACGAATGGGCTCCAGATTTTATGAGATATTGAATGTTTCGAAAAACGTTTCGTTGGCCCGAGCAAACTTCGAACTACTTAAACTTGAGTGACGTTGCAGAATGTTTGATACCAAATTTGGTGTGAAAATTTGATTTTTAATAAAAACAACCATAAAAATTCAAGTTCGCATTATTTTTGTTATTATAGTCATCTATGTTAATTCCATCGTTTAAAGCTGTCAATCAATTACATTTTTCTTCACACACCAGAGACCAAGTTTTCTGAGCATCAATTTGCGCTTTCCAGAATAGCTGCCTCACAAATTTTCAAGCAAACAGATTTGCAATATCAATGAATTGCAACAAAGATGCCACTTCGGATCAATTAAATTACGAATAAATTAATTTATTGCTGTAAGCCTCGAGCACCAAACGATTTTCATGATACACTTTATGTACAATATAATCGTTATTTTTGGCTTTCAAACCCGTCTGCTTTTACAAAACACCAGAATACCTAAAACTGACTACATAATAACGTAGCAGTAACACGTTAGAGGTATTAGTCACGTGTGCTCGTAATACACACAGTCTATTCGCCAGATATATATACATCTATACGTGCCCTCGAGGCTGAGGGATTTATGGCTTCATGAAATTTCTCCAGATAGAACGTAAACCCATGGATTAGTCTCGGGATCCCAGGGACCGAAAGGAACGGACGCGTCGGATATTACGTGAGAGGCTTCATTGTTTCACGACAAATCCTCCACTGTCATCGGTTTACGATGTAGTCCGTCGATTCGTAATATATACGGGAGTAAACTCGCGGGAGATAAACCAAAATGCAGCATTTATGCATTCCCCAACTGTCGAAGTTTCGCACCCTTATATATATTCATATCTATACACATGTATTAATTTCGTTCGAGGAAACGCGAGAGATTCAAAGCCGCGCGTCACTTTCTATGTAGAAATTTTAACTCAATTTTGGACAACGACTGGACGAAGTCACTGGGCAAGGATGAACTAAGTAAATTGGTTAGCCCTTAGCTGGATGTGTAATATTGCAATATGTAGCCTACAGATAATCGAAACTGTTTATAAAAGTTGAATATAGAGCATCCCCAATATATCTCATTCCTGCCTTAGTTATCCTAGCTAGGAACTTTCCGGCTGCTGACTAGCCCCCCTGGTTCTAAATTTGGAGATTATATCATACGATACGATATAATCTCTCTCTATCATACGATACGATATAATCTCGGCGTAGACGTACAGGCAACAAAAAATTTTTGAACAAGAGGGAGGTTAGGATAAATTCAAGCCAACATAATTTTGCGCATCTCTTCGTCCACCGGTCATCGCGTTTTTATTGTGAAACAAACCTTCCCGTATAGACGGGAAGGAAAACTTCCGGTTAGTGCCTGACCAAGAATACTCCATAAAAAAGCATTAGACGACAAATTGAGCTTGGGAATTCCTGGCTGCTGTCTAGACAGCCTTGTCTCAAGATGAGCTGAATTGAAAAATATTGATGGTGGCACCATCGCTTCCTATTATTTCTGGACAGTACTTGGCCATGATATGTTACCTAATATAACTGTGCAAGCAAACTGGCGTCAAGATGTGACACGAAAGAATTTTCACAGTCTTTCAAAGAAGTTTAAACAGACAAAACTGGCCAGTGACTAGACTCAATTTAGGAATGCACGGAGAAATTCCTACACGGATTCATCTTCTTCTGGCTCGTTTAAATCGCTGACACTGCGCACAAACGCGCACTGTCATCGTAAAAATTGGGAAAACTATTTTCAGGAGCCAAGGGAATGGTAACTACATAGGGCGAACCTCTTTTCCGGCTGGGTTACATCGGTTTTACGTAAATATATAATATTCCCGACTGAATGTCAGAAGGTGGTATTCCAGAATGTTCAACATTCAGAGCAATGTGATGTCCGACCTTTTCACTTCAAGCTGGAAAATATACTATATATATATACACGTATATGAAAATACATAATATATCACCGTCTTTTGTTAGACTACACTTTGTGGTACTATTGCGCGTTCGCAGTTGTCGAGAGGCTTTCGTACTTTCGAAAACCCTCTTAAATTTGTATAGCTCGCCCTCTTGGCTCAACTTTCGTAGTCAACTCTATCGCTTTTCCTTCCCATTTTTCTCGGTGATTCTCTTACAAGAACCGTAAAAGTCTCGAGGAAAAAATGGCGCTACATGAGGGAAAAGAGAGAGAGAAAGAGAAAGAGAGAGAGAGAGAGAGAGAGAGAGAGAGAGAGAGAGAGAGAGAGAGAGAGAGAGAGAGAGAGAGAGAGAGAGAGAGAGAGAGAGAGAGAGAGAGAGAGAGAGAGAGAGAGAGAGAGAGAGAGAGAGAGTGAGAGTGAAAAAGAGGGTGAAAAGAACTATACAAAGTTTCTCAAAGTTCGTCGCAAGGGTATTATCGTTCACGAAGTTTAACTCGTATAACATCGTTTTCAGATATATACATTAGTGAGTCTTGGTTACGAGAGTTCGTTGCACTTTGATATGTCAACGTATTCCGTATCCCATCGAGCTTAACAGAGGTTCTTGTTGCGCCAATTCACAAAGGTGAAAACAACCCTTGTTCCCGAAACCAATTTTGGCTTTTATAATTTCTAAGCAGCCGCGTTTCTCCGTGGTTCGAGAAGCATCGCGGAAGTCTTTGGGAACGTCGCGATGCGCGAAACAAGTATATATAGTTGAACACTCGCGTTCCCGAAGGAGCAATTGCGGATACGGCCAACACGCCGCGAAAGTACACTGTGTGTACAAGAACTCTTTGTGAGTCTCTCTCTCTCTCTATAGGTTTTTTTTTTTTTTTTTTTTTTTTTTTTTGTGGAAAAAGAGAAGACTTCTCGTCGTCAAAGTCACGTGCCAATGAAGCGTATTACTCATAGCTATCTAGTAAGCGTAATAAATGCTGCACACGTTGCTCGACAACCGGACGAGGCGGTATATATAGTGCCATTATCCATTGACGGTCTTGATCGAAGCTCGCGATTGACTCGTCATACAGGTTTTTCTACGCGATTATTTTGGACAAGTTTGCCTGGATTAGACGAAAATTATATGATGAAAGAAAATTTATTTTCATTTCAACTGACTGAAACAGCGTTGACTCATTGCAAGATCGCATTTTTGTAAGTTGAGAAAACAGCGCAGTTTTTACTGCAAGACATTAATTTCTTTTATGAGTTTTAACTAACAGGACTTTTTGACGACAAATCATGAAAGCTTCGTGCAGCAATGCGAGTCGAATTTCAGAGGACGATCGATCATTTACATGTTTTTGGAGCTTCGTTGCATCGATCCAATCTCTCGTAATTAGTTGATATTATATTAAGAGGCTTGTTTATTCGATCGACTCGAACGCCATCGAGTTTTCCGAAGCATTTCGAATCTTAAAGTCTTGCAAAATCATGCGAGCATATACGTTAAAACTTGATGGATCTCGAGCTGCTAGACCCGAGCTAGACCTCACGTTGCATTTACACGTCTGAAACGTTATATGTAGATTCATGCTCGTGTAATTATATATTTGATAATAATTACATTATTAGTTGCATAAGGACTCTCTGAGAAATATAATATATATAACTATAGATCACCGATACTCATTTGCCTTCCGCCCACACTTCACTCCAATGCACCCGGTGGACTAGTATGTGAAACTTTGCTTGCTCGAAAACTCGCGTAAGCTCTGATATAATAGTAAAGTTAATGGTCGATACGGAATTCTCATCGTAACGTGCTGTAATACGTCGAAACTACCCGAGTAAACAACCGTACTATAGTATCCCATCTCTACTATTTCATGCATGTGCTTTTGAAATTAGAATTTTTCGCATAACGAGACGTTGTTCCGAAACGACGAGAAAAATTGCTCGATATATATATAATCTTCCTGGGGCTTATGAAAATTCCAGCCGTCAGGGAAAATATATCGCCGAGGGAGTCAACGATAAATAATATGGAACATGAGAATCGATAAACGAACCATACGAAATCGTCGATTATGGATGCCAATTCAGGTCTGGAATTCCGGTATCTTTAAGATTATTTCGACGAAATTGAATACAGCGGTAAAAGCCCCCAACATTTATTGTAGGCTCAACAGCTTTCGTAGGATGAATATATTTTTCGAAAGGGCAAGGAAAATGAAAACATTTCATTTTCATATACTAAAAAATTCATATAATAAACGTTAGGTGTTTTTTTTTTTATTCTCAAGAAAAAGCAATATCATAACTCCAATTTTTTTGCTTCGACGATGGCAAAACAATGTGCTACACGTTCACGGTAATTCTTTTAAAGAAAATTTGCCGCAAAGACCTCCATATAGAAAGTGTCTTCCCGGCTTGCGAATAATGCAAATGAACGTCATATTTTAATTTGTAATAAGTAATGGCAAAGAATCCATTACTAGCTGTTCTAATAACAAGTATAGTGAGACTTCGATGCATTATTATTACTATATTATTCTCCTTATGCAATGTATCACATAAACATTACAACTCTGGTATCTTGTATAAAGGATGCAAGAGACCCGAGTAGACAAGAAATTTCCCCAAAACGGTAGGTATGCAATTGCAGGGAAGGGAAAATAACATCGGTCGCCAAAGTGAAATATGGGGCGCAATTCGACGAGTGAGAGAGAAAGAGAGAGAGAGAGAGAGAGCTGGAAGAGTTAACGAAATTCGAAATTATCCCGAGGAATGTCGTTCTCGCTTCCGGTAGATTTAACCGCGGAAATCACGATTGCGCGATTTGCTATCGGCGAACAAACGTCCGGACGAGGGAGGGGTTGACGAAGGATGGGAACCGAGGGAGAAACAGCCGAATGAAGTGCCGCAAACGTTTTACCTCGGTATATGGGGACAGGCTCTTGCAGTGCCGAGGTACATGAGAAGGAGAGAGAGAGAGAGGAAGGAAATTTTATTCGAAGAGCTTCTGTACTAACTACTAAGTTGGAGAAAGGACGAAAGAAATCGTAGGAGGGGATGGTTGCGTCGTAGATTATAGTATAGCAGCGCCGGATAGCGGACGGAAACAAAGAGAAACGAGCGAAAGGACCGGAGAGATCAACTATATTCCCGACTCATTCCCGCCGGCGAGAAGGAGGAACATGGACCATTGGCCTGGTTCGAAAAGAGCTGCAAGGCGATTTCATGCATCACCGCATCAAGATGGAAGAGAGAGAGAAAGAGAAAGAGAGAGAGAGAGAGAGAGAGAGAGAACGAAATGTACTATTATAATTCTTTTTCTTGAGAATGAACATACGAATCGTATGAACAGAAATTCTATTGCAGTCTCTTGATTGTTAAAGCAATATGCTGAACCAATCAGCGATCAAGATTCAAGAAAATAGCTGAAAATTTAGGTATACTTGCAGATTAAAATAAGAAAATGGCTATAAGCATAAAGGAATTCGATCGCATATATTATCAAGAAGATGGATTAGCCCAAATACTGACGTCACTGGTGGATTCCTGATAATGATCGTGACTACCATTGTCCCGATATTCCTTAAACCAGAGCCATAATTTTGCATTGAAATCCTCGACCACATTCCCTACCGGCACTTTCGTCTATGCACTTTGATTTTTATAATCAGTTCAACTGGCTCATTCAGAATGATATTTCACGTGGATGATAGAAGCTGCAATGAGATTTTCTGGAAAGCGTCGAGACAGGTGGAGATCCCTATTCAGCGTTAGCAGTTCATCGTGCTGGGTTAGTCGCTCGGAGGCACTCGATTACTCCGGCGTTATGCGTTTGACCACGTGAACGACAAGGGCGCAGTGCCGCTGCGGTCAAAATGGTTTCAACGTGTAGTACCCCAATGGAAGTCTACCATCAGCCAATATATATATATAAACGAGAGTAGGTTATACAGCAACCGAAGGTGTTATATAGAGATCATGAGCGAGAAAAGCTCTGTGACGGAATAGGGCATTGCGGAGTATCGCTGAGAGTCTGGGTCGACAGTTCTCACCCAAAGGCCAGCTGGGATTTGTGCTCATGGACAACGTGAATAGCTTCCCCGTGAGCTTGCTACATGCCACTGACGCTATATAGCCTTGTTTACCAGGGTTGTATGACACCGGTGAAACGCATTTCTGTTTTAATACAGTCGCAAATGTACCTCCCGGTTTCTGACACTGTAGCTGATGGTCGCACACCTTCGTTTCAAACATAGCAACTGCTGCTTGCGGTACGCTTTAACAAAGCTCGTCTGTGTGTGTGTCTCCACTGTACGTAATCACTGGCAACTATACGGGTATGGTATTGTGCCCGTGGGTCACACGACAATCCCGGATAACATGCGAACAGCATTGCGGGAAGGATTACGAGAAATGGAAGGTTCGAGTTGGTTGCGAATGAGGGCTAAGCCCTCTGCAGCCATGCGGAAAGATACACGTATAGATGCATAGAGGGAGAGAACTTTGACGGTGGGTTTGTAATATATATGGACGTCTTTATGCTCCGAGCAGGGTTGTCAATGTCCGTATTCATTTCTCTCTGGCTAGACCACACTATGATGGTGCCTCGGGAATAATGTTGCATATATGCCATTCGACTTTATCATAGCAACGATCTGCCAACTTGTATTCTCAGAACACTTTTTTACTATTCGGCTGTTGCTGCGATCGCCATGCCTCATATCCACTTCCGATATCTTCTCGCTCGGCTTCCGGTGATATCGTTACTCTTAACGAAAGTTACATCCTCGCCGAAAGGATAAACCCGGGGTCGGGAAGCTCGTGTCAATGAACTAAATTCCCCGACTGAATCTCGAGTCTCGGTCGGGTTCGCAAACTTTTACGACTGCGGTGCGAATGCGGGTAATCTTTCTTCGCAAGGAAATTGAAATCTTATCGTTGGCATTTGAGAAACGCATCGTGTGGCTACGATAAAGCTGTCTCTGAATTTGAAAATTCCCTCGCTCTCTATCCCATGAGATAAATCTGAATAGTTATCGCAACTAAATTGAACAATTTTATCGTTAATGGAACTACATGTACATTGTTTGTATGTTGACCTTTTTGATGCAGACTATTGCCTCTGGCAATTGCATCCATGAGAAAACATTAAACGGTTTATCGTTATCAGAATTATGGATTCTGATTAAGTTAGGGGTGGCAGCGGTCACTGTGTGTTGCGCATCCGCTCGAGATCGTCCTCGAAAGCGAAGTCCAGGCCTGGGTAGCATAATATAATCGAGCGAGCAAACAGAGATTGTATTACTCTGGCTTCGGTCAACAATAACATTTTGACATAATCGCGAAGCTTTGATGACTAATTTTCGATACTTCGAGCTCTTCTATACGAGGCAGCAGCTTCTGATCCGATATTGGAAGCATCAAAATGCTCACTTTTACGGAGTTTTTGAGGATGACTAATAGGATATAGTTAATAATACATAGTTGAAACAACAAATAATAAAGTTGTTGAAGCTACATTGCCGAGTCGCCGTAACTATATACAATTTTTAACTATAAATTCATGATTCCTATTATCATTTTTTTCTTCCAGTTCATTTTAACGAAATGTTACTCGTGACTTATAATGACTTAATCACGGGTTGCAAAATCGTCAGATATGAGTGTTAAATTCGGTCGAGCAAAGCGATTGTTGTAAAATAGATGTATAGTGTTCAAGAGCTTAGGTCGGATGTTTTATTAGACGATGCGTTTATTAGTGACGTCGATGAGAAGCTCGCAATTTTAACGACTGAAGAGCATGCATATGTTGGGTGCACTCAAAAATTTATTTTCAATTACTTGGCGTCAAGACACCGCCACGTCTCTTGGCGTAAAAGGACCATATAATAATAATAATAATAATATTATATCTGATTATATTTGGTCTTCAATGGAATTCATAATATTTACCATTGCTAAAAAAAATATACCAGATGAGGCAACTGAGCTAGCTGACCAACTGAGTACAATTTTCCCTATCCTATATATGAATGGAGTGCCTCCATTGAGATTCCTTCCAGTAAACTGTCCAACTATCGAATGAACTTTCGTCAGAACATCTTTCCATCGCAGTCCCTTTTTTTCCCTCTCCCTCCCTTATATCGCTGTTCCAGTATACATCAGGAAACATCGCGGAGCGACAACCTCAACCATTTTCAGCGAAACTCAATTATGGCAACAAGGGAAATTGCAGCGTGGGGAAATTGAAGAACAACATTTATCCAACGATCCTATCGTTGGGACGAGACCGCGGTCGAAAGACTCGAGAATCTTCCAGGGATTATCGCTTTCATTTGTCTGCATGCTCGGTATATATAGCGGGTGCTCCTGTCGTAGCTCAATAAGTAGGTATATACACACAGAACGCAGATGATTCATATGAGATAATCCCCGGAATGAGAGAACTGGAAAGGTGGGCTTGGTGCTTGGAAATGTCCAGAATTTATCTGTCTCACCGCTCACCCTCGCGCTAAACCTCTTCCTCCTATATATATCTCTCTTTTCCTCTCGGTGGTCTCGGGACCATATCCTGTTCAGGGCTCTCGGGATATAATAGGCGAACGAGCTCTGCGAGCAGACGTGATCACAAGTAATACAGTGGGAAGACGACGGCTGTATTAGTCACGTACAATGAATTTTTGACTTTTCAACAGACTCTGCTAGTTCTGTCGTCCTGCCAGAATAAAGAAAAATGGTCCCTGTTTCTAAAGGGAGAGCAGTGGCTTAGTGGGTGAGGCTCTGGGTTCGCACGCAGCGGACCCGGGTTCGAGCCCCACGGCCGACACCGATGGAATTTATTCTATGTGTTTAATCTGCAAACCCGGTGGTTCGGATCCCACCAAAACAAATGCCCAAAAACACCTTTCTGTGATGGGTGGGTGGTCGGGGTACGGCTCTGGAGGACTCCCGCAGCGGTTCTTATCGCTCGGAAGGTGGCCGCTTAGCCGTGCACTGACTTACCCACTGAATCACAGTAAAGGAGGAGCTCGCTTAGGTCTCCTCTGGAGACCGCGCTTGAGTTTACTCGCGCGGCCACCAGGGGGAACTAGGGAGACTCCGACCTGTATCGGCGGAAGGTTTTCTGCAGTTTTCCTCCGTCCTCGGCGAATGCGATACAGGATAAAATGGTGAAGGAGCGATGCGGCTGCAGAAGTATGAGCGCGAGGAGGAGTAGGTGGTGATAATAATGGTCGGAGCAGGCGGTTGATGGTCGGAAAGTATACGAAATCACCACCCTTGTAAGAACCCCCCAAAGGGGGTGTGCAAGTAAAACTCGACATTATTTTGGTCCCTGTTTCTTTCTATGTACGATGAAAGAAAAAATGAGGCATGGAACAGGAGAATTTTAGAAGGAATAGTACGAAAGGTGGGGTAGAATAAGACGATCGAATTCTAAAAAAAAAACAGCAAATCACTGAACTGATCACAAGATTGTTGAAATTCATCATGGAAAATATAATCGAAAAATTCTTAAGATAATCATAGACCCGCATCAAAGTGAACTATAGATGTATCAGGGACAATTATTCTTAAAAATAAAAACAAACTATGTTTGTATCTGACTAAAAAGTTCTCGTTCGCGAAAAAAAAACACTTGAAAATGTTGAGTGAAAAAATCAAGAATCGGTTGCCTCGACTATCTCATTGGATGAGCGAACCAAGCATTGGTCGAGTCCACTATGTGTTGGTGCAGGTCCGACCAATTGTCGTTTCTTCCAACCAATCTTCTCAATTTTTATTTCTCCGGGTCCTTTTAGTTTAACAGAGGATTGATCGCATTATACTAGAACAATATTGGGGATCAAAGACGAAAAACATAAAATAGCGACCGTAAATCAAGACATGGACATCTGTCTACGATAATTACAAATTATATTATTAAAACGGATTTCACGACCTCAATATCTCAGAGAGTTTGGGCTGACGCCACGATGATCGCATGGTAATTAATTTCCGCAGGTAATATGTCATATTAAAGTGCAACGAGAGGATCCTCTGTTGCCCAAACAACTTTCTCTCGGATGCTTGTCAACCCAGGTGAAACGAAATCTTAACCAGACACCTTGAAATATACCTGTTGAGGAATTTTTATTCCCCAAAAATTCTCAAACACGCCTTCATGTTTAAGCATACATTTATGTTCATCTTTCTGAATTTTTTCAAGTGAGAACAAATCTGCGAGTGGAGAAATATCCACTTGATTATTTAACCTCGCAGAAGTGTCGATCTATCGTTTAAAGTTACGAAGATACGTAACTCGGTCACGTCTCACGTAACCGAGAAGAATCGATCTTCAATAACGGGCTTCCTACAGAGCTATGTGTATATATTACACATATATATACGTGGCAACGCGAGCCCCATTCGTTGCTGATATACCTAGTACGGTAAAGAAGATGAAAAATCAGTGTTGCAAGAGGCAGAGATTTTACCGAATGAAGTGTCGAATTGGCACGTCACTTGTCACGAAAAAAAAAAAAAAAAAAAAAAAAAAAAGTAAAATGTACACGTCTCGTGGCAAATGAAAATCGACATGCTCGATAATGGAAAATAATTCTTGCACGACACAGAGTGAGGTAAAAAAAAAAAGAAACATTTTCGCGCAGAGTGAAAAATAAATTCATGGGAAAAAGAAGTGAAAAAGAAGTATCGTTTCTGCAACGCTCGTGAAACGTCGGAATGTGCTTTTATCCTTCGTATATGTGAAATTTACGGTGTCAACACCGTGTGGCGTGTACGAATTCCCGTACATCTGTGCAAGCACGTCAAAATTGATTTTCTCGGTCTGGATTGCGTGCAACGCTCCCAAAGAGCTTGGAGTCTCGCGTTTTCGTCGCTTTTCAACGAACAGAGTGATTCTCTCTCTCTCTCTCTCTCTCTCTCTCTCTCTCTCTCTCTCTCTCTCTCTCTCCCTCTCTCTAGCACTTGTTCAAACGTTTCTCGCTTCTTCGAATCGCCCTTTCCGAGCTTTTCGCTCTAGCCATTGTTGAGTCGTTACTCAAGTATATAAGTATGATTTTTGGAAAAAAAAAAGTGAATTTACAGGCTAACTGAAATAATTCGTGTCCGGCATGAGGAACCAGAAGTTTCATCATACTTGGCGGAGTACAAAAGATGCACACCGAATTAAAAAATTTTTCCGATCATATATACTGCAAATTTAGTCCCGGATTTTACGTCCACTTTTCCCGACAGCTGTTCAAAATGAGATACTCAATTTTTTCGAATAAAAGCCGTAAATGTGTAGGAGAATTTTTATCCGAAGGAATTTACGGCACAAAGGTATTTGTTGGAACTGTCCCGAAACAAGAATGTGGACGGTCAAAACCCGGAACGTTAAAAAATAAAATGAAAATTCTCTCACGTAGCAGCTGATCGATGTTTCTTTTTTACTTTTCGTTCAGCCACATTGACATTGCCATTTTCGATTTGAGAATTTTTGCTTTCAATCGAATATCAGCAACCTCAAAAATTCCTAAGATACCAGTTATTGAAGCATCGATTCGGGAAACGCTAATTGAAACGCTAATCGAGTCAACCAATGCTTGCTTAACTCGATGATCGCTAGAGCCGCGCGCCGACCGCGTACCCATCGCTGTCGTTTTTTTTTTTCCCTCTCGACGTATTTTACATGTAACGAACAAAGTTCTTTCGAGCAGTATTTCTCGATTGCTCGACGTCGAATTTTTTTTTACCTTTTCAAGCAATATAGCATTCTTCAACACGATCGGCACTTTGTACTCTTCTCGCTCTGACTCGTGTTTCATGACGCATATCACATTATCAATGTGGACAATTTGGGTTTTTTTCTTCGAATTATCAAGAAAAAAAAAGGTCTGTAGATTCGTTAGTAATATCCGGCACGTTGGGATCGAAAAGTATAAAATTACCTAGCTAACATGTATCCTTGAAAAAAAAAAAAAAAAAAGAACAAAGACGGTGATGCGAAAGAGCGAGCTGAGCTTAAGGTTGCACGAGAGATCGAGGGCATCGAAAATATAAAGTGCCAAGAGCGAGTTTGATTCGTCCCAGAGTGGGAAAGAGTTTGTCGGTGAGTTGAAGTAAGATACGACCAGGAGAGAGAAAGAGAGAGAGATCGAGAGAGAGAGAGAGAGAGAGAGAAAGAGAGGCAGAGAGAGACGGAGATGGTGTGAGTGACACACTCGTCTTGGGGTCCAAAGTCCACGAGGCACGCGCTCGAACGAGCCAAGCCAGTTTCTCGTTGAGGTGTACTACTGTTCAAAGTACACCAAACGTACATACATAGTACAAGTATGGGTGCTCGACGAGTTTAGTTAGGCTCGTTTGGACGCGTGGGCGTTCATAGATAACCGGGGACAGCCGGAGGAACCAACGGCCTTTCTCCCGTTCTTCTTTCACAACTTTTGTGCAGCGCTGTCCTCGATTTCATGACTTCGAGAAACAGTCCAAAACTCGCTGGTGGCTCCTTGGCAATTTCGCAAATGCAAATGCAAGAATTCTTTATCACCGTTTGACTCGCGTCGTTGATTTATAATTTTTGATAAATCAGACGTTACTAAATGCGATTTCTGTCACATTTTTAGTCACAAAATTCGGATGAATTCACTGAAAAGGTCGTGTACCGATTTTCTCATGTAATAACATCAGTCAACTGAAGTCGATAACAATTATTCCGTTATCGATGAAATTTTATTCGATTTTATTTATTTTAAAATTTTTATTGCACCGATGAATGTTTCGCATTGTTCGAGAATGAGCCATTCGCGTTGCGAGGCACCGGGTCTGGACTTTGCCCCGGGAAATCCCTCGCTTGTCACCACCATCCACACTCATACGATATATACAATACACGTTGCTGTATCTCTATATACTGATGCATACGGCATTTCTATAATTTCCATCGCCTAACTGCAGACTGCTATTTTTGTCGTGGAACGACTCTATGCGAATGTGGAACTCGAGTTCCGGTTTTGGGGCTTACCTTCGATAACAGTTACACATGCATCTCATTCTCTCCCTCTCCCTCTCTCGCTCTCTTTCTCGCTCTGTTTCAAAGTTGATACGTGCTTGCTGGCACGATGCGATGGTAGGTATATATATACAGTGAAATTGAACTTTGAACGAGAATATCGTATCATTATTTTGCATTCCAACACTTTCTTTCGTTCGTTTTTTTTTTGTTTGTCTACAGTCGTTTGCTGATGCGTCCAATTATTATTATCATTATTATTTTTCAAGCTGATCTTCCATCTGCCGTGTACGGAATTGATTAAGACAGTATCGAATTTTTTCTTCGTAATTCATCGTAGTCTGCGGATTACAAAGGCAGTCTTCGTCAATGGCATTGAGTTCAGCGTCAAGTTGAAGAAAAGAGCGTGGAATATGTTTAGGGCACGACTAATCCGCGATTAATATTTGAAACATTAAAATTATTTGAGAGATCTCGTACCCTCGTTATGGTAAATCAATTGAAATCTTGGTGTCGTTTCGCTGACACCATCTACAGCTCTGACGGAAAATTCATTACCCAATTATCAACTTTACCAGAAATTAGACTGCCTCAGAAATCCTAACAAATGACAACACTGCTACCGGGCATAGTAACTCTTTGACATCGCTGATGGCAAGTGTGCTTATGAAACTGATTTACCTACAAGCGCAGTAGTTGACATCGGCTAGGCTGGAAAGCTTCATTCTGCTAGAGATATGTTATTGGATATAGAGATGTGAACTACCATAGATCATAGTTGGTATAGTTGTAATATGGTAGACTCCTTTGGACATCCTAAATTTCGGTAGACTTCTTATTCGGGTAGACAAGCACGCTGCTTCCTCATTATTTTATCGGGTTCACTGAGCTTCCTCTATAAAAAAAAAAAGCCAAAATTGGAAACCCCCACTTGCACTTGAAGAGTTTTGCGAGTGAGACAAAATAATGAGGTCTCCAATATGCAGGTCTTCAATGTGCATAACTTTGTTTTTCATCGTTTCCCCCTATGCCTGCTGAATCGACGAGCGAACGTCATCAGCTGCCCTTACGTTTTCACGAAGCCAACCGAGAGGACACCACACTGAAGCGGAAATCAAACGAAGCACTGCCGAAGTAATAACTCTCCTCGTGAAGCGAGAAGTGTCTCGAAGTACCCCGCAAGAGCACCGAGGGAAATTCAATGGTCATGGAAACTTTGGTTTAACTAGACGCGTCGAAAGTACAAGTACGCCCTATAGTCTCAGCTCGTGGTATTTATTATATATGTATATACATATATTTCTATATACATGGACGAGTCGTTTTCACAGCGTGGCAGTGCGAAATGACTATGAGGTGCTTCAACGACGGTCCTCTGCTGGTGGCACGTGTATTTGTGTGCACGCGGTTTACTGGTGCGCCAGAGGTGCGAGAACGTTCCCGCAGAGTTCCTTCGTTAATCGAGGGAATCCACGAGAGGCTCTATATACGCTTGAAAACACAGGCGGTCTTGTATACCAGCTAGAGAACCACCGAGGTGATGAAGAACCGGTAATTGCCGGGCCAGTCCTCCGCAGTGTACGGAACACTGGTATATCTATATGGATGCCCTATTTGTATTTGTGAAAAGATGTTTTAGAATACTATTTGGATGTAATAGAATGAACATGCGCGGGTATATAGGAACTTTTGGAGCAATAAGGTGTGTCCTTATATTAGCTGAGGCCGGCGGCTGAATTGAATGGAATTATTTTGAAGTCTCCTGGACGGGGAGCTCTGGGATAAAGGAAACTATACCAAAGAAACTTTCTCAGAGATTTGATCGAATAACGACTCTCCCAGTATACGAACCATCGGGAACAAGCCTGTCGAATAATGATTCTCCGGAATGAAAAAACTCTACCGATGAACAACTCTTTGAAAGGACGACTCTACTAGAAAACAATTCTATCGAGGTCAATCGGAAACTAACACTCTCTGGTAGATGTGTAATTTGTGAAAATTCTAACCATCTTAAAATTTATAAGCATACTTAACTTAACGAATGACTCATACCCAATTGAAATGAAATACACACGCCAGGTCTCCATGGGACAGCACGAATCAGTCAACTATTGCCATACTATAAATACCATACACAATCGATCGTCACTGGGATCCAACAATTACCAGCCCAGAATGATAAATATAAAAGGAAAAAAATCCGAAATTTTGGTAGTAAACGGCAAGGGAAGTCTGTAGGTTTGTCCGAGACAGGAGATGGAAACATTTTTTTGTTCTTTTCCTATGCCTCTAATCCGCATAGATGTATACCATTGGTAATATTATCAACCATTACCATAAAGACTGCCAAAAAAATTTAGATCTGTTTGCTTGCAACGTGCATTCGTTATCTACGCGGTAATATTTGACCCGTTTATTCTATGAACGGTTCATCCTATGTCTTTTCAAGAATTTCTCCCATACTTTTCTATCTCATTTCCATCCTTTGAGAAACTCAACGCCAAGCTCCAGAGGATTCGCTCTGTCTGTTCTTCCAAGGTTCTTCCATTTTTCCAACGAATCGTGCAAGGGACAAAGAGCTCTTCAAAGGACTTCCATGGTCATCGAAACACTTGCTTAAATTGTATTCATATTTTAGAACAGGCCGGAACAGAATGTCGTGTTCACGTCTGCACCCATTACAAAGGGCATGCGAGCGTTATATATACAGCGTCATAAGATATTGTCTTCGAACGAACAACCACAGCCTATACGATACATCGAAGATCCTGGAGCTCCATATACGCTTCAATAAATCCCACGACGCGAGTATGATTATAATGAAATTGTGCACACGAGGGAAAAGCTTGGAATTCGCATGTTTACCATTTTCAACATACACACACACACACTTACCGATGCTCCAACGCCGATTCCTCTGCGCGCATAATTTAATTCAACTGCGGAGAACTCGATCTTGCTCCATGACTACAATATTCTGAGAATACGCGAACGAGGATTTCGAGATGGAGGATAACATGGAAACGGCAAACAAAGAAGCTGACAGGAGTGAGTACACGAGAGATAGAGAGATAGAGAGAGAGATAGAGAGATAGAGAGAGAGAGAGAGAGAGAGAGAGAGAGAGAGACGTGGCAAGGAGAGAAAAGATTCCAGGATCTTTGAAGATATGCCCGCTGAGATAAAAACGTTGAACAAGGACAGTCGTGAAATGACAAGTTCGAAACTCTCTTTCCACGAGCAAAATGACCATGACGAGACTCCAGATACTCTCAGTTTTATCTGGAAAGTGACTGTCTATTTCGTTCGTCGGGTTTGATACCCGGTACCTTATCCAACTCTCTTTCCACGCTCGGTTCATTCGCTAAGACGTAACAACGACCACCCACAGAGTGTAGCTACACAAATCTTTGCTGCCTTCATCGTTTCACGTATAATTCGACCTTTGTATTCTCTCAGGGAGGCTGCTCCGTCGGTGTCCTTTAATCGATACGTATCTCTGAGTGACAATCTCCCCTGTGCATTCTCGTTCTCGCTTCTTAAATTTTTCACGAGTTTTATTCGGGTTTTACGGCTTTAAAAAAATTTTGTTTTTTGCGATCCCTTGCTTACCTGAACATCATGCTGAACGTTTAGTTCTTCGCACTTTCCCTAATACCGAATTCTCGACCACCTCATACATATATATATATATATATATATATATATATATATTTCTTTTTTCCTTCCCGAAAAAATAAAATAAAATAAAATTTCCTTTCCCGAGGAAAACAAGCCAGCCAGTTCCTACTTTTCGCGTGCCTCGTGGAAACTCTTCGTTGCACGATATCGCGCACGAAGAATAACGTTTCGTACGACGCGAGAATCTCAAACTTGCCTTGTATTCACACACAACACGTACAACCACGATTAGACGATGGATCGTGAGTTTGCGTGATGTCTGATTACCGAGCGAGACAACCGCGGTGAAGCGGAGAGCTTGCCAAGCAAAAAAAAAACCAATCTTCACTCCTTTCCTTCGCTGATATTCATAGCAAACGAGCTGGTAGAATAACGCTCACGAAAGTTTCGCAAACTGGTTTTTTTTTCCATCGCTGTTGGGGGTTTTTTTTTTTTTTTACTTTGTCAGCCTTGGATCGCGGGCAGGTCGTCACGATTTCTTGGTTAATTTCGATGAAAAAAAAGCTCGAAGCAACATCGAGAGAAGAGGTATGATGAATTTTTTTGTAACGGGGCCGAATGACGAATGAGTGAGATAAATGAACCTAGTTTTACGAACTTTTGACAGGGGAAGATTAGGATATGGTTTGAATCAAACGAATAATATAATGATGCATTTCGAACGAACGATTTACTAATCTATATTATAACTTTTCTGGGTATAATAGGTCAGATATATATCGTCGTAAAAAATTGACGCTGGGTTTCCGGCTGCGGAAAATCATTTATGCCGCATTTTCTGACACCAAAATACGTCCAGCTTATGACCCCATAAATCTGTCCAACGATCAAACCTCTTGAAAACGACTAACTCTTGTTTCTCAAGTTACCCCAATCCACGTCTAAATATATATATATCCATCTCATTGTCGACTCCATGTCCACGATTTTGAGTTCAATCGTGCGCGCGTCAATATTCATTATCGAACGAATCGTTGAATAACCAATCGTCACGGAATATATCGAATGTTAATACGATACTGAGGCCACGAAAACATCGGGATTTATAGCACTTTGTACGGAATTAAAGTTTAGCGCTACAAAACTTCAATATTTGTCAGAGAAATTTTCGTCTCGTTAAACTCGTCTCGAAGCAAATTAGAATTTTATGGAATAATTATTATGAGTTTTCTTGAAAAATTCACTCATCCTTGACGCCTCGACAGTCAGAATTGACCACGTGACTATCGTATGTCCATCAAATTTTACATTCCGTCAGATTAACTGTTTTTTTCTTTTTTTTTTTTTTTTTTTAATACTCAACTAGCACACAGTCTCAACTTTCTGAAAAAAATGGCATCGAAAATCCCAAAGGAGCTATTAGTGAAAACTGTTCAATGATCACCGTGTAAAATGTTCAGATCCAAATCGAAAGGATCGTGCCAGGAGATGGATTTTTTTGGTAAAAAAAAAAACCGAGTAAGCTTAAAAAACATAACTCTTGTCACAATTTTTCATATATATCGACCTGAATATTTCTTCACACGACCATCTGAGCATTTCCAAGCGATCTCTCATCTGGGATTTTTTAATACGATTTTTTTGCGTATTAAAAAAAAAACACGTTTATTTCCCAATTTTCAAGTGTCCTCTCAAGAGGGACACCCTAAAAAGGTATTGAATGCAACTGGGGCTCCCACTTTCCAAAATTATTTTCTCTGATCTCGGGAAACAGCTCGCGAAAGAGGATCGCTGGCAAAATTGAGTCTGAAAGGTGGCTCATTGTTCGAGTATAAAAATCGAGTTAGGCAAAACTCTTAGGATTTTTCTTCAATTCCGAATCCATGCTTGAACAAAGTGGGAGAGAGACGAAGTTAAAAATAACAGATATACAGTCTCGTCAGCCTTGAAGCCACCTCAATCTCTCGTCATCACTGGTATTTTTTTTTTTTTTTTTTAACATTTCAAATATATTCACGATTAATTTTATGCCGATGCGGGTATTCGATGAATGTCAACGCCGGTTGAATCAATCGTGGAAACTTTTAATCGACGAACTACGAGAATCGTCAAGAGTAGCACGTGTTCCTCGTGCTACCGACAAGTTCAAAAGTGTCTGGGATCACGGATTTCAATTCCTCTGAATCGAGGAAGAAAAAACCCAATCAAGCTGCCAAAAAAAAAAAAATGCTGGAGAGCCAATGGACCATTCTCAAAATCTGTCGAAAACTTTTGTGTAATTTTTCAATATTGACGATCAATTTGCTCGTGTGTTTTTTTTTTTTTTTTTTTAATCTCAAGACGCTGAATATCGAGGGCAGAGGCTTTTAACAAGGACGGTATAATCATGGATGCGGTATTTTCAATGTCGTCACCGCCACGAGCCAGCGAAAGAATTTATCGTCTGCTCGTCTGCATATCTCCATAATCGAAACTCTCGTTGTTCCATACATTTCCATATCGCGTGGCTTTTTGCCTCGAAATCAGGAAAGAACAAAACTCTCGAGGGTCTTCATGCACTCTGAGGATTTGACCAAAACTTTTTTTTTTAATATCTTCGTTAAAACCCTTGAAAAACAGCCTATTTTTTGCTCTAGCTAATAACGATTTTTTTTTAAATTATTTTTTTACTGTTTAACATTGTTCATTATGAATTAATTATTTTACATCGAAGAATAGCTTGGACACTTCTGCTTTTATCTTAGCATTGACAGAAAAATGTAAAAATTAGAAGGGAGGTTCGACCGACTAAAGAATGTGGTTTTGAAAAAATCTGTGACACTCGACGCGAGATCTTTGTGCGAATTTTTTGACAAAAAATCTTCAATCTTCTGTTTCGTTGAAAATTTTTTTTCATCAATTTGCAACTGATTAAAAAAAAAACTCCACGCTCTTCAGAGGGCTGTAACGAAAATTTAAAAATATTTCGATCAATTCCCACAGTCTGAGGATCACGAATCTGTCGATTTGGTCTCCGTCACTTCTCGCGTGAGAGTTATCCTTGATATATCCTTTACCTTTTTTTTTTTCGTTCTATACCTATTCCGACTTGTCGCTCATGTATAGCTCCAGGGAATACACGCCATCAGAGAGAAAGAGAGACCTCGTTTTATTCTTCATTGAACGCGGAGTAAAATATAAAAAAATAAAAACATAAAAAAAGCAAAAGAAAGATTTTCCGTATGAATTGAGAGCTATACGAAAAATGACAACCACGCGCTTTTTTTCCTCGCTCTCGTGTTGCGCCTCCAGCGATTCATCACTCTCCTGCTATTATACAAGGATGAACGATGATATTCCCATCCACTGTGAATATATTTCATCCCTAAATGCCCGTAAGAGTTACATGGAGACGCGATGATGATGAAAAAAAAAGCAATTCGGAAAGATGTTTTTGCTAAAAAAAAAAAGTTTTTCCCTTTTACGCATTTTGTAAAGTCTCACGGGAGGGATGGAAATCACGGTCGAGAAAAGCTTGCTCTCATTTTCCGCCGCGGGTTTCGTGATCAGACGTTATGAAGAAATTCGTCAGCCACGAGGACATATTCAGTGTCATCAAAGCGATAAATTGAGAGGACGTGTTCTCGGTCTTCGGCCATAAAGATAACACTCGAGTATGAAATAGGCTCGAATTTTTTATTACGAAATCGATGGATTGTCGAATATGTAATTGGAAAAAAAGTTGCAAAGTTACACCGCGAAATAATTCCCGCAACGGTACAGTCATTATTGATAATTCAACGAAACAGCTATGCTCATTTATTTATTGATAAAAAAAAACTAGCGGCATCGAGAGCGTTGAATTTAAGGCGATGTACCGCACCCTCCGACCACCTCGAAAATGCGAATTCTACTTTCTCCGAGATGATACAGGCGATCAGGATGAAATAAGCTTAGCCACTGCAGTGTGTTGGCAAAAAGTGGCTAAGCTTTTTTTTGTTGCAATCAGTTGCGTCGTTTGGGAGAAAGTACCTTCAAGGATTTTCAGCTATCTATCTCGCACTCACGTGTCACGTGGTACATGTGCGACTTTGCCTTAATAACGAGTGGCGACTTTGAGATATGGAAGTGCACTCAATGACGCCCAAAAAAACATTTTATATTCGTGAATTATTAACGGAGGCCAAGTCCGTGGTATATTGGACTGACACGCACATATATGCTCGATTGAAACTTCGAAAATTTTATGACGATGCTACCGGGGGCTACCTATACGTTTCGAGGGTTCAATTTGCAATTTTTTACTCAACGACCTATAGAAGATTCAATCACATTGAAAACATAATTTCAATGAACGATTTGTAACTAAAGTGGTGCGTGTGCGAAAGGGATGAGCAGCGCAGGCACGAGAGTTTCGCGTGAATATGCAACAATAAACGAGCTTTTATTCTTTCACTGTCTGTGAATATTTCCATCTCATTCAACGTGTGTCTCAACGTGTGTCATTTGGTCGATGATCAGCGCGGCGCATACACGAAGCTGCATAATAAAATGACAAACGATGGATCGGGAATTTTGACGCTCGTGCTCTGGCGTTATCGAAGCGAATATGAAAAATGTCAAACAGAGCGTGCATCTCGCCTCGCACATAAGTTCTTGAGTTTCGTGACAATTTTTCAACGGCAAAGTCACGCAACGTCGTCGACAAAATGGGGAGCATATATATATATATATATATATATATATATATATATATATATATATATATATATACGGGAAAGGTAAATCCCCTGGGTATAAGGGAGTCAGGAACGCGCGGTTTATTCCATCCCCATAATTTTTCATTTTCGCGTGAAACACCAGCTAACGAAGAATGATTTATCGTTCGAATATACGATTGTATCGAGTGATGTCAATTTTTCGTACCTTCAGCGTAGCTCGCGTGAATAATGCCACGTTGGAGCTGAAAAAAACGCTCAGGAGGAAGAGAACAAAGAGAAGAGGAAAAAAAAACAGGTGGCAAAAGTATATTGGTACGTTATTCATTGATTGGCCCAGTATTGTTTACCATAAGGACGAATAAATGGGTTTTTTTAGGGTACGCTAAGCTCCAAATTGGGAGTCTTTAAGGGATATTACTCATATATAGACGGAAAGCCGAAAAAAGTGAATTTTCAAGATTTTTTTCTTTTTATCTTACGCAAAAATTTGCATAGAAGTTCTGCATTTGATGAAGTAACATTTCTAAAAAAATTCAATCGGTATATTTCGTGTAAAAATATTCATTCATAAGGAAGTTATATACAGCCCATGTGCGGGAAACATCTTTTCAAAGTCGGCGAGCGAGATATCTCAAAAACTACTGCACCAATCTTGCCGAAATCTTTTTTATACTTTGTTAACGCATAAAAATCTGGTGTTTGATCAAAGGTATTTTCTTTTCGGCGTGTGCTTTCAATTTGATACATGAAAAATGTCCATTTTTTTTTTCGCGAAAATCACGATTCCTACTCAAAACCCCCGCAATTTTGTTTTAACTTGATGTTTCAGAAATTCCATCGATTAATCACAGAATAAAGTATTTTATTATTTATTTGTGTGCTCCAACGTATACCCTTTTGCGGGTTTTTACGTATTAACCCTTCCTATTTGATTCCTCCTGCCGCTCCCTGTCCGCGCTTCGCTAAGCTATAACCTAACTTCCGTAACATCCGCAGCTGCTTTTTAGCTATACACTATACCGCAAGCGCCGTGGATATGGGGAAACTGGGGAAAACCCATGTCGATACAGATGCCCTTATTTTTACTGAGTTTCCGATATGTTACCATCCGAATCTCACAGTAAAACTGTCCCCCGCTCGGTATTCGGCGCGCCAAGCCAGTGCACGGCTAAGCGGTCACCCATCCAAATAGTGGCCTCGGCCAATACTACTTAACTTTGGGAGATCGTCATCAGAGCCGCACACCCAACTACGCGACTACTACACTGTACAAAACTGATATACTGACGAAATATTTTTGGTTTTTTTATTCTGGATTATGTGTGGCTCCGAACGGCAGTGCTATATTGCAGAAGTACTTTTCAAAACAGCTCACCGGACTGTAACGTTATGAATGAATATTTTGACACGAAAAAATTCTCAAACATTCGAACCCGAGCTTAAGCCTTAACGCGAAATCAATTTTGCAATTCAATTCACAATCAAGTTCTGCTTGTTTAAAAAGACAAATAATGTATATAAAAAAAAGTGCTTTGTCTCACAATTATTTATCTAACCATATATGAATGTTTTTATAAATGACCAGAGAAGAAGCATTTCCAACGATCCGTCTATACCCTCAAACAAGTACAATGACTCAATAATTCCATTGTAAGAGCTACCTGTCAATTTTCAATGAAAGCGATCACCTCGCGCACTAAGCGAATTTAAACAAATGGTGCGTGAATCACACGTCGATGCAAAAGATTCGATGCACCGTATCTTTCAATTAAAATTCGTAGAATCGATTTCCGAGGTCACGACACTTTTCAAGACTCTCTGTACTGCACATAACATATATGCATACTTAAAGCGCTCACGTATTTAAATCGCAGCGTATACAGTCATCAGACACGAGAAACAAGAGAAAAAAATATTGCAAGGAGGAATAAAAAGGAAGAATATAAGTTAAGGAGGTTCTTAACCCAGAGATAAAACTTTAAGAATAATTCTACAATTTGAGGAAAGGTTTGTGCTGGTACTAGGAATACGTCTCATAATTATTTCAGATTTTTTGACCACGTAGTTGAGGAGAAAAAAAAAACATTAAATATACCGCTTATATGTGGGCTCTTATGGGAGAAGTATTCAAAACTATGATTGGAGATTATTTTAGGAGTGAAAAAACGGTAAGCATTTGCCCGCAGAACCGTTTAAACGATCGATTAGACCTTCATAGATATAATTTGCCCATAAAGAAATTTTTCCACCGTGCCGATTGTGAAATATACTTGCAAACAGAATTGAGCGTGAGTATAATGGCAAATTAATAAAATGAAAACGTATTTGGTGAAACAAATGTCGAACGAAACCTGCCCCGCACGTCGCCCGCACCGCGCTATACGTTCCCCTTGCCGCACCCAAGTATATGTTAAGAACCTCCTTAAAGGTCGTATCGTTAATTGTAAAAATTTTCTCTACGTTAGATATTTTTCATGAAACAAGCGAGAGGTCGAGAAGACCCATCATTGTCTCAAATTTCATGTTGCATATATGTTGTTACATAAAGCAAGAAAACATAATGATGAAAAAAATTACAACGTTTCATTGAAAAGACATCGTCATATTTTTTTTTAATTAGTCGAACCAATCGTTCTTCGCTTTTTACGTATACCAACTCTTACCACTTCCAATTTTCACATCCCATTTTATTCTTTGAGAGCCCTCGGAGTGTTATCCGCAGTCACTCACTCCTAGTACACTTCTGTATGACATTTTCACGAAGGCACAGGGAAACTGCGAAAAACCTGGCCGATAATCTTGCTGATATTTAAACTTAAACCGAGTTTAACTAATCCTGGATTCGACTAACGTCGATTGACCGCATTGGTTGTCCACCATCAAGTGACGAAGGAAGCCAACTATGCTATAGTGACGATATACACGCATAGCTCAAAAACCGGAAGACCGTCACAGGAAGTTATAGTCGTTTACCTTCCGCAAAGAAAAAAAAAAAAAAAAGTAACGCAAAGACCCAAGCTGCGTTTCTCACTTCTCCTCGACGGAAACGAGGAAACGAGACAAGTGATATATATCCTCGCGATTCCCACGAGTCTCGAGCCACATCTCTGGACTTTTGCGTTTCGATCAACTTCACGAGAGAGCCCGGTAAAGCTATTTCATCCTCTTATTATACTATCCTCAAAGGGTTGAGAGCAGCGAGATTAGTTGCCAGTCGCGTGTTGGACTACCGAGCGACCGAATCAACGAAAACTCGGGGAGCGAATATAAAAATTACTTTGATAGCGAGTAGAGAAGACGAAAGTCGCTGCGGGGGCAGAATAGATGAACGCATTTTATTTTACTATGAGCGCGCGTCTCACAAACTCCAAGAGCTTTTTCTCGTTTGTCAAGAGGCTTTTTGTCCTGGGACTTGATATAAATCGGGAAATATAATTTTCTTGGAAATTGCATTCTTTTCCCGCGACGCTTTCGCTTCCGGAGAGTTGACCTTATATCATTTTGCGTCGTGATCAGATCGGCAAGACGAGGATATGTGGCTAGCGAATTCTTGCAATCAACCACGGTACCTGACCTGATGATGTCCCTTTGATAGAATTTATTTTAATCCTGTGACTTTTCTTGGTTCCATCTAGCCCCGCAGCTACCAGAAGAAATAAAAAAATATGCCATAACCACTTTCAGCCGCGACTACTTTTAGTCGGAGTATATGCATCCATTTCCTTGGTTGATTTAATCATTTTTTTTTTGTCGAATTCAATGTTATTATTGTTGCTTTTTGTCTCAATGCACTGACAGGTTTTATAAAATTGTTTGTCCGTATACAGAGCTATGTCTAACAGAAGGACACCTAACTTTACGTAAAAATCCGTATTTTCAATTTGCCAATGATCCTCTCAGAAAGCTTCACCACTTCTCATCGGACAAAAGTAGCCTGAGAACATAAAATCCCTTTCGATGATTTTCAAAAAGTCAAAAAGATTCCTCGACCATCAACATCCCGTGTAGAAATTTGACCAGTTTGCCGGGTTTCTGGCCATGCAGTGATTGATTTACTAATTAGGATGAACTTGGCGTTGCCGGATCTGATACTGGCCAGAGTTCTTTTGAATTGACTAGTTTGGGCAAACTTGGAAAATCCCGACTTTTGGTGCTAGCCAAAAATTCTCTCGAATTTCGTGGCCAGGGCAAACTCTGCAAATCCTGACTTGGTACAGGCCACAATTCTTTTGGATTTACTAGTCTGGGAAAACTCGGCAAATCTCGACTTGGTACTGGCCAGAATTCGTTTAGATTTCCTGGCGAGGGCAAACTCAACAAATTCCGACTTGGTACTGGCTAAAATTCTTTTGGATTTACTGATCTGGGAAAACTCGGCAAATCTCGACTTGGTATTGGCCAGAATTTTCAATTATAATCTGACAAGTTGTGGCATTTTGAGAATTTTTAATCCACCATATTAGATTCTCTCAATATTGAATTTTGTAATTTCGACGTCAAATTTATGTTCATTAATCCGAAAATTCCCTAAATACTGAGTTAGATTGAAATCTGACAAGTTGTGTCATTTTGGAAATTTTAACTCCACCATAATGGATCCGCCATATTGAGTTTTGTAATTTCGACCTCAAATTCGTGTTCACGACTAAAAAAAACCCTTGAATATATAGTTAGAGTAAATCTAACAAGTACGGAATTTTTAGAATTTTAGATCCATCATATTGGATTATCCACATTCAATTTTGTAATTTTTCCCAAAACCAACATGGTTATACTAAATAAACGGTTGAAGACGCGATCACCACCATCCCCTGAGTAGCTCCCGACATCCAACTGATCAAGTGTTCTCTGGCGTGTCAATACATGATAACAATTACCAAAGTTCATAAACAGTAGATAGCGTAGTGAGTAGCGTGTTAGGTAGATAAGGTAGGATAGGTAGATAGGTCGCAGATTCGAGTCTCTGTCGAGAAGAATAAAATTCTATCCAGAAATCCATGCAGGATTTGTTTTTTCCAGTGTAACTCTTCTATGACCTATATAACAACGAAAGAATATGCGTATGGAACCATTTCGCAGGTGATATATTTCGTTTTTGTTTATATTTTGCACAAAAAAATATTAGCAAAGATATGCAGAGTTTCCTGACAGGCACTAGACAGATTTGCCGTAAACGCCTAGTCTGAAGCTCCGACAGTTTACTGGCAATCAATTGGCCAGGAAAGAAGGAAAACTGGACAGGGTCTGATCAGCGCCTATTTTAAATTTCTGCACGAGAACTCGCGCGCATCCTTTACTTTGATGAAAATGATCCGTCTCCGTTGTAAGCCAGCGCTGAATTCATATTTTAGTTAGACCTATCACTCCAAAAGACATTCGAATCACCTAGCTCCACCCTAACAACTCGATAATCCCTGCCGATCGAGTCCTCTTTTACAGCAAAAAAAAAACCAAAATTGTTTCAAACTCGAGGAGAAAAATTCTCAGTAAAGCGACTCACCGAACGGTCTGTCAGAGTGCTTATAATTCAATAAGAATTTTGATTAATGGAGCACCGAGTAAAATACGGAAGACGGAAAAATTGGAATTTGTCGACAATATTCAACCGTAAAGAGGTTATATATATATATATATATATATATATATATATGTATATCAAACTAGAGGATTTGTGACAGCCAAGAGACGAGGGAATGATAAAAGATAGTGGCATAATATGGGCTGACATTGATCCGCGGGCTTTTTCAGCGATAAATAAACGAGAAACGTCGGAATGAGAATATTGAAGAAAACGAAAAAGAAGATGAACGCGATAGCAGCGAACCGAAAAGTTTGCCGAATAGTTGGAACAAGTTTTCGTCTGTTTGGGATGCGTTAAGTACACCGGAGCGTCCATCATCTTCCCTCGTTTGACGTTGTGTTGAAAATATCGTGTGGATATATATATAGGTAAAATAGAAGGACGGTTTGTAGAGCAAAATGACTGAAACGAGGTTTAAAATTGTTCAGGGCAAACAAGAGAGAGAGAGAGAGAGAGAGAGAGAGAGAGAGAGAGAGAGAGAGAGAGAGAGAGAGGAAGTGAGAGCTTTAAATTCGATTGCTGATATATATAGAAGGAAGGCACAATGACTCGTGGGGGATAAACTTTTCACTATTGTCTGCCAATCCTCATTCGTTTCTCACCATCGATTCCACTCTTGCATTTATCTCTCCTTCTCTCTCTCTCGCTATCTCTTTTTACCCCTTTCGCGCCATATCTCCGGCTCCGTTCCAATTTATCCTGCGAGCCTGGCTCACCTATTATTTCAACTCCGCCTTGCGATCGTAAAACTGTCGGATTTCACCGCGAAATAGAGGCTCGCGCGAGAGGAAAATCGGAGAATGCGAACCGTACGAGGTGGATATCCTCAACTTTTTATATAGCGTCTCTCAAGCCCGATTCTATACGGAGAAGCATCCTTGGCGCTTATCCTAAGTAATTGCACTCACCCTCTCCAGGTAAGAGAGAAAGATAAAGAGAGAGAGAGAGAAGCTCTCATTTTCTTTTCACTGCACTTTCCGCTGGGAAACGTCCGGTCTCGACTATCGTCCATGAACTTTATCACCGTAGTTATACGGGATCCTTGAGCAAACGCTCCGTACGTTTACCCTCGAAACAGAAACAAAACCGGGGAGACACTGATCCGTAACGCTCAACAACTATATCCTCTTTTCGATCGGTTGAATGACCGATTAAACATCGAGATGACTTTAACAGCGTTTATCTGAATTTAGAATATCAGGAGCTTTGCTCTTAAGGTAGTACGAGCACAACTTTGGGTGGTGAATAAACGGAAACGTAGACGCGGGTTAGCTCGGTGAGCGAAGGGCACGCATAAAACAAGAGAGAGTCGGACCTCTCATAATCCGATGCGCGCCAAAAATTTCCTTAAAATCGATAATTTTATGCCAAAAGGTGTTCGTCAATCCCCATTTATTATGGAACGTATGTAATCGTGATAGTTTTCTGAACAGTTTCGATATATTGATCGTATCTAATCGTTAAAAATACGAATTTCTGTTTCAAAGTTGCGTCAGCCCTGAACTCGGATATATGGCGTGGGATAAATATCTTGATTTCACGAATTAATTACTCGCGTAAAGAGTCGTTGACCCACTTTGAAATTTTGCAGGTGTTATCCTATACACTCTTCTGCTACGCTGTATAAAAAATTCAGATTTTAATCTAATCGCTGAGTTCGTGCTCGTACTATCTTAACATTTCGTCAGTGAACACTCTTCCGTACCTCTTCTTTCACTTTCTGACACTTTTCCAGGGAGAATTTTGCGTAAAAAGTGTCGGAAAAAAAACATGAAAAGTCGTCAATATGATGCGTATGCCGTCGACAAGACCTATTCATTTCCGGTTGAATCAGTTGAAATGTTTTTATTTTGTAAGGTTTTTTTTTTCATTAATTTTGTTAAGATAAAAAAAAGGTTTGCTATAGTAGCGTCTCAGAATTGTTCAACACAAATGACAATTCTCACTGCTAGCCATTTGTCCCGTGGCTTCAAACTTTTTCTCGTCTGGCAATAACCAAAAAAAAAAATATTTGTGGCAAATAATTGAGAAAAAAAAACGTACACGGTGATCTAAACTTTTCCATATTTGCTTCAAGTTTAAGTAAATTTGATGAATTTGACAGCTTCAATTCTCAAAATTCTCGAGATATAATAAATTAATTTCGTACAATTGATTAGTAATTTAAAAAAAATGAAGCTTATAACGTTCATTGGAGTCCCGAGAGGGTTAAAAAGAAATTATCTTCCTCTTCGATAAGAAGGAATAAAAGTCAAGAGTCGATTTTGTATAAATAAAAAATCGCGATCGACCAATAGGCGATCGAGCGAACGACTGATCATTCTAAAAAAAAAATTTTAATTTGAAATTTACTCATTTTTTTTTAATTCGTATTACTCGCGAGGAAACGAACGAAATTGCACGTATATAAGACTTCGTCGTAACGTTTAAAGATATAATTTCGTATAAATGGAAGGTTTTGGATTCGAGGATTCTCTGGCAGATCCGCGAGAGTGCATTATACTATGGTGCATCATGGCAAGCGAATATATATATATATATGCGTGTATTTTTAATATCCCTCGCTCGTCATACTCTTACCTGCTCGAGTCCCCTTCGATATAGCCCGCCGCGGGTTGTACGATGAAACTTTAAATTGAGGAAAATCCCAGGTTGCCGTGTGCAAGTTTTAACCGCTATAAGTTTATGCTTCGAGATAGGAAAAACGGTCCAGAGTCACGAGAAACGAGAGAGAGAGAGAGAGAGAGAGAGAGAATGAGAGGAAAAAAAGAGCGAAACACGCAACCAATTTCCGGAAAGCATATCCTACTTGAACATTGAATCAACTTGGATCGTGGGCAGAGGTTGAGGAGTGGCTTCTCGTATATATATATATATATATATATATATATATGTATATACGCTCGAGGCTAACCAAAAATGGATTAAATATCCGGAAGAGATGAGACGGGATAAAAATACGAGAAAAATAGGCAAGACTCTCAACGAGAAACTAATGGTCCCGCATTCATTCTATAAGCCAAAAAAGTAGGTTCATAATGCAATCTTCTACAGACTTCAGAATTGATTTTCCTTTTGCAAAACGTTCAGGGGTGTCCCCTGAGTGTAAATTCAAGTTGGCAAAAAGCTGAGGCGGTCAAGCTTCGGCCACCATCTTGGCAAACACGTTTTATCAAATATCACGTGAACCGTGGCATCGTACGACAAAAATAGTCGATACCTGTTTTGTAGATAATGAAATTCTCTACAACTTTTATTGAAAACTTTTTCCTGTATAGTGCATAGTTTTTTATTCATTGCGTGGCAAACTTTTCCAAACATTACCATTTTCATTGACACATCAAAACCGTTAACAATATTTATACTTGAAAAAGTTTGCCGCACCATAAATAAAAAACCATGCACTATACGGGAAAAAGTTTCGAATAAACGTTGTAGAGAGTTTAATTACCTACAAAACGGGTCTTCACTATTTTTGTCATACGACACATGGTTCACGAGATATTTGATAAAACATGTTTTCCAAAATGGCAGCTCAAGCTCGACCCCCCCCCCCTTGCGTCCCCCCAATTTGAATGTATATACTCAGAGGAAACCCCTGAACCTTTTCCAAAAGCAAATTCGATTCTGCAGAAGATTGGAGGAAAAAAAATGGCAAGAAGGACTGGACTATCCTCGCGCTCTTGTGTTTCCGTGCCTGTCCTCGTGTGTATCTATATATATATATATATATATCAATGGGGAAAAGGCAATTCAAACACGAAGGTACCCGATCGTTTCGTCGTTGCGGGCGTTTGCAGGAAATTCCGCCAGCAAACACGCGTGAATATGTTCATGCGTGGACAACGCACCACCAACGTTGATTCCCACCCGCCTCGAGCATAGCATTTCAATTCGTACTGTTGCGCTCGGGTTTGCACAGGACATTCGAAAGCTTACCCGGTCCCTCGCGTCGTATACCCGAGCGATACATTTATTCATCGATTGCTAAGAAGCGAAAGGACGTAACTCAACCAAAACTCGAACAGCAGGATGGATTTTACTACCTTTGACACTCTTCGGCATTCGACATGTACACAAAATTGAACCATTTACGTATATATAGCTCTCTGCATAATGTACACGTGTATTTGACTGCACATTGCGCCCGCGTACAACAAAATCGTTGCATGTTAACGAGAAATAATCCCGTTACGATTTCGTGGCCTGAAATCTCTCGTGTACAGCAGATTTCTACAAAGCCCCCCCCCCCCCCCCCCCGTTTTGTATATCGCGCCGCATCAGCGCGAGCTTTGAAAATTTTCCTCGGCGTGAAAATCAACCCGTGTAGTGTTATACGCTGTGTCCCATATGAAAAGATGCATACTTAACGAGAGGATATATGTCGTCTTGAGCAAAAATGGCTCAAACGAGGATTCGAAAATAAAATTTTCGAAACCATGAAAACGATGAGAAATGTTTATTCAAGCATGCCAAAAACTTTCATGCTCGATGATTCATCGACTGTTATAAGCGCGATAAAATCGATGGGGGATTGATTTTTGTTGTTTTTTTTTCCGAATGAACTGAAATGTTATTGGCGTAAAATCAAATTACGGTTGTTCATTAAAATTCTACGTCGACTTGACGATAATATTCATTTGAATTAAAGTAAATATATTTTTTAAATGCCAGTCTTTGGCATTCATGAGGAAACCCAACGGGATTCTATCTCCGTTATACAATTGTTAATTATAGATTCGTCCGTCTCAACGCATTTTTATCTTTTACGACAAAACGATATCTCGCCGTTATACAGATCTCTATTCACGCCTATAGATAGATCGCGCGCGCGCCCGTGTGTGTGTGTGTGTGTGTGTGTGTGTGTGTGTTTGCGTCTGTTCCGATTACTGGCATCGAAGCATTCGACCGAGATATCCAACGAACCGCACTGATTAATCGTTCATGCTCCTGTGTGTTTGGCGTTTTCAATGTCCGTTGGATGCTCCGCGCATTTATCTTTCTCTCGTTACCTCCACCTATATATATATATATAGACATATATATACACGCATACACGCAAAGGCATGCGTCAATCACCACACATGGTTGGAAACGCGACTAAAACTGATAATGAACTCCCTGAATCGAGGATATCGATCGAAGGGTACGGATGGGAAAGGGTTGGCGTGTGGCGTCAGTCGTAGGACGAGGATTGTATATGCATCGTGATCTGGCAACTGCACTATTTTTTATATACAGAGGAGAATCGGATTCACTTCTCGCACATGGAATACATCAATGATATATAATTCAGCAGTTTTATATCTACAAATTGCTGCAAGCTGCACCAACTTGCAGAGAGTTAACTGGACTCGCGTCGGTAGACTGCGCTAGCGTCGTTGGTAAACTTTTTGATATTAAAATCAAATATAGACGCCGCAACGCATTTTATACGCTGTTATACATTCACAGCATTGCCTCAATTTGAGGCTCCCCGTATAAGCCTATACCAAACTGCAACTCTACAACGAAACTAATCTACAGTCTAAGTAGAGTTGTTTCGTCGTTGCGCGTAGCGAAAAGCCAAATTCTAATACAAACTTTTAGTTTCTTCTCGTGCCTATACGAGTAGCAGACAACATTTATATTGGAATTATAGGCTTTTGTGTGGGTTCTCTATCCGATTATAATGTACCCCATGAGATGAGAACTTTTCGGCATGGCTTGATGGTTAGCCCATATAACGTCTAACCCAGAATTCAGGCTTTCTCTGAACGAACCTGGCAAGTTGCAACTCGACCACGATATAATACGCAAAAATACACAAAATAGCGGATAATACGTAGGCCCCATAACAACTTCTGCCAGAATAAAGCTTACGCTAATTTTTCCATTCAATTATAACTTAAGTTTGTCGATAAAACGGTTACAAAAGCATACTTAGCATCGGTTGCCCTGGCGATAAGTCGTTAACTATGGTATAGAGTTACAACTGGGTAAAGATGTCCGCGAATGACTAATTCCAGTAGAGATGTCATTGGGTAGAGATTTTAGACGTTGCTCATAATATTTGATTAGAGCCTTTTCGTTGTCCGAGTGGAAGGCTTGTTTGGGGATCCTATAAATTCTCATATACGTTTTCGAGCATATACGTTTTACGAGCATATACATGAGCATAGACAGATTTTCTCGATAAACAATCATTTCCCATAGAATACACCCCGTATGTTTTTATATTAAATACAACCGCACTAAATCCGCAACTGGTGTTGACGTGTATAAGAATTTAGGGTCCGTTTGGGTTCATCGAGTTGGGGTGCAAGGGCGCATAGAGCTCCGACTCATACGAACCCCTAGGATGTATATAATATACATCCTCTATTTTGTCTCCATTCCTTGCCATTGTCTGCCAAAACTCAATAGAGAGTATGTCACGTAGCTGCGCACATGGAATCGCGGGGAAAAAATTGTTTATATCCACGTAGATAAAAAATTTCGATCTGCGTAGATCTAAATTTTGTAAAATCGTAGATTTATCCGCACCTCAATTACATATGCCTAGATCTCCGTTATAAATATTCTCAGATCTGAGTAAATCTACTGAGATTCAAGTATAGATAAACGAAGATCTACTGAGCAAAAGTGTTCGAATATAATATCGGTTGACTCGAATATACATAAGCCTATATCGACCTAAAATTTAGATAGACATAGATCAAATTTGATCTAAAAAAAAAAATTGTGCCTCGATCGAAATTCGATCTACGTAGATCTAAGCGAATATTTCTCTCCTGGGGATACTGTCAAATATACGCTTTTTTAACGATCAGCAATCGACATATACAATTTTGCATAACATGAGAATACAGTGTGGTAAGTAAAGGATTCTCTGCGTCTATATAAGCCATACATGATCATCGCGACATTGTAACCATTTGTATATATTGGGAACGTGCACTTCGTCGTGCTCTCGAAACTATACGGGGCCGCATCTGCTTCAACAGGGAAGGCGAAATCGCGTTCTATGGCCCCGACACGCGCTTTGATTTCTGCACACGATGCTCGCGGGCAATGACTCTGTATGCGACATAACCTATCGACATTTGCATGCATGCCGGGGAGCATCGGGGCTCGTAACGACGACTCGATTGCTCTTCTATGCCCTATATACTATATATATATGTATATGTATGTATTGCGCGACAATAATCGATGATCTATTGTTCCCGGGGTTCTTATTCACCGGCTACACGCGATAGGCCAACTTTGACAAAACCATTTTCCCGCCGCATATATATAGCCGAACACGTAGAAGGTGTTCGTGATTAAAAGCCATTCGACCAAAATCCGAGCAACACACGCATCCCCGTGCGGAGTGAAACAATTTTGTTTTTGATTACGAAAAAAAAAAAAAAAATATGGGTCGCAGTAGCGTTTTATTTCGCATATCTGTCTTTTTTTTTTTTCAAAAAATTGAAACTAATGAGAGAGGACCTCTAATCTATAGCAGAGAAAAAATAAAACTTGTGTCAAAATATTTTATTTATAATAAAAATAATCTACAAATAATTCCCGCTGCTATAAAAGACTGCCTTCATTGTGAATCATGATTCGCGTCAAAATATAGGCAAGATAGTCCAGTCATTCTAGCCAAGAAAGTAGGTTTATAATACAAAATCTTCTACAGAATTTATTTTACTTTTGAAAAAGGTAGCTTTTGGAAAGCAGCAGCTATCTTGGAAAATACGTTTCATCAAATATTTCGTGAACCGCGCATCGTACGACAAAAATAGATACAGACCTGTTCTGTAGGTAATAAAATTCTCTACAACTTTTATTGGAAAGTTTTTCCTAATATAGGGCATGGTTTTTGATTCATAGCGTGGCAAACTATTTCAAACATCACCATTTTTACTGTTACATCAACCTTTATTTCGCAACAACCATGTTTGGAAAAGTTTGCCGCCCTGTGAATATGAGACCATGCACTATACAGGAAATTTCAAATAAAAGTTGTAGAGAATTTCATCACCTGCAAAAAAGGTCTCTATTATTTTTTCCGTACAATGCACGGTTCACGAGATATTTGATAAAAAATGTTTTCCAATATGGCTGCTAGAAGCTCGATCCCCCCGCGTCCCGCCAACTTGAATTCACACTCAGGGGACATCCCTGAACTTTTTACAAAAGCGAAATAAATTCTGTAGAAGATTGCAGATAAAATGGCTAGAATGACTGGACTAAAAAGAGGGTGAGCTACGGTTTGATCGTTAATGATATCATAGATGCGCATATAATAATTATCGAGACCGGTTCGGCTGGAGATTTATACACAATGCATGAATTATCAATTATCCCCAAACGAATTTTTTATACGCATCGGATAATCGCTTCACATTGTGCGGTTTAATTTTTATATTTCGTTCCTTATTCTCCCTTACGGAGCAAATAAAATAAACAAAAATGAAATTTAAAGTTTTCAATGTCATATATGACGTTGGAAACGAAGAGTCAGTTTTAGGTTTTCGAAACGTAAACCAATATTTAAATTCTTCTAGCGAAATACAGCCAATTGCACCGTGAAACGTGAAAAGTCAATGGCTGATAACATTGTGATTTTCAATTTAATGAGACTTCGAAATTATGAAAATTTACTACAAAATTGTATAATATAAAAAAAAAAAAAGATTTGACAAAAGTATAGATATTTATTCGTAGAAGTGATACAGTAATAACAATTTTTTATTGGGACGAGATTTCTTTGATTGTGAGAACGAAATGATATCGAGATACTGCGTATAAGAGCATGCGATTAAAAAAAAAAAAAAAAAAAAAAAACAAACGCGACGGAACATAAAAATCATGAATAAATATAAGCAAGGACGGTGTACGTGAATGTTATTTTCTCGCGATAGTCGCAACGACAATGACAATCATATGGGATGTATATACATCTATATAGTTTATACTGTCTTGACGCATCTTCAGATAACGTAATACGGGTTGACGAAGATGCATTACTCCGTAAATCATATATACCTATAAGTACGGGGCATTCCATACAAACAGGGCCACCTTAATTTCGTCTGGTCTCAAAAAAGGTTCATCCATTCTTTTTTTTCGTTATTTTTGTTTAATCATTACGATCGGATCATCTACATTTCAAGCGGATAATCCGACTAAACCTTGCGAAGATTCACCATCGCGCCAGTCATTCTACATTTTTTGTTTTTTTAATAATAATAATAATAATAATAATAACGAAAATGTTGTTAAATTTCGAGCGAAATGAAAGTGGTCCCTCTCGATTAAACAAAAAATTTATTGCATTATTTCGTCCATAACTTCATGAAACTGATTCTGGGATAGCTGTGAATTTGTTTAAATTAAAAAGTACCCTGGAGACCTAAATTTTATGTCCCAACATATTTCTCATGCGATTCATATAATTTTCAATGTACAAAAGATCAAAAGAAAATAAAACGTACTTGAGATTTGTAAATCGTAAATAACTTGAAAATGTTCCTGACATTCTGAGGAAAAATTAAAAAAAATTTATGAACGTTTATATTGAGACCGCGCAAAACTGCTGGGATGGTCCAGTTGTCATGAGGTGCCCCATATATATGTATATATGTTGGGACAGCGGTGAAGATAGGACAAAGTGACGAGACACGCACGTCATCCACCGGAACAATGTGTATGTTCCTTGTGTTTAATAATAACGGATATTAATTGTATACACGCGCTGTAAGGTAATTGTTTGCTAAACATATGGCAGGTTATCAGCATATAGACCACAATGGCCGATAAGCAAAGAGCGATATGTATATCTATAGTTAGGTATATGTGAAGTTGCTGGATGTTTTGTCGGGCGCAATACGTCACACGTATGTGAGTCTGCGAAACGAAAGTCTGTCAGTTACCTACACGAAGAATATGTACGTTAGCACACGGTTGCATCGCAATCGGCTGACAGGCAGGAAGCTCGCCATTTCGACCAATTTAAATAAATCATGCGCTATAGCTGAGAATGAGACCTCATCCACGTGTATGCATATGTTACAGTCCACCAGGATTCTTTCAACGACGCTTTCTATACCGAGACCCGCCATCCAATTGTTTATTTAACGCACTTTCCAATTATAACCATTCCGCAAGTCGCGAGCCCAACGAATCGAAGGGGAAAAAAAATCGAACGGTCCATTATCAATTTTTGGATCCCGAGTGATTCTTTATAGAAGACCGTAACACATGAAGAAACACGAGTAGTTTTTTGTTTATTTTTTTTTTTTTCGTTTTATGAAGGAGGTTCTTAACCCAGAGAAAAACTGTAAGTATGATTCCAAAATTTGAGGGGAGGTTTGTGCTGGTACTGGGAATACACCGTAATTATTTCAGATTTTTTGACCACGTAGTTGAGGAGAAAAAAAAACATTAAATATGCCGCTTATATACGTGGGCTCTTATGGGAGAAGTATTCGAAGCTATGATTGGAGATTATTTTAGGAGTGAAAAAACGCTAACATTTCCCCCGAAGAACCGCTTAAACGATATATTAGACCTTCATGGATATTAATTTGTCCATAAAGAAAGTTTTTCACCGTGCCGATTGTGAAATATACTTGTAAACAGAATTGAGCATGAGTATAATGGCAAATTAATAAAATGAAAACGTATTTTTGGTGAAGGAAATGTCGAACGCAACCTGTCCCGCACATCCCGCCCGCGCCGCGCTATACGTTCCCCTTGCCGCACCCAAGTACATAAGAACCGCCTTAATGCAACCCCGTTTGGCTATGGGACATCATTGATGTTTGAAGAAAACAATTGAAAAAATTTACGTATCGTATATATACGTGAGGGTTATTGCCGAAGTTACAGGAAAATGTGCGCGCGACCATTCATATATGAGCCCGTGCAGAAATTTCGGTCGGGATCCAGGTGGATTCTGAGGAGGATCCTTATTTTCTGATAGGGATCCAGCTGGTCAACGGATCAGATCCCATGACTGAATGTAACATTTGCACATTGGAATCACCAAACACCAACTACCACTACCACCACCACCACTACCACCACCACTACTACCGCCACCACCACCACTACCACCACTACCACCACTACCGCCACCACCATTCTTACGATGTATCCCTAAACAATTTTCCGCAAGGATAATCGAGTGCAGCTTTCTTGGTTCTTGGTGCAGAAATCCTTTTTTTTTTTGTTCGGCTGATTTCATTCTTCCGGGATGCAGAAATTTCGGTCCGGACCCAGGTGGATTCTGAGAAGGATCCCTATTTTCTGATAGGGATCCAGCTGGTCAACGGATCAGATCCCATGACTGAATGTAACATTTGCACATTGGAATCCGACAGGGATCCCTGACTGGATTCCAATTATGGTATCCAGTCAAAACCCGATCGAAATGTGGTTTATATCTGGCATATATATAAAATCCCGAATAAATATTCATCTTCCGCAATTCAGGTTATAATAGGCAATTGTTTATTATTACCTGAGCTTCTCGATCATGAAAAACCACTTAATGATAATTTATATATAGTAATAATAATGGCATTTACCACCACCACCGCCACCGCCACCATCACCGCCACCACCACCACCACCACCGCCACCACCGCCACCACCACCACCACCACCACCACCACCACCACCACCACCACCACCACCACCACCACCACCACCACCACCACCATCGGAATATGACTGGGCATTTCGCAAATTAAAATTTTTCGATCATCCCATTAAATCATTGGAGAATACTCGTCTTGAGGAGCTCGCAACAAATTCTGATTCAGGACAAAACGTGAGATTGGAATTTATGTCTACGCTCGGGACGCAGTTGCGCTTCGGATCGGGATTCAATCGGTACACCCTGAAAGAAAGTGGCGACATAACTTACAAATTTTGCTACATCCACCAATCAGATTACGAAACGGATACCATATAGATTCCTATGGGGATACCGGTTTTGGGGAGTCCATGGAAAATCCCGATCGGGATATGGTCGGACTTGGGGTATCCCTAAAAAATTTCTGCACGGGAGGTCGTGAACCCATATGGAAGAGAAGTATATTACAAGATATATGCGAGATATATAAGAAATATCGAACTTATTGCCACAAAGTATATTTTTATAACCCCGTAATATATCTATGATATATCTGTTATATATCCTCCCGGATATATCGGGCAGATATATCCAAGATATATAAGGGATATAGAACTTATTGCCGCTATATATAGAGATATATTTTTTATATATCTGAAGTATCCTTTTTTTTTATGGGGGAATGTTTTAGTTACATCAAGAATCGCACCAATGTGTTGAATTTTTAGTTTTCAATTCAACGAAGAGTCGATCGTACGAAAGTAAAATGACGAAAATTCATTAAACACCCTGGCCACGTGTACAATTGTTCAATAATCGTTCAAAAACTCATAAATAACAATATCCTGTTGCAATTTCACGGTAATTGACCACACTAAGCATTTGCAATTTAACCACAAAAACCATTGGCAATGGATCCTTAGACCGAAAACTCCGGAAACTCTCGAGTTTTTTGTAGTCCTCGTGGTTGATAAATCGAGAAAATTTGATATTTTATCCATTTTAACACTTAACGTTCGCAGAGGTGTGTTGCAAGCGTTATGCCAAAATATCTTATTTGGAGCACAGCACATTATTGACAAGTATGAGCAAACAAAGATGCAAATTGAGTGAAAGCACAGCCGATATGACCGTGGGGAAATGGTCACGGAGGAGTGATTAAAAAAAAAAAAAAAAAGTAAAAGAGAAAGGTAGAATGGGGAAAACCGGTGGACGGAAAAACCACAACGAAATGAAGTTTCGTGCACTTTTGTACTCGAAAAACAGAGTGGTATGAGAGAGGAAAGAGGATCGCCGCTCGTTGCAATGTAGAGTCAGGACGGAGGTAGGAAATAAAAAATAAAATAAAAAAAAGAGGGATGGAAAAGCTCATCGGCGGTTTGCCAATTTTACACCGGGAAACTCGGAGGGGACCGCTCTCTCATATATAGCTCGAGAGCTCTCTCGCTTTTCGCAAATTAAACCCGCGTCACCAGACCTCCAACGAGGCTGAAACGCGCGAATGTAATATCGTTTTCGCTAGGGATGCATGTGGCCGGTTTTCGTCACTCATATATACACGCATACCATACCGCTATACATATAGCGGATACTCCACATGGGTATAACTAACTATTTTTGTCCGAGAAACTCTTTTTTTTTGTTCTCATTTTCGAACGGTTAGTAGGGAAAAAATAACGAAAGTGCGCATTGAATATACATTTCTTTAAAGCATTTTTGTTAGTATATTTCTTAAGCCACAAATTAGCGAGCTCACATGTTGAGCACAGTCCGTTGCTCAATACTGAGATGTATTTGTACAAAAAGCTATGAGTAAATTGTGTGCTGTATTCTATCGAATAAACGTTATTCTTTTCGTAATCACCATAGCTTTACTTATTTAAAAAAACCTTCCTTCAACGCTGTACGATAGTTGTTGTTGTTTTTTTTTTTAATTATGCTACGTAATTTTTTTCAAATAGTGGCACTGTATCTATTTATAATGCCACCGGAAACAATAAAAAGGACAAGAAATTCAAAAACTTACGAATTTTTGCAACGAAAGACTTGCATTTCTCTGATATAAAAAATCCTTCCGCAAATGATTAGACTTTTTGGAGCGGACTCTAATGGCAAATTTTTTATCAAAAGTGTCAAACGTCCTCGAAATTTTGAAAATATTAAAAATTACAGAAGTTATGAATTTTGGGACGGATGGCATGCATTTCTGAACAATATGCACCTTCATAAAACACGATTTATTTATAACAAATTATTGTAAAATCAGACTCTGTTTGACTGACTCGTATTCTTAATCCTTCAACGGAAAATTCTGCTTTGGATTCATGAAAAAATCGCTATTGCAGCCGAAACCATCGTTTCCTAAAGTTGGCCGAGTGGCAAAAGCGCACCCAGTTGTACCGGTAGTGATCACATGCGGAAGTGTACACCGTTCCAGGGTTAAAATAATTTTACGTTTTGGAGTATACAAAAGTTCTAGCTTTGGCAAATTCATTATTTTTGGTGGGTTTTATATATGCATACATGGAAGGTTCGAAGAAATTTTCCCTTCGATCAAGAATTATAACGCTTTGCGTGAAATAATCCGCATATATTGTGTGCCAAAAGCCATGCACGGTAGGGACATTGTAGAAAAGCCAAATCGTTCGTGGTAGAGCACACAAAACGTTGCTTGCACAGCTACGATGTGGTTGCAGTTGACACGGATAGCCCATGCAACGCAGCATTCTCCGCTGGCTTCCCGAACCTCCGCCCCGTTCTTTTTGTCACATCCCCTGAATCGTTGAGCTTTTGTTTGCCCCTAAATCCTGCCAGGGGTTATAAGAGAGAGAGAGAGAGAGAGAGAGAGAGAGAGAGAGTATTGCTGTAGCTGGGGCGAGAGAGCTCTCGCCACCATCAGAGGTTAGCTTTCATAAAAGAGAATTTTTCTCGAAATTCCAGCAAAGTTGTGTTGGGTGAGCTTCTCCAAACACAACGAAATATGACCCAAAAAACAAGAATGCGGCCAATAAATATATTTCATCAATAAACGTTTGATACGACATCCTGAACATTCCATTACGTATTATATCCATCGATCAATGATATTTGAGGGAAAAACTTCTGCTCGAAGATCCACACATTTTTCAAAAATCATAATAAGAGCTGGTAAGATCAATTTTTCGGTTTCATTTTTCTTGTCAGCGCTTGCATTCGATTGGTAAAGTATAGTAAATACTTTTTAGGGTTATCACAGTTTTTACAGAAGGCTAGATACGATTTTCTTTATGTTATCTCAACGGCCGTACCTAGGACTAGGTAAGAGTAAACACGTGGCACGTAAGATACTGCAATACCTACTGCAAATGGCGGGACGGGGGGAGAAGGCTAATTGACAAGTTCAGGATTAAACGAAGACGAATCGACAAACTACTTCGCTAACCCTATCGTCCATTCACATATATATCTTATATACGATATATATACAGGCAGATAGATAGGCAGAGGTTGTATCTCGATCCGCGCACGAGAAAGATTCGTTCATCGAGAAAACTGTCGAGAGTAAGGTGCAAGACAAGTGAACAACAGTGAAAGAGAGTACAGAATGAAAGTAGGAATTCCCTATATACGCAAGGTTGTGTGTGTGTGTGTATATATGTGTGTGTGTGTGTGTGTGTGTGTATGTCTATGTGTAGTTATATGACTTGGGTTCCGGGGCAAGAGGCCGCCGAGGGAGAATGAAGAAAAATCGCTGAGACGATGGAGAACTATACCGCTACGGAAGTTTTCACCGTATAGCCTTTTTTTTTCTTTCTGTATAGTAGGAACTTTTCCAAGCAGCCATAAAATATCCTGCAAGCTCATTTCTAGGCTGGCATAGCCAACTGTAATATACAATATACATTATACATGTACCGTTATGTACTGTTGTGGAAACTATCGACGGAACTAATAGTGTTTGTTACACTATACCGAAGGATTTACCGAAAAAAAAAAAAAAAAAGTATCAGAGCTGCACACTTTTCCTTCGCATTATTGCCGAGGTCGTGTTACAAAAACGATCGGAGATTACATGAATTTATTTTCATTGAGTGGCCACTTAAGGCAGCTTCAAATGAGTGTTAAATTTTCACAACGGTTTTTCGGACAGGTTAGTGCACTAATTAACAGTAATGAAGGTTGACTTCCATTACAGAATGTGCTCTTCACGTAGCAAAAAAAAAAACGACGGATTTGTAAAACCATCAGTGGATAAATGCAAATTTTCACGATAGTACATTTTCGTCAGGAATCTTCAAAGAATAATCCTTGTTTTTTAACCGATTTTAATGCATCGCAGCTTAATTTTGTTCCTAAAAAAAACGGTCTATTGTTTAACCGGCCAAAAAAAAAAATTTCATAAACAAACTGCTGTAATTTTTGCACAATTAATATTACAAAAAATCTACGCGATGAATTCGTAGTTATTTTTTTTTTTGAGGAATTAAATAAGCCGTGATCTCGACAAAAAGGTACCATTATGAAAATTTGCATTTATCGGCAGTTGATGGTTTTTCAAATCCATCGTTATTAATATTTTTCTAGGTCAAGAATACACATGCTGTAATACAAATCAGTCTTCACTGCTGCTAATTAGTGCACTAAATTTTTCAAAAAACCATTGTCAAAATTTAGCGCTCATGTGAGTAGTGTAGAGAAGGCAGCTACTTTAACACAAACCCTGAGGGTTTTACATATTTTATTTTCATTGAAATTATGTAGAGAATTGTTTTTAATTCTGTTGGAAATGTCGATACACGAACTGTCTTATACTTCAAAGTAGTTCTATAAAAAAAAAAGAAGATATATAGTGCAATGGTACGCTTTGTCGCGCTGGTAGAGCGCCACACCTCGCTAACGCTCTGCCAGGTGGCTCCTACCGACGGCTCTCTCTCGCAAGAGGAGCAGCGGGCAAGAGCGTCTATAAGCCTTTCGACTGTTCCCACCGCCGAGAGCTCTCCCTATTCCTACCAACGCGAGCATGCTTGCACCGATAAATCCATTGAAGCCGGAAAATTTTCATTCTGAAACACTTTTTCATTGGGACTGTTGGATCCTAGGACAATCCAAAGATGGAGTAATATAAATTCAACTCCTTGAAATTGCCACAATAACGCATATATTTCTTGCTTTGTCGATTCTAATAATGCCTTTTATTCTCGCGAAAACCAGAATAAATGGCATCCATGGATCGAATCGTCCAACAGCTTCCTTATATACACACACACACACACACACACACACCATCCGTACGTAATATATTTCTCTCTTATCCATCCTAATCGCTTTCAGATACTTTCTCCAGAGAATCCTTTTCGTTCTTTGATGAAATAAAATAAAAATCACCACAAAGTTCGATTCTCCACTTAATAAATAAAGAGAGCATTAAAACAGTAAAGAGAATACTAAAAATCCACTCATGGCTTACGATAAGCCAGAGTAATACAGAGAGACTCTTCGCTCGTTCATAAATATAATACTCAGCATGTTGACGATAATAATATTAATAATGCTTGCCTTTGCTTTTGTTTTGTTTCGTTTGTTAAATACGATATTTTCATGAAAACTTCAGGGTATCAAAACGCTTATTTAAACTTTTAAGTTGCTCCAAATTCGAATAATATGACTACGAGATATCACAGAGGTTGGCCTTAGGTATGGTTCGCATGCTACATTGCTTATTCTTTCCTAATAATATACACGTCAGACGATATTTTAATATCTATATATAGAGGTAACATTTTTTTTCTTCATTCAACTCTCGCCTCAATGCTTTGGACCGTGAAACCTTTTAAAATTTTCGCTTTATCGTTGGTTATATAGAACGACGACGAGATAGAGACACAAAAGAAAATGTGCTCTTACACAGCCCAAGTGTATACGAGAACAGAGTTAATGCCTTATGCGCAAGTGGATGGAGCCCCCGAGCTCAAAAGAGTTCGGTCTCACAAGCTCTCCAAAGTTAATGCCTCCCTCCAGAGTATACACTTCCTATACACTTCCTATATACATGTATGCGTATACATCTGTACGCTTAAATATATGTGTGTATATATGTTATATGGAAAAAGTAAAAGCTCCAGAAGGGTCCAGAGCGCGTACAAAGACTTAAACTTAATGCACGCTATTCTCCCCAGCTCCGTCCCAACGTTTAACTTACTAATATATGTACATGCATATACGAGCACATACGGGGAGTTTCAGTTCAAATCGATGGGTTCCTGACCCTTATCACTACGAAAAAAAAAGACTTCCATTTAGTAGGGTATAGACGTACCAGTTATGGCCACTGTACCGTTTGTGGCCACTCCGCATTTCCCTCGATCTTTTCAAAGTTTCAAGGCCTCTGTGTTCACTTCATCGAGCGTAATATTTCGATATTCGAGATGTTTGCGCACTACTATCGATTGCTTTATTGAATATCTGCTAATTTATTTCGACGAAATATGACGAAATTGTGTCAACGCTGAGCGGTTTGGGTAGTTTTCTTTGTCAGAAGTGTTAAGCGATCCCGAGGTAAAAGAAGACTACGGTTTCTCATATCTTAAGTCATTCCGCCCCATCAAAAATTCATAATTTATGAGTTAAAGCTCATTTTTCGGGTTAGAATCACAAAAAACCTGACATATCAGCCAAAATACCTGATAAATACGCGGTGACCAAAAGTGGTGCATTCAAAATGCGATTGTTCTATATTCGGTCAGGTTAAGACCACAAATAGAGCACACTTATACCACTTTAGTATTATGCTTATGACGCAAATAAACAACTATTTTTAACTTGAATCTGCCGTCACTGATTGTCTAAGAGTCCACCTATCGTTTGTAGCGCATCCGTATCCCAATTCAAGGCTTGGTAGCCACAACCGGTACTTCGGATGACCAAAAGTAGTACAAATGTGGCCACAAATTGGGTAAAATGACAGCTACAAGATAATTTCCTATATTCTTGTTTATCATGATCAGAAAAGGTTTTAAATGATGGCAGTTCGATTTTGTGTACCTCTCTAGGTTATATCGATCACTTTTTCAATTCTGAATTTGCAATAAATGTGAACACTGATTGTAAATGAATGTTCGAAAAGGCTTAAAGTGGCCACAACCGGTACGTCTACCCTATGTCGAAGGGTGACACGAAAAAACAATTCCATCCCAGTTTTCAGATCATTTTGAGAAAATTAGTTCGCTCGTTATCAACGAAAGTATTAAATTTACATTTGCAAACTGCCAATTCTACTGATAACGTTTTCACAGTAGATACGTTAATTGAACATTTTTTATATCTCACTAAACTAAACTAAAGTCTTGGTTCTAGTGTTTGATACAACTTTTAATACAAGTTTTTTTTCCTGATATTTTCCGTCGCTCGATGAGTGCCCCATATGACACGTGCCGATACCATCTTTTCACGAGGTAACCCCCGGAGAATAGGACAGAGCGTCTCGGTAAATAATACCCTTAGCAAGAAGCAGTAGTAATGTTCAAGTATAGTATAAAAACAGGGAGCAGTGTGGCACTGCAGTAAAACATCACAGAAAACGTACAAGTTTTCGGGATTCCCTGATGTGACACGAAAATATGTGACATATATATATATATATATATCTTTCAATTACTCGGCGTCGACACGCTGCTACTATATAGTCAAGATGTGGTTCGTTTGTATGTGTGCTTGCCTTAAAAAAAAAAGTAAATAATGATGGAGGAACAGACGGAGGGAAATGAGGCAAATAAAAGTGACCCAGACAGTCGGAAAATGGGGAAAAAGAGAGTGAGAGAGACTTTTGTGATTTTATTTTTTTGCCTAGAGAAACCAAGCGCGAGCCAACTGTTAGCACCGCTTATAATCGTCGTGAGACACACCTGCACACTCCCTCATTCGTATATTGTCGCGCAAAAGTTTAACGGGAAGGAAGCACTCCTGGCAGGTTAAATGATATTCAAGTTAAATACATAATTTTTTTTTTCGATTTAAAGAGACGCTTTCATTTTTTTTTTCATATAAAAATTTCATTTCCTGTTCTTCGATGTTGCCCGACAGCCAAATTAACCGGCTATGCGAACTAATCTTTCAACAATTATTTCCACAATCTTGCTCATGAGCAACTTGGGTCAATTGTCCTATATATGTTCGATCCAATATGAATATCGAGCTCAAAGCAGTAGAAAAATCAACAACCTCGAATATAAATTGCCTGACAATATTCGAATCTATACGTGCGACTACGTGCATCGCTCTCCTTGCAATGCATTCGTATACACGCGCACACACTATTATATCTTTTATTCCTCGAGCCACGCGACTCCCGAAGTACGCTGGCATACTTCGAAAAACAAAAACAAAAACGTATCTGCATGTACACGGACTCACATTTGACTATATGGTTAAGGGGAGCCAGGCGACCGGTCGTTCGTGCGTTGAAAAAAAAAAAGAAAAAAAAAAAACTACTATTCACTAGTGGAAGGCAGAGACTTATACGTGTGTACAAGAGACTGCAGTGATCTGGCTGCACACACGCGGAGAGGTCTCTTCGCGTTGCATGCTAGCGAGCATTCGCTTTGCCCCCGCCTCTGCCAAGAAGAGTGGGGCCAATGCACCGCATATAAAGTTCAACTCCCGCGGTTACGTTTGCGACTTTACCTTGAACACGCGCCTCCTGCTTACACGCATATATATATATACACGCTTCTCGGATATACCTCGATTTTAATGTACAACACTGTTGTTGACACAAGCCAATCGATGAATTCTGCGTGTGTAACCTCGCGTTGGTAATTTTCTCGACTGAATTATTATTAAAACGATACATTAGACATTATTAATACGCACAGCTTAGTGAATTAATGATGCATCGGTTATCGATGAGAGCGCCAGTGCGAAGTATAATTTCAGGAGAAATGTAATTTATAACGAGACTGGAGCTTCATAGCGCAGTGTATGTCGATGCAGCGACGAGAATGAATATTTGTGCAATGATGGAGCAAACGGAGCACTATACTTGAAGGTACAAGGATATTGATGACGAAATTACAAATTATACTCAAAAAATGTGTTCGGGGTATACTGGATTTTAATTTAATCGTTATAAGCAAAAGAAACATCGATAGGTTGAAAAAATAAGAGAATTATTTGCTTTCGATCTTAAAATTACGTGAAACGTAATTTTGAGAAAAACGAAGTTTAAATTTTGACTCGTGTATTTATACACCGTGTATAGCGAGCATTCGGATAATTCATGAAAACCACCAGTATCGGGGAATCATTCGAATCAAAATTAATTCAAACGTCGATGAGAATAAATTTTTAGGTATATTCGATAAAATTGTCTTCATAGGACCACGAATATATTTCGCGAAAACTATATGGGACCAAAGAAAAATGAACACACTTTTCGTTCGGACGACCAGATCTAATATGACGATGATTGATTTCTCTGAATATGACATAATTTTGTCTTAATTCCGATTGAAGCTGACTCATCCTCGGAATCAAACACAAAATGACAATTGTAACGAAAAATTTCGTAAAAGATTGCAAGCCCAAAGTGCTCAAAGACAAACCGAAATTTTTTACTCACTAAAAATCGTACTGATATATCGAGAGAGAAAAAAAACTACTGCTAACTATGCTCGAGTCTAAGGTATTCATAAAAAAGGGACTTGGAAAACTCGAGATTTTTGCAAGAGATATCAAGATGGAGGGGTATATATGAATTTGCGAACACGATTTCGCCAGAATCAATCTGTCGTTTCGATAAAGCCGATATATTTTCGTTGGGATCTCGAGGTCGGGGATTATAAGGGCACGGGACCGCGGAGTCTGGCCGTGGAGGGCTGGGAAATAAACTTATTTGCATGGGTTTCTAATCCCTCGAGAGAGCCTCGTTGTAGGTCGGCGGTATTAATATGTACCGGATGTAGGCCGTCGTCACAGCGATTTGCGAGACTTTATCGCTTCGTCAGGTACATACACACACACACACACACACACACACACATATATATAAACGGGACATATTCTGCGCATTATTTGCCATGCTTTTGTAAGAATTCACAAGATATATAGTCCATGCAGTTTTTCTAGCGAAAATAGTAGGTTCATAATGCAATCTTCAACGGAATTGATTTCGCTTTTGGAAAAGGTTCAAGGGTATTCCCTGAGGATGAATTCAAGTTGGCGGGACGCGGGGAAATCTTGAAAAATACGTTTCATCAAAAATCTCGTGAACCGTGCATCGTACCACAAAAATAGTAGATACCTGTTTTGTAGATAATAAAATTCTCTACAACTTTTATTGGAAACTTTTTCCTATAATGTGCATGGTTTTTTATTTATAGCGTGGCAAACTTTTCCAAACATCACGATTTTTACTGTTACATCAACCGTTAATATTTGGCAATAACCATGTTTGGAAAAGTTTGCCGCGCTATACATAAAAAACCATGCTCGATACAGGAAAAAGTTTCGGATGAAAGTTGCAGAAAATTTTATTATCTACAAAAAATGCCTCTACTATTTTTGTCGTACGATGCATCGTTCACGAGATATTTGATAGAACGTGTTTTCTAAGATGACGGCTGAAGCTCGAGCCCGGGGAGAACCGTCAACTTGAATTTACACTCAGGGAACACCCCTGAACCTTTTCCAAAAGCGAAATAAATTCTGTAGAAGATTTCAGAAAAAATGGCTAAAACGACTGGACTAAAAGGGACGTACGAAACATGCTTATATCACTAATGAAGAGTGGCTAAACAAATATTTAATTCATTCGATTTCAATAATCGTTACTGCTGACCCAAAAGTAAAGTTGTTTCTCAACTTTAACTTCAAAATAAAGTTATTTTTAACGATTATTCAGTCATCGTCGATTTTTTAAACGCACCTTTATTTCTACTCGCAACGGTAAAAAAGCTAGCTCAAACTTGCTTTAACGTGATACGCCACGGTGCTTCTGCGTGCTCGGAATTTATTTACTGGAATTACAAATGTTCTTACCACAAACAACGTCGCTACAATGAAAACTCTCAAGCGGCGTTATTCAATCTTTTTTTTCGGTTCTTGTTCCTCGAGAGGAAAAAGAATCCCAAGGTTCTTCTATCCCCGAGAGTAGAAGTATGACGAGGCACGCTAATAATGATGGAGAATGACCGAGCACGTATGTTTAAGGCTGCGGATATAAAAGCTTGTGTACCGTTACACAGTCAACGAGATATATATACACAAATAACTAGGTCATTGTTAATAAGAGAAGAACTCGCGAAAATTGAATTAATAAATTAGTTGTTCGTAAATATTGATCATCACGATTCTGAAAGTATCAAAGACCCATATAAGTTATAACCCAAACGTTACAAGCAAATTGTTTTATAGTAAACTGTTGAGCAGGTCACGAGGATGATTTATTTTTGAAAAAAACTAACTTGGACGGATAGAAATAAATTTCCCTTGCATTACGAGGGAGCTTTTTATATAATAATAATAACAATAATAAGCATACTTATTATTATGATTATGTCCGATCCTCGTTGCTTTCATTTTCATTTAGTTTCCTCGAGACCCCCCCCCCCCCCCCCCCCCCCCCCCCAGAGCATTGTCCGCAATCACTCTTTCCATTATCGCGTATCGCATTTGCACGAGGGCACGGGGAAACTGCGGAAAACCTGGCCGATACAGGTGGCTACACGTGCAAATCCCATCGTAAAGTTCATTATCCGCTATATACGGCATTGAACGATGAGAGCGCGTTCGCGTGTATCGATCGGATTGCGGCGATCCCTGAATTTCAACGATAATGCAGCGACAATAGTCGACCCAACCCAGCCGCATATATAACACGCGGGATACCGATCTCTTCATTTCCGGTGTTGCGTGTTCCTGGCCTTTCCCCTAAGTGGCCCACGAGCCAACGATGATTTAATGTGGCACTAGTCAATTTCCACTTCGACGTCCGGATAAGTCGCATTAATCAATATTCCGTTTGGCGAGTCTATATGTATGTATATATTATGTGTTGAAACCCACACGCACCGGTAACCGCACGAAAATCGTATTTTTCAAAAATTTTCGACAAACTTTATGACGTTCGTTTTCGTCCCCCTTCAGCCTTTTTTTCACACTTTGTCCCAAACAATAACAGAGCAATACATCATATTGATATGATCAACGTGCAGACAGCCCTTTTACATGAACTTTTTTCATATTTTCATTCGTTCACTCGTTTTCACATTCGACCGATCGACCCAAGGTCATACGGGAATTAACAAAGCAATGAAAATTGATTCACATTGCGACACCGTCTTTTCCGATATGGGATGAATAAAGGGGAAAAAAAAACGCAGAGCCCCGACAATTGTCGCGGAAAAGAAATTCCCCGAGCATCATCCTACGCAGTTGCATAACTTCCCACGCTGGCGGGTGGCACTACCCGTGTAGAAATTTTTTCCGGGCGCTAACTGGGGCCAAGTTAATTTTCCTCGATATTATCTAGGCCCAAGTTTGGTCACCTGTATTGGGCCAACGGTGGCCTGTCCCGCTTAAGTATTTTGGCCCCTTACAGGCTTTCAAACTTGGGCCTATTTTGGTCGCCCCAATTGGCCCAAGTTTGGTCTTTAGTATTGGGCCATTGTTGGACCCAACAATTGGCCCAAGTTTGGTCACCTGTATTGGGCCAACAGTGGCTTGTCCCGCTTAAGTATTTTGGCCCCATACAGGCTTTCAAACTTGGGCCTATTTTGGTCGCCTGAATTGGCCCAAGTTTTACCGCGCATATGGGGCCAAATCAAATACGTGAGACAAGCCGAAATTGGCCCATTATTAGTTTATTATCGATAAATTAGCAATTAGGAATGATCGATGAATGAATTCAGTATTGTTATTTCATTATTTTTAAAAATCCTGTAAATTTTGCAAAAAAAAAAAATGTCACTGAGTGGGATTCGAACCCGCTATCCTCGAATCGGCGAGTTCAGCACTTTCTATCCTTAAATAATCATTTAAAAAAAAAATTAACGCGCTGGAGATTTTTTTTTTTTACGAATGTTTGCGGCTTCGTAGTCCGGACGTTATTTCGTCGAAATTAATTTCTATCCTACCTGAGATTTTAACTGAGAACTACCTAACGACCTACCTGACGACCGACACTCTACCACTACGCCATTGATATCTTATGACTCTAATGTATTAAAATGACATTAATCTACGAGTTCTAATTAAAAGCGCTGTCTCGCCGGGCTGGATGAACCAGCATGATATTCGGTAAAAAGGTGATATATAGTGAAAAAATATATTTAATTGTTAATTAACAAATGAGTTTTACTTGGATGCCTAAATAAACCCCGACTTGGCCCAACATTGGCACAGATTGGGCAAGCCTTAACAAAATTAACTTGGATGCCTAAATAAACCCCGACTTGGCCCAACATTGGCACAGATTGGGCACGCCTGAACAAAATTAACTTGGATGCCTAAATAAACCCCGACTTGGCCCAACTTTGGCACAGATTAGGCAAGCCTCAACAAAATTAACTTGGATGCCCAAATAAACCCCGACTTGGCCCAACATTGGCACAGATTGGGCAAGCCCAAACAAAATTAACTTGGATGCCTGAATAAACCCTGATTTGGCCCAACTTTGGCACAGATTGGGCAAGCCTTAACAAAATTAACTTGGATGCCTAAATAAACCCCGACTTGGCCCAATATTGGCACAGATTGGGCAAGCCTGAACAAAATTAACTTGGATGCCTAAATAAACCCCGACTTGGCCCAACTTTGGCACAGATTAGGCAAGCCTGAACAAAATTAACTTGGATGCCCAAATAAACCCTGACTTGGCCCAACTTTGGCACAGATTGGGCAAGCCCAAACAAAATTAACTTGGATGCCTGAATAAACCCTGATTTGGCCCAACTTTGGCACAGATTGGGCAAGCCTTAACAAAATTAACTTGGATGCCTAAATAAACCCCGACTTGGCCCAACATTGGCACAGATTGGGGAAGCCTTAACAAAATTAACTTGGATGCCTAAATAAACCCCGACTTGGCCCAACATTGGCACAGATTGGGCACTCCTGAACAAAATTAACTTGGATGCCTAAATCAACCCTGACTTGACCCAACTTTGGCACAGATTGGGCAAGCCTTAACAAAATTAACTTGGATGCCTAAATAAACCCTGACTTGGCCCAACATTGGCACAGATCGGGCAAGCCTGAACAAAATTAACTTGGATGCCTAAATAAACCCCGACTTGGCCCAACTTTGGCACAGATTAGGCAAGCCTGAACAAAATTAACTTGGATGCCTAAATAAACCCTGACTTGGCCCAACTTTGGCACAGATTGGGCAAGCCTTAACAAAATTAACTTGGATGCCTCAATAAACCCCGACTTGGCCCAACTTTGGCACAGATTGGGCAAGCCCAAACAAAATTAACTTGGATGCCTGAATAAACCCTGATTTGGCCCAACTTTGGCACAGATTGGGCAAGCCTTAACAAAATTAACTTGGATGCCTAAATAAACCCCGACTTGGCCCAACATTGGCACAGATTGGGCACGCCTGAACAAAATTAACTTGGATGCCTAAATCAACCCCGACTTGGCCCAACTTTGGCACAGATTAGGCAAGCCTGAACAAAATTAACTTGGATGCCTAAATAAACCCTGACTTGGCCCCAGTTAGGCAACAGTGAGGAAGCCTCTATAGGGGATGCCCTGTTGATGCCCATAAGGGGCCTCTTTTTAAATTGGAACGCCCAAACAATTTTCTACACGGGTATATGGAGGAATAGAACGGGAGTGAGCAAAAAAAAAATGCATCGAGAGTTTGCCAAGAGAGCGAGGTGGAAAAAAAAAGCCGAATAATTTATTGTCTACCGTGCAGGAAAAACGAACGCAAACACACGACGTATAATAGCGCTCAGTTTTGAATTTCTGAATCCCCAGAGAACGCAGAGATTCGAGATCCAATCGTTGGAGGATTGATGCCCCCTCCCCCCGCGCTCCATTGCTGAGGCTGTGTACATACATATAGTTCACGGCAAAGGGGTGCGGGGGAGATCTCTGTATATGCATCTCGCGGGAATTCGAATCGAACTATATCGTCGATAAATTGTTTCACACGTAAAAACGTTTGAAATCGTTTCCAAGAATGGGAGAAAGAGAAAGAGAGAGAGAGAGAGAGAGAGAGAGAGAGAGAGAGAGAGAGAGAGAGAGATGTCTGCGCGAAACTCAATGAATTTGCAATGAACGACGAGTGTATGCCAAGCCAGCAGCAGTCACTTGCGAGGTATACGATACGACATGATTATAGCTAGCCACTGTAGCTGGACCGTTCCTGGCTACGATGGCTAGGTAGGAATAAGTTTTATTGGGGATACGCTATTCGGCCCCTAGACAGTTTCGATTATCTACAGGCTAGATATAAAAATTTCCACACGGACGGTACAGCAAACAAAATCAGCGCATGAACCTTGCATCCATTATAGATACTGCCGCGACTCTTGATAAGCGAGCCTCTATCGGAATGCCGTATATATGCGACAGTATACCAAATACAGCATCCCGGAGTCTCTATACATATACTTGCTCGAATAATAACAGTTTCTGCCTCGTCATCTTATTGTCATGGCTGCATCTCACTTCTCGCCCGTCTCGTCTATATCATTCTCGATCCATACGTCGCGAGAGTCTTCCAGTCGAGCGGGACGAAGTAAAAGGTGCTGGCACATCGAAGCCTGCAAGCGTCTAATCAAATGTTGAGGCGGAAGCCAATGCGTATCTGTCAGGTGTGATAGAACACAGGAGGAGAGAATTCCCCTGCAGGGAAAGATGTCTAAACTATGCGAAAGATCTCGGCAGCCGAAAAATAAAAACCGAAAATTGTCGCCAACTATCCTGATATTAGAAGACACAAAACTTTGTGGCTAATTTTCTGCTTTTGATGCTGTCGTTTTCCTGTCGCAACTCCAGAAAAGAGCAATGCCGAATGAATTTGTGCTTGGTAGAGGGAACATTGAGATAGGATTAAGATATTTATATATATATATGCGCAGCCTCTCACAGGCTGCGGATGATACCAAGAACTGGCCCGAGAGAGGGAGAATTCATGTGCAAGGCCATGCAGCCAAACCACTAATGACCGTCCATTACAATCTAATAACGTTCAATCACAGATATGCGGACTATTCGTCGAAGGAGATCACTCGTCTTCTCTCTGATTACACGCTGTCACGCATAACGACATAATCGCATCCACACACACACACACGCGCATCCACGCATACAAACATGCATACATATACAGAGAACGCATAATGGCTCGTTCAGATTTGGCGTGACAAATGCCAAGAGACGAGAGAACACTGATGCGGTGATATATATATATATATATACGACCTGCATATGGTCAAGGAGCGCATCAACGAGAGTCTGTCGGGGACTATGAGGGCCGCGACAGTTCGATAGACCGAATCCCAGAGCGAGACTGATAAATGCAATATTCGGTTTAGTTGCTCCATGTACAAAATCTCATAGATCGACTGTAACTCGCGGGCAAACATGCGAATCTGTATAGAGATTGCTCAGAAAGCCACATCGTTAAAGTTGATAGCAGCAACCAAAAGCAAAGAAGTTCGACCGAATGGATTCGTGTCGTTGAATAAACTATACTATTATTAATATGAAATATGAGTAATCATTATCTTGTCGGGAAGTCTAACTGGGGTAGAATTAAATTGAATGGAATTAATGAGGATCCCGAATTATTCATACTATATTAATATTATTAATTGTGGATGTTCGACCGCATTTGTTAAATTCTTCTCTAGTTTGGATTGTTATCGAATTAAGAATCGAGGTTGTCAACGCTTTGAGAGTCCTCGTTAATGTGTGTCTATGTTATTCACGATGAGCCTTTGGCCACTAAAACCTTCTTCTTCCCCTATAACGCTCTACGGTAACAACAGAATAAAGGAAATAAGGGACAAACCCCTAACTATCGAATTTAATTTTTCCCCCGATAATTTATAATCTTCCGATTTGTATCGTTCGCGAATTCAGCTGATTCTCAGCTCAGGCTAGGCCTTTGACTATTCCATCAAGCTTTTAGGTCGACTCACTTCACTGTCAGGGATAGGAAAATTAACTTTGAAGTTATAACTTCCAATCGTCAGACAGGCTTTATTGACACTGTGAATAAATAAATCCAAAGTCCACAGATGTTGCACCGGTTTTCTTATGAAAAAAACGCGAAGTTACGATCGGACTAGTTCAATAGTTTATATTATTTGTCACTCGTGATTGGATGAATTTCGGAGCAAAAAGAGCCTAAAATATTTCGGAGATTATGAGGATTAAAACGATATTACAAAAAAAATTAGGTCTACCGGAACGTTTTAATGAGAATTTTGTAATTTAATATGAAAAAAAATTTAGGTCAATGTCTTGAATACATACACACGAGGAATTTTACGCATAATACTGAACATTTTTATACATAAAAGGGAGCATATACGTGTGGAAAACTATACAAAAGCAGAGTGTATATGTGTAAGTGGGCGACGTGCCATCAGGCGAGATAAGACGCCGAAGTCACGGCGAAGGAAAATCCCTCCCCCGAGAGAAGGGTATGTGGGTAGATATGAGGTGGTTGACGTAAGAAATAAACGAAGAGATTCTTGTGAAAAGTTATAACGGAGGGTAAAAGAGAGATAGAGAGAGAGAGAGAGAGAGAGAGAGAGAGAGAGAGAGAGAGAGAGGCAGAGAGGGAGACGAAGAGAATTTCGTGTTGGGCCAGAGGGCTGACGAACTTACCCCCATGGCGGCGCGCAAAGTTCTTAATTAATCCAATTAATTACATGCACGGTTTCACGTACACCTGACGATGAGAAAAGGGCTCTACATTTTCGTATACATAACGTAAGGTTTCTCTCGGCAAAAGGAGCATCCGTATAATTCTCGTATGCACACATATATATGTGTGTCGACGAAATTGGCCAACGAAAAGGCGTGTAAGCACAGCAGAGATGATTTAACATATACGAAATGATGAAAGTTTCCATCCTTTTAATTTCCATCAGACGATACAACCACAGGATGTGTATTATCATGCGCTAGAACATATTTCTGGCTACGATCTGACGGATTTATTATGCTTTGGAGAAGAAGCCTCACAAATGTCCGAGGTCTCACGTCCATGATTAATTGTTTGTCGGACATCTGAAACTTAATTAGGGTCTCTGATCGAATTCACTGGTCGAACGATAATGGCCCGGTGCATGGTGTCCTTTGTGGGTGGTTAATTGACAAAGGATATCGGAGAGACTCATCGTAGGATACTCGTAACAGAACTATACTGAGTTTATTGTATATATATATATATATATATATATATATATATATATATATATGTTTGTAAAAGGGTACATATCGGGTCCGCGTGTACATACTGAGGAAAGCGTATACAAACCTCTACAATGAGCAATAGAGGTATACATTCTTATCAGCATTGATATGTATATCATAGAAAAAAAGATATATGCGAATTTTGGTTCCGTACATAAAAGGGTTATAATGGGGACCATATATGTATATACGATTTGGTTAGTACTAGGACCAAAATTCATACATAAAAGGGTTATAATGAGGACCATGGATATGATTTGGTTAGTATTAGGACTAAAATTGATATGAATTTTATGTTATTTCCAAAAGTCGAAAAGAAAGAGCTGATTCTGAAAAGTGCAACACCGAAAATGTTTAATAGTATTTATTGAAAATCGGATTGAATAATCAGTGCAATATGTTCAAAATTAAATAGCTTCGGTTTTTCGATAAAATTCATATTTAAACATTTTAGGTTCGAAAAAGATCTTGGAGATGTTTTACGCGTGAGTGTGTATAAATTTAGATTTTTTATGTAAAAGGGCGACCATGACGTTGCATAAAGCATAAACTAATTTTCCATCCGTATTCGGTAATGCGTTTATAAGCACATATACTGAAATTTTGAACTGGTTTGATATGACAGTACAGTAAAATAAAATTTACTGTAAGCTAATCTTTCCTCAAAAGTATGGAGAAAATGATTTTACTCGCCGTATTTTGTATGTATGGCACAAATATGTTACGCAGATTATGCGCCTTGTGATTCTTCGATAAATTCAGATGTTTCGCGTTTTTAAGCAATGGTATACGTCGGTACCAGTTACCGTGTCGTAATGGTCAATTCGGGGACCAACTCGATGATTGAACGGCTTCGGATCGAGTAAATATCCTGAGAATAAAAAGATTTATCTCAGATCGGCGGTATTATGAATACCAGTATAATCTTTTATTAGTACAGTTATTTTCATGAATCGTTACTAGGGGCATGTATGTACGAACCAGAAATAAAAATATCGTACAGTTATTTACGGGGACTGGTGGCACCTGAGATTGATATCGCAATCACCGCTACAACAGTGTTATTAGCACAGACACACATTATTTCAGTACAGATTGAAAAATAATAGTTTATCGATGAATTGAAGATAGTATCGATCCAAATATCGGTTCTCTTTGTAGTACGACATCCATTATCCATCATTCTTCAGTAAATTTTAAGCTTTTGATCTGAATTGTAAAGGTACTATATCCATTATCCGTCATTCTTCAGTAAATTTTAGGCTTCCGGTCGGAATTGTAAAGATACATATGGGTACCGGCCACTGTGATATATCGGTGATTGTGGGTACCGACCTAGGTTGTAAGGGTACTTGTCGGGACCGTACGAGTTTCGAGGCTAATAAATACCTATGCCGTACGAAAATGTAATTTATATACTTAAATTTTCAATAAATTATATACGCGGGCAATATACAGAGGACAATCCTACGGTCTAAATAGTTGCATGAGATAGGCTAATCTTTCCTCAGAAGTATGTGAAAAATTATTTTCTACTTCTGAGGGAAGATTAATCTACCTAAGAGCGGAATATTTGTTTATGCTTTTTGCAATTATTTATAAAGATGGATTGATCTCTGCACATTGCCCACGTATAACTAAATTATTGAGCACTCAAGTAAATAAATTACATTTTTTTACGGCATTTAACAGCCTCGAAACTTGTACGGTCCCGACAAGTACCCTTACAACCTAGGTTGGTACCCGTAATCACCGATATGTCACAGTGGCCGGTACCCATATGTGCCTTTATAATTCCGATCGGAAGCCTAAAATTTACTGTTTTAATAATACCTTTTACTTCCGTATTTAATAATACCTGTTAAAAATAATAAAAGGTATTTAATAATACCTGTTACTGCCGTACAAAAATTACATTTTTGTACGGCATAGGTATTTAACAGCCTCGAAACTTGCACGGTCCCGACAAGTATCCTTACAACCTAGATCGGTACCCATAATCACCGATACGTCACAGTGGCCGGTACCCATATGTACCTTTACAATCCAGATCGAAAGCTTAAAATTTACTGTAGAATGATGGATAATGGATATGGTATGTATACTGCAAACAGAACCGATATTTGGATCAGATTATTCTGAATACATTGGTAAATGGCAATTTTTCGTTGTGTATAGAAATAATATATGTTTCTGCCAATAACAGTGTTGTAACGTTGATTGCGGGTATATCTAACTTAGGGATGTACAGATATCGGTCCCAGTAAATAGCTTTACTATATTTTTGCTGGTTCGTATATGCATGCCCTTAGTTACAGTTACTGAAAGTAACCTTATAAATAAAACATTATAGTGGTGTATTCATAATATCGCCGATCTGGAATCAAAATTTTTATTCTCAGGATGTTCACTCGATCCAAGGCCGTTTATTCATTGAGTTGGTCCTCGAAATGACCGTTATGATACGATTACTGGTACCAATATGTGCCATTACTTAAAAACGTGAAATATCAAAATTTATTGAAGAACTACGAGGAGCTCGATTCACAAACTTCTGAGGAAAGATTAACCTACCTAAGGACGAAACACTTGTTTATGCTTTATGCAATTATTTAGATAGTTGGATTGATCTCTGCACATTGCCCGCGTATAACTAAATTATTGAGCATTCAAGTGAATAAATTACATTTTTGTACGGCATTTAATAGCCTGGAAACTTGTACGGTCCTGACAAGTACCCTTACAACCTAGGTTGGTACCCGTAATCACCGATATATCACAGTGGCCGGTACCCATATGTACCTTTCCTATGTTGGTACCCGTAATCACCGATATGTCACAGTGGCCGGTACTCATATGTATCTTTACAATTCCGATCGGAAGCCTAAAATTTACTGAAGAATGACGGATAATGGATATAGTATGTATACTACAAAGAGAACCGACATATGGGAAATCCATTGATAAATTATCATTTTTCGTTCTGTATTGTCTGTGCTAATAACAGTGTTGTAAGGGTGATTGCGGGTACCAAACTCAGGAGCATACGGGTACCAGTCCCAGTAAATACCTTTACGTTGTGTTTCTTGCTGGCTCGTATATACATGCCCCTAGTTACAGGATTCAAAATAACTATATAATTATAATATTATACTGGTAAAACTTTTATTCATAGGATGATCACTCGATCTGAGGCCGTTCCTTCTCCGTATTGGTCCCCGAAATTACCGATATGGCACGGTTACCGCTAGCAATATGTACCATTGCTTGTATTAGAAACGTGAAATATTGGAATTTATTGACGGACTAGGTACATGAAGCATAATCTGCGTAACACATATGTGCCATTCATACGAAATGCGGCGAAAAAATTTTTTTTCACGTATTCAGAATACCGGTGATCCGATCCAACATTTTTTTTATTAGCCAGATATGCCATGTGTATTATCGTAGCACGTTCAAGTATCTGAATATATCTGAAGTAAATAGAAATGTGGTAGTCTGCGCACTTCATAAGTATTGAATTTATATTGTTATAGTGTATCAATTTTATTTTGAAGCATTGCACTGCAATGTATTGCAGCACAGTGCAATCCAGACCCAGCTCATGAATGTTGCGCTTTGAACCTCATCATGTTACTGTATGGTCCCCATAAGCCCCATTAGCCGATGGATAACTTGGTCCCCGTTATACCCCCTATATGTGTAGCGAATTATGGGGACCGGAGCTGGCATGTACCCTTTTATGTATAAAAATATGGGGACCGGACCCATATGTGCCAAATGTCCCCATATTCCCCTCTAGAGCCATGAAATGGTCCCGACATGTACCCTTTTACAAACATATATATATATATATATATATATATATATACATCGAAAGGGGAGCAGTAGCGCGGTGGTAACGTTCCCGGCTCACACGCAGTGGCATGCGATGGGGCCGGATTCGATTCACACCGCCGGCACCAATAGAAATAATTTTCTAAGTGCTTTTTCTGCGACCCCGGTGGTTCAGAACCCACCAAAAAAATGTAAGTCCAAAGTAAAGCAGCACCTTGGTATGGTGACCGAAAGGCTGCGAATAACATATGTCTCGGGTTCGATTCCCGATGACGTAGCACGGCAGATAAAAGCACAGCGGGCTCGGACGTAGCTCCAGAAGCAGGACGTACGAGAACTACAACTGCCTCTGTCCCAAAGTGCTGACACCTATAGCGTGTGCGAGACAAGCTCCGGCAGCGAGAAGCGTTGCCGTAGCACAGCTGATGGTGAAAGCACAAACGGGCTCGGACGTAGCTCCAGAGGCAGGGCGTATGAACTACGACTATTTCTGTCCCAGGTGCTGACATCTAACGGGTTCGCGACAAGCTACGGTAGCGGGAATCGAACCGGGAACAAATGGATACGAGAAGAGACCAACGCCGGAAAAAAGTGATGGGAGCCCGCAACCCTCAGGAGAGTCGGTGTAAAAACTACCTAACCTAACCTAACTATACATACATCGAGGAACGTTAATATATTTGATGCAAATACGTTTTTTTTTTGTTTTCCCAGTCAAAGAAAATCTATTGGTATGAATGAAAATCTAAATTTTCGACAAAATTAAGTTAATTTTAACCGAAGAAAATAGAGATCCTTGACGATAGAAAATTCGTAGATTCGTGAAAATAGATTTTCACGGTTATTCAGAGTGTGAAAATTGCATTAGCCACTGGCTTTACTCAGATAGTGCATATATGGCACACTATATAGCTGGCAATAGAAGTTCTTCCCGCATGTGAAGATTTAGAGTAGTGTATACGCCAAGCGAATTTCTCTGTGGGTGTCGAAGGAACGTTAATGAGCCGAAAGTAATTATGCACTGGCTTTAATCGAATTCGTTCACTCGAGTATATAATAGCGTAAGGCAAGTAGCATGTACATAGTATGGCATTAGCTACGTTAGCTTCAGTATATCAGGGGTAAGAGTCGTATTCTCTAAAGCACTTTCCTCGTATAATAGAGAAAGAGAGAGAGAATAGTCAAATATTCTGGCCATTTTTTATGCAATCTTCTACAGAATTGATTTTTCTTTTGACAAAGGTTCATATGGGTATCCCCTAAGTGTAAATTCAAGTTGACGGAACGTGAGGACAGCTGCCATCTTGGAAAACACGTCAGGAGACACCCCTGAACCTTTTTCAAAAGCAAAATAAATTCTATAAAGGATTGCATTATGAATCTACTTTTTGGCTACAATGCACTGGACTAGAGAGACAGAGAGAGAGAGAATAGAATAGAATACCAAGACAGTGCTAACCAAAAGTATAAAATGATAAACCAAGCACAGAGCAAGTACAATATCGTAAAAATAACTTAATACTAATTACAGATAAGTAAGAGAGAGAGAGAGAGAGAGAGAAGGCGAGCTTTTTCGTAAAAAAGCAATTTGTACATCTTCTCGCGAGGAGTCCTCGTGTATACGACTTATGAATTTCGAAAACTGTCGAAGCTAAATTAAAGTGCCAGTGAAATCAGAGAATTGCCAAGCATATATTGAACTCTCCGAGACGCTGCCTCCCAGCGTCTCGTCGCTTTTGTCCTAATTAAGCTTGGGATATCTTTCTTCCCACTTCCTCCCTCTCTCTCTTTCTCTCTCTCTTCCTCCTCCTCCCGCAGCAAGGAGGACACGGGGTCAACCCTCGTCGGTGATTTATCAGTTTAAAGTTTTCCATCGTGAGCAAAGTGTATGATAAATTTTCTTTTACACCCACCATCTTTCGCGTCTCTCAGTCATCTTCGCGCGCATAATAATTTCTTAAAAAATTCACGATGGGTCAGCAAAAAACCGGGGCAAATGGCGAACCCCGTGAAAAGGCAACGTGTAATTTCTCAGGTTGTAACGACGCTTCATCAGTTTATACTTCTTCAAGGCACGTTAAAGTCAAGCGATGTAATTAATCTTTTAAAAAATACTCCTTTCAATGTTATGAACGCATCTTTTCTACCTAATTTCTCCAAATTTTTGCTTTATTCGCTTTAAAAATTAAAAACAAAAAAAATAATAACACCTTCGCTGTTGTTCACAAAACTTGAAAGTATCCTCGAATCGAGTTATTTTATTGTTGTTTTTTTTACTTTTTTCGTGTCATCGGTAATACGGTTGTGATAGCGTTTTGCCGAAGAATCGTCGAGGATAAACGGTAAAAAGTTTGCGGGTGCGAGAGCAGGGCGACGAGCCGAGCTAATGTAACGAAGCATAGACAGCCAAAGTTGTACCGAAACAAAAGAAACAATCCGATCTCGAACCGATCGTCCGAAAGATGGAACGTAAGTTTTTGCAATATCGCGAGCGTCCAATATATATATATATATATATATATATATATATATATATATATATATATATATATATATACACATATATATAACCAGAGTGAATCGTATCTCCAGTTATCGGTGCTTTGAATACAGATTGGTCGTTCTTGTACTTTCGTAAATTGAACTGCAAATTCATATATGCATATGACATATGTGCGAACAAAGTAAAACGAATTAATACGAGAAAAACTTTTTGTTCATCTTCTAAAAATTGAAACATTTCGTCCCTATAAAAGTGGTCCGGATATCGAATGTCGTTATTTTACACGAAACCTCTGACGTCAGATCGTCGAAATCCAACGTAAGCTCCGAGATCGCCGATACAGCAAAATATATTCGTGAAATAAATTTTATTCACTCGTCCTTACGAAATAATCTTGTTTTTTTTTTTTTAATGAAAAAGTACATGGGCATAGAAAAAAGGAGGAATAAACTGAAGATAAATGAGAGGAGAATGTAACTGGGGGGGCTTATTGCAATATGGAGTACCAAAGTGAATTCGAAGGATTTAATTCTTCAGCATCCACCCCTTGACCTCTCTCTCTCTCTATCTCGCCATGTATAGTCATGCCAGTATTTTTCATCTTTTTTTCTTCTTGTGACCCCCCCTGCTGCAGTGTGTCTGTTGCACACGCTATCGCTGATGGCTTTCTACCGTTGAAAAGCGCGTAATGATCTTATATATATACATAGAATTAAAAAAAAAAAATTGTTAACGATGTTAATGCTCACGGGAATATTTGCATTCCAAATGAATATGACTTCTTCGCAAAGATTTATATATATATATATGTTACTCGGAAAAATAAAACGAGCTTTTCTTTTTTCTTCAACACAGCGAGAAAGGATATGGCAAGGAAGGAAAATGCATGTGGCTGCCAGCAGAGAGAAGCTTTTGCCGCAGTGCTCTCTATCCCATAGGCAAAATAGGTGAGAGAAAGGGAGAGAGAGAGAAAGAAAGAGAGAGAGAGAGAGAGTGAGAGAGGAAGTGGAAAAAGCGTTATCGCGGTGCTCTACACGCTCTGTATAAGAACACACTTGACGTTTCTTTCGTGAAATTTGCATTTTTAAATTATTTCGTGAAATTTACTTTTATCTCGCGAAGCTTAAGAACGAATAAAATAAAAGAAAAAAAAAAAAAACGGGAGAGAAAAACGTCCACCATGCCAGATGCTTCGTTTTTCGTTTTATCCCTTTTATATGTGCATAAAAGATTTGGCTAATCGGCATTTGTTCCATGTACCTGGGCGATTGGGCAGAATGAAAATCGTTTTGGCCAATTTTTTTTTTTATTTCTTTATTTTCCCATCATCATTTCTGTTGCAAACCCACGCGTTCCGCGTCGCTATTCGATATCTTTCAGCGGATTTTTCTAGTTTACCAGCGACAAAAAAAAAGAAAGAGAAAGAGAGCGAGCGCTATACTAAAACCGCGGCAGACTCGCAGACGAGGGTATACAAAAGAAGTAAAATTTTTTACACAACCGCGGTGTGAAAAATTCGTACCCGGATAGAAACCCCTATCCAACGAGTATTTTTTTTTTGTTCCTGTACGCGGAAAATTAGAGAAATGGCATTGATTCGAAAGATTACAATGTTGTCGTGGATAATTTGGTGCTCGGAGAGTTCGCAAATATTTCACTGGCACCAGCCGAGTCGAAATTTAGAGCCTGTTTTAATACTCCTAATAGCACTCAACTCCACCTCCTTAGCCCCTTTTTGAACCTCAAACTCCTGTTTTGATCTCCAATTCCTCCAAAATTCAAAATTAGCACCCACTTGAAGCCTCTTTTTCAAACCTGGTCAACCTCAAACTCCCATTTAAGACCTCCAAGTCCTCCGGATTCATAATTGCACCTATTTTGATACTCATTACGTCCGGCCCAGACTCGAAATTTAGCGCCTACTTTAGTACTCATAGCGTCTAAAATGAACTACTGAACCATGTTCACCCTCGAGCTCGTATTTTGAACCTCAAAGTCTATCAGAATCATGATTTTTGCACAATTAATAATACTTAATATTTGCATAATCATTACTAAGAAGGAAATAAAGTCTACATAAATTGTGGTGTTTTATGTTTTCTTTTGTATTCCTGTAATTAATCGACATTATCATCATCACCATCATCATCAATTAAAATTGAGTCGGTGACATTTTGTTTCGAATTTCTACACGGTTGTAACGTCCATTCACAGTTGTAAAAGATTCAAAAAAGTACTTTTACACTAAATACCATAGATTAGCGGAAAAGTTTAGTTTATTCCATTTCGTTATTCATACATCACGATTAGTTCACCGAAATTATTTGAACTATTTTATGCTATATGTGGGGTGTTTGTTCCAAGGATGGACTCCGCAGGTTGTTTATTAAAAGAGTCCGTTTTTTTTTTTGTTTTTCAATGACTATAAAGAAGATTCGATTTTTCATTCGTTCACAAAGCAAAAAGTCGACTTTTTCGATCAAGAATATACACGGAGTACTCCTTGAATAAAACAAAAATGTAATCATTGTGTATATTACAAATTAACATTGGACCGTACAAGAAGGTTTCAAAAATTATTTCAGAGCAGTAACAAAAGCCCATCTTCCACATGAATTTGTTTTAATGTACAATTACATTAATTATACGAAACATAATTACACGAAGTGTGGATCATGATGACTTTCGATAATATTATATTGGATAATTTTTTTAATATACGTCTAATGATCCGGGGAGATGATTTCTGCATGCTTTCATTACGTGTGATCTGATGATGTGGAGGGGCTAAGAGGTTCTCGCGAGATCCTCATTTAAACCTCAAATGCTGCATTTGTCTGGTATCTACGAGTTTTAGGCACTGGTGACGGTTTTAATTCCCATACAAAAATGAACCTCCCTGGATCCTCGAAAAACCTCGAGGTTCCAAGCAGGCACTAAATTTCAAATCGGGCACTCTCAGGCCTATGAGCACGTGACTTTTCTTGCCAAGTTCTCAGTCTGCTGACGATTTTCATGAGTTTTCGAGATGCTAATTGCTAAATTAGGAGCTCAATACAAAGTAAAAGTCTTAAAAAATCGCTTTAAAGTCGGATAATTTTCGAGATTGATATGCATACTTGCACCGAATATTCTACAAATTTCTATACTTCCTACTGTAACGACGCCATCAGAGTTCCCCATGGCCTTGCATATGATCTTAATTGATCCCGGTCTTTGAGAGATCACTCAGGGCTCCACTTCATTCTTCACTTATTCATCCCATCGTATATACCTTTCTCAACTTTTTACGTTTCTTCACCTTTCTTTCCATTTTCCGATGCACCACCGTATAGTATGGAATTCGCATGAGGGCAGCGGGAAACTGCGGAAAATCTGATCGATGCGTTTAGCCACATTTTTACTGAATTTCAGTTGCACTGCCGTTCGGAATAATAAAGTTCAAAAAATCTGGCTACCCAGTTTATCTAACGGGGGAGCTTCACACTGAATAAAAATCAATCATATTTGATTCATCTACTCGTGAACAATTTATTCGTGCGAGAATATAATCAAATCTACTGTGCTATAATAAGTCCATACTATCGCCAATGCGTCATCAACTCTTTCGTATGTCTCAATGTCAAACTGCACTGCTCAACGAAAAATTAATTATCCTTCGTTTTCGTCGATATAAATTTTTTCTACTTGGACTTGTGAGTACTGAAGTTCCAAGTCTCGCAATTGGGTTCATGAACGTTTTTTTTTTATTCCACTAATCGATTCTGTGTATGTAATTGTAATTGTAATTTTTTTTTTATTCTAAAATTTTAAATATTGACAAAGTTATAGTCTTTTGAAAATTTGCTTTTTTAAACAAAACCGACCACGCGGCGGAATCAGCCGAAATTACCCGAAGCATCAGTGACGTCACGATGTTACAAACAACCTGATTGTATGGTAGAATTAGGATATAGCCGTGCTCGTTTAAAGTAATATTTTGTCGCAATGAATACTGAAAAAAGTATAAAAACGTACAGAACTTGTTTCGTACCGTTGTTCAAAAATATCACAATAAGTACTCCCGAAAAAGTGTTCGCTACAGTGCCACAAAATGTGAAACGTCGCTCACAGTGCTTCCAGTCAGCTCGACGTGATTATTCTAATTCACGTTCGAATTATTTTTGCTGTGAAGATCATTTTGATGTAAATATTCGTTTATACAGATTAAATACATAATACATATAAACATATGTATCATTTATTTAATAACTAACCTTACAAAAAACTGACCAAAAGGCAGACAGGAAAAAGGCAATAACGTTCTGACAGATAACCTAACCTCGCTTTATCTCATGAATGAGAGTATGAAATTCGACGTGTCTAAAAGTTGCGCTGTCAACTAATATTATTTTCAGTTTGTTGGAAGTTTTCCTATTTGTTTTTTTCAGTTTGTTAGAAGTTTTCCTATTTTTTTTTTTTTTTTTTTTTTTCTTAACCACCGGACGCATCGACGAAACGTGACATAGGTTTCTATCCTGCTAATACGTAACAGCTGTCAAATCTGGCGCGCTAGAGTATAACATCGTGACGTCACGGTTAGCCGACCAATACAGTGCGTTTGGCGATCACGTGATAACATTCAAAATTTTGCGATAATAAAACTATTATTACAAACTCACGGTGACATTAAAATTAGCAATTTTTGCTTGTTTCATGCTTATTTAGCTCGACTGCTGCTATTTAGCACGAAAAACTTGAAAAAAAAAAAAATTTTCAGCTTCCCAATTGTCGGATAATTTACAGAACAATAACGAATAATGATGAAAGTTCGTACAGGTATCAGTGATAGCGACAATATTTACACCTAAAATTTTTTTTTAAATGAAGTCTTTAAACCTGACACACCGCTGCACAGTTTTAATTAATGTCAGTGTGCTCTTGGCTCTATTTATAATGCCCCAACTTTGTTACGTTGAACAGAACCCACGGTCAGGGAAGACTCTTCAAACAAACGACGACAACGACGACGACGACGACGACGACGACGATGACGACAACGATTGACTATAACATCACAAAATGATAAAGAGAGGACGAACCGAGACGTCTCATGCAAATAAGGGCTGACCCGTGATTGTTATACGACCCGAAAACTCCGAGAAGCCCCAACATTGCCACTTCAATCGCCTTTGACTTATTCGCAGTACCACAAAATTCCGCAGACCCGAGTTTATGATAATAATAACCTAATAGGAAACGATGAAGGATATACGTACGAGTATATAAATTAGCAAAGGAAAGCAACGACGATATTCTTCAGTTTTGATAAAAGTTTTAAATAATTGTTCGAAAAAATAGCCAAAAGTGAGTCCGCGAGCCAGAAGAAGTAAAATACATTTATTTGGGCCTGCACAAATTAGGTTTAAAAAAAAAAAACTTTCCGGGCAAGCGTCGTTACTTCGTTCTGTACTCCCTGATTTTTTCTCTTTTCGAAAATTCAAAATTAAGCTTGGTTCATTGACTCACGATACGTCCAAGATTTTTGTTTTTTTTTTTTTTTTTATAAATCGCTAAAGTCAGACCATCGGTTGTTGAAAATTTATTCGGCAATCTTAAAAATTTTCTCACCAGCCGTAAGAGCTGAGATATTATGGGAGCCAAAGTTATGAGTACATACTTGAACGTTCGAGTTTTAGATTTCTAAAAAACAAAAAAAAAATATTGAAGACAAAGGTGGAGATTTTTGTCTGTCATTTTTTTTTTCTAAATCTTTATACTCTCTTATACGACGGCCATTTCTCTGATGCGCATCATTAAAATTTTCAATTTTAACGGGCAAAGTTCTCTCGAATGGGTCTCCATTTCATGAGTTTTTTAATATAACCAGGAATTCGGGAACACGTGTGCACAGATCTCAGTTCTAAAACAGAGTTTTTAGTCCAGTCATTCTAGCCATTTTTTCTGTAATCTACTACAGAATTGATTTTGCTTTTGGAAAAGGTTCAGGGGTGTTCCCTGCGAGTTTAAATTCAATTCGTAATCTTGGCAAATACGTTTTATCAAATATCTCGTGAACCGTGCATGGCACGACAAAAATATTAAAGACCTTTTTCGTAGGTAACAAAATTCTCTACAACTCTTATTGGAATTTTTTTCCTGCATAGGGATTTTTTTTTTTAATTTATAGCACTGCAAACTTTTCCAAACATGGTTTACGGCTAAATGTATAGTTAACGTTTGACGTAACCGTAAAAAATGGTGATGTTTGTTAAAGTTTGCCACGCTGTAAATAAAAAACCATGCACTATACAGGAAAAAGTTTTAAATAAAAGTTGTAGAGAATTTCATTACCTACGAAAAAGATCTTCACTATTTTTGTCGTGCCATGCACGATTCACGAGATATTCGATAAAACGTATTTTCCAAGATGGCGGCTGAAGCTCCAACCCCCCCCCCCCCCCCCCCCCCCCCCCCCCCCCCCCACGTCCCACTAACTTGAATTTATACACTCAGGGGACACCTCTGAACCTTTTCCAAAAGCAAAATCAATTCTGCAGAAGATTGCATGATGAACCTATACTTTTTTTTTTGCTCGAATGACTGAACTATTTCCTGATACAAGAGCAGAGAGCACCGGGAGAAAAGAAGCGGCTTGGGAAAATACGTGAAACGATTCGGGAAAGATATGAGAAAGCACGAGACGATAAATATTGCTCAAAATATAGTAATTGTTATTGCACTGATGCGGTACAATATAAATACACATCCCATGCGTATTAGGATAGTTGAAAAAAAAAGTTCAATTTGTTTATTGCGTTGCGCTGATCGAGCTTCTCCTGTTATTTCATTGATAAATCGACCTCTCATGCACACGAGTTTAGGGCTGTGTCGTTTTTTTTTTCTTTTTTACTCTCGCGATCAATATTCAATTTTTCATACTGTTCGTGAACAAAAAGACTTTTTCTTTTTCTTCAACTTTCAACGCAGAACAAAATTAACAAATTTGTTAAAAAATTTATTTAAAATTAAAAAATTTATCAACAAAATTATTAATTTTTTTTCATTCTTTTTTTCTCGCACTCGTTGATATTTTTTTTACCTCTCTTCGTTAACAAACAATGCGAGAAAAAAAAGAATGAAAAAAAAATTAATAATTAACCACCACCAATTTTCAATACTTCACTGCTATAATCTTTCCACTAATTTTCAATCACTTTCAGTCCCTATATGTACTCTCGAATAAGTTGCAGCAGAATTTCTATCAACATACCCGGCTATTTTCCGCTCCTCGCGAGAAAAGCGGACCGAATATATTGAGTGAATAAACGATTAATGATAGTGCAATTCGATGATTATGACGACGACAACGATGACGTACATACACATATAGACACGCTTTAAATAATGCGTGAGCGGTTCGCCAGTTCACAGGTGTGGCTGTCTCTGCACGATAACACACGATCTCGTATAGGTGCTACGACGTCATAAACAACAGAGGCTATCGCATAAAAGTTTAAGGATGAAGACTTGCATTAAAAGTTCAGTCACTATTTATTTTTATTATTATTTTTTTTTTAACATGCACTTTGCAATTGCGCCCCGAAATCCCGTCAATTTTTCTCTTTTTTTTTTTCTCTGCAACGATGAAAACGAAGCTTCGAAAAAAGATGAGAAAGTCAAAAGACAATTGGATGATTTAAAAAAAGAAATGAAGATTCGAAATCTTTTTTCGATCTTCCAATTTTTGAGACAACATATTCAGTCTAAACAAGAAAAATTGCAAAGAAATATTTTTTAAAGAAAGTGTACGGTTATAAAAAGTATCCGTAATTTTTTTTTCTTTTTTTTTCTTTCAAATAGACGAATTTAAAAATTCTCGAAAATTCACAACGTTCTCGTAATTTTCTTGAAATTTATTTATATTTTTTTAATGAGTCTTTGCACGCTAAATATATTGAAAAAGAATTTTATAAATAAAATAAAATAAACAGACTATCGATTCTCGATGAGTCAGGTGGAGGTGATTTCCTGTGCATCTCTCTCTCTCTCTCTCTCTCTCTCTCTCTCTCTCTCTCTCTCTCTCTCTCTCTCTCTCTCTCTCTCTCTCTCTCTCTCTCTCTCTCTCTCTCTCTCTCTCTCTCGTTCTATAGTTACGCAAATAACAAAGCACCTTATATTTTTATATCAGCGTATTTTCGTAACGTCGCATACGCTTTAAATATCTATATAATTTATATAATGATAACGTTCGAGGCCATTATATGGAAATAATGTTTGATTTAGCCAGGCAAAGGGGAACGAGGATCGAATCAATGAATATAAAAAAGATTTTTTATGGGCATGAATAATGATGGTGAAATCCAAGAGTTATAAGCAATCGTTCGGGGCTATAGGGGAAAAACAAATTCGCAGAAAAGTTATAAAATGTGGCTCCCCCACTACAAGCGCATCGATGTATTAGCGTTCTCAATGTGTACGTGAGTGCGTCGGTGAAATGCGCAACACTGCTGCTTATAAGCAATCCGCGGTGTCCCGCATATGACATCTTTAGCCCAGTTGGGATTTAATTTGAAATTACTTTAATTTAATGCGGTAATTTTCCTTCAGGAATCGTTGGAGGAGATCATTGATAGTCTATAAATCCATATTTTCAGGAATCCACCCTTCCTCGTTCAGTCGCCATCTTGGATTTAAGGATGAAATTTAATTATTGGAATATCTCTTTTATTTTTAATTCTATACTGAAAGCGGTAATAACCAAACTTGAAGTAAATTGTATTCTCTACAACTTTGGTTGGCATTTTTTTTTCTAAGATCGATATTTTTTCGGTTTAGACCCGAAAAGAGGGTGGGCATTTAATTATTCAATTATGTCGTTTATTTTCGACTTTACTTTTTTTTTCTTTCTGAATTCTCAGAATTCTTTTTTTCGTCATAATTTTTGAAAAGTTAAAAAATCATCTCGACAATTTCTGCAATTATTTTTCTACAGTTAATTTTTGTTGCGTGCTTAGAAATTGTCTCGTGTTCGATAGAATTTTAAATTCGTCATGTCTCAAGGGTGAAGAATTGCTTTGCATGGTAATTTACAAGATCGAAAAAGGACTCGATGAGTTCCTTGAAAAATTGGAGTACAGACCGGCAACAAAATCTGCTATATGGTGTAAATATCGTAGAGGTTTTATTATTTTTTATACAGTCCTATAAACATGAGAATACTCGGGTGCTGTATATAGGTACACGAGTGTATATACGTATATAGTACCATATACGACTCGACTGGTTCAATCGAAACAGTTGATTTGCTGTGCAGGAAATACAGAAACCCTCGGGGTATGTAGTAAAAGCTCGAATGGCGCCCAATACACAGATATATATATATATATATATATGTATCGAGAGAGAAACGAGAACGTCTCCGAGTAAGCTCGAAGGGATGAAAAGCTCGCGAGAATCCGGGAATTTGGACGCGCTCGAGGAAGCATATTCGCGAGGAGGAAAGCTGCGAAACGAGCTTTCTCAAATGCTCGAACACCATGTTACACTATACACATAAATAAATGGGATATTCCAGGCCAAATTGACAGATAAATGACCCTCGAACTCTGGGACTCGATCGACAATTTGTTTTTTTTTTTTTTTTTTTTTCATATTTTTTTGAATCAACAAAAATGTACATATGAAACAAGAAGTTGTGGAAATATTTTGTGAAAATTTAAAGAAAAATAAAAAACTAAACCATTGAACTAGGAAAACTATTTTTTTCGCATTATGCATCAAGCCATTTCATCACATCATAATATGCATTAGGGATATATTTTGAAAATTACGAAATCAAGTCACTCGCGAATAGAAATATATATATATATATTTTTTAGGCTTGTGTAAAAGATAATTTGTGGAATTCTCGTGGGATTGTCAAAAGTATCCTGTGACGTTTATCCCATTCAAAAAACAAATAATAATTAACGTTTTGCCTTCTCTGGAACACGCAGCTTATAGAGATTGTGATATCTATCGCACGATTTTTCCAATTTTCTTTCCCCCATATTTGAAGCATCTTATCGACAGCCTTCTCGCGATTTTTGTTTTATTCGTACACAGCCTATAGTGATGGGCAGATGGTCCTCGCGTCATTTAAAACAAAAACAAGAAGTATTTTGTGACGAATAATTTTGAGGGGCCAAAATGTGATCTCGAAAAACAAAAAAACAATTCTCTCCTGGCGAGTGGGTAATCGTTTCAAAGAGCTTGCTTCGAGGATTTCAAAAATATTTTTTCATAATTTTTTCCATCATTACTCTCAACGATATCCATCAAATTTTCGTTCATTCTTCCCCTCAATTTAGAAATTATTAATGGATCGAAAATTCCAAAATGTTTGTCATGCACAAATAAGGAATATGGAAATTTTAGAGGGAAACTACAGCAGTGTCGACATTGTCTTTGATTCATAAAATTTATGAAAATACCTCGTATTCTAGAAATGGTTGAAACGGTTATTTTTTTTTTTCAAAAAATATCCAACATATTCTGTGACGTGAGATGAAAAAATTAGAAGAAAAAAATCGCATGCTTTGCCAGGGTTTTTGCAAAATTGTTTAAAAATAATTTTCACCCTCTCCTATTTATTTATAATTTTATTCCATGAAGATTATTCTTTCTGTGAAAAAAAACACCTCTAGTTTGGAAAATTTTCCAAATTTTATAAAATCTGAATGCCTTGAAGAATTCTTGCCAAATTCAATATCGATCATCATTGTCCCCTGGACTATTTGTATAAAAAGATTCGGCTTGATAGCTTCAAATTTACGAAAAGTACAGCACGTAGAAATTTTTTTTTTTTTTAATTTAAAAATTTTCTAAAAATCGAATCCCTAGAGGGATTCTAAACAAATTTAATACCAATCATTCTTGTTCCCTAGACTATTTGTGTAAAAAGTTTCGGTTCGATAGTTTCAAATTTACGAAAGTTAGAGCGCGTCGTACGATTGAGAAACTTTTTTCCAAACGTATTTTGTCGATGTTTTACAACATTTTTGAAAATCTCAAAATCTTTATTCTCACAAAAACAAAGCTTCCTCTATGAGGAAGCAAAAAATTTGGTAATGTCCATGGGCCTGTCAATTTGACCTAGAATATCCCATATATATATGTGTGTGTGTAAACGAAAATATAACTCGGATTCTCGCGTTGACGCCGAAACTCGCGCTCGCCCCCCGTTTCGCCTTGCCGCCATATATAGCGCGCATGTATAAACGCAAATTAGATCTCGAAAACGACGTGCCGATCGGATCGAGTCTCGCGCCCTGCACAAAGACGGCAAATTGAATCCCGAGATTGAATTCTGGCCAATTTCGAACTAATTTCCGAGACAGGGGAAAGTCCATGGAACGTGAAACGTACGCGTGAGAGTATATAGTACGAAGAACGAATAAGTCGACTTTGCAAAAGTCTTTCTACCCCCGTTCATCTCCCCCGAACGACGAATTCACTGTTTTCTATTACGCGAACTGGGGCGGGGGGTGGGGGGGGGGGGGGAGATTTTAGACACTTCGTCGTTGGGGCGTTAGGTAGGGTAGACCGGGGTCAGTTGTAACAGGGCTCACTTTTAACATTTCGAATACTATACCGCCACCGCACGTGTGATGCGTAGAGGGGGTCCGAACTATAGCAAGTCAGTATATAGGCAGCGATCCTCCGCGCGAAGCAGAAGTGTGTATAGCGAGGGTCATTGTTATTTTAGGACCCAAAATGACTGGATTTATATGCTATAAATTTCAATTTTTCTTTTTTTTTTTTCATATGTTACATTGGCCAATACTGTATATGTTAGTAGCAAAAAAAATGTTCGCTCGCAGCAGACAAAATGGTCTGGGGTCGTTTGCAACAATTTTTCCGGGGCAGTCGCAGTCGTAACAATTCGTCCGGGGACATTTTAACAATTTGATGGCGGATATAATTGCATCAACACTATAGTTATAAATTTAATCGGAAATGTTTCGCTTCACAACTCAAACGTAAAATCAGGCGATTTTGGCTGCCTGCTAAAAAAAAATGAACAAAACAAAAGCATTTCCCAAAACCTGCGCGTCGGGAAATGGAGAACCATTTTTTCACTCTATTATACGTTACCGTACATTTTATTAATATTTAACTTAGGTACAATCGGAGGTAGGGTATGATTTTATGCTTTTATCTCGGTTAAAGTTTATTTTATATTTTTCTTACGATTTGGAAAATCGTCGTTTCAAGAAACAACAAACCATTATAAGAGTATTTCTAGTTTGAGAGAGAGCTTAGCACGTTGGATATGATAGTTATAGTGCATTGCTTGTGGTTATTAAAGTAAGAATATTCAGCTTTATAAAACGTCATTTTAACGAAAATATTCGTCCATTAAAACGCCCCAGTTTCCGGGGCCCAACTGCCCCAGTTTCCGGGTCCAACTGCCCCAGTTTCCGGGGTAGTTGTAACATTTTTCCGAATTTTTTCCGACAGGCTCGTACTTTTTTTCAATTCATGCTAAACAATCCTACTCTGCATCATATTTTGTTAGCAATTGAATGCTCTTTAATATGATATTTGGAACATTTTTTTTATGTGTTCATTGTAGTTTGAGCACCGGTAAAGGCAAAACCACAAAGTGTTACAACTGACCCCGGTCTGCCCTACATCGACGGACAATGAGAATAAAAAATAAAAATCCGATTTCATCATGAACGAAAGAAGTTCTTTGTCGAATTTCCCGCGATCGTTGACAATTCTAATATCGAAATTTCGAAGATAATTGACAAACAGAATTTTCGCTTTCACTTTGCGAAAACGATTTTGTTCGTGAAAAAAAAAAGTGCCTGGCAGTATCGTTGTACGCGTATCGGAATTGCAAGTGCTATAAACAATTTGTGGTTTTTTTTTAATCAAATGGCTCAACGATATGAAAACGATATTTATGCGATAGCAAAGTAGATTGGCATTTCATGAGGTCTCGTAATAATTTTCTACAATTATCGCATCGTCGCGGGAGTTCACGTAAACAAAAGTGTCAAATTGGCGATTCTAAAGCTTTTGATGAATGTCGATTAAAATTTGAAAAAAACAAAGCGACAAAAGAGTTTCAATATATTTACTCGCTCACATTTCTCTCTTTGTCGCATTGACTAATTTTTTTACTTTAATTTATAATTGAAAATAAAAAAAATTTTAATCTCCCAATTGAAGGGATCCTTCGAGATGATTAATACGCGATGTGTCCATGCATGAAATAAAAAATTGAAATACAAAATGGGCTGGAAGTCATTTGTTCATTTATTTATTTTTCTTCTGCTTGCTACAATTATTCGAGCATCGTTGTAACTTGTCAATTTTGCTTTAATTATCCGGGTGTTATACGGTAAACACAGTTGACTGAATCCACCGTAATAATATATGTACAGAGTGAGGAGTGAAATTGCGACCCAGTTAGGTGCACAAATACATACAGGAAAAAGAGAGAGAGAGAGAGAGACTTTCTGGCATTTTCGTCCCACTTGGCCAGGAGCGAGCGCTCTCGAGACTATGTAATCATATCGACACGAGAGATGATGAGCAAGGATTACGAGAAGCCAAGAAGATGAGGAAGGCTATAATGAGAGAGAGAGAGAGAGAGAGAGAGAGAGAGAGAGAGAGAGAGAGAGAGAAAGAAAGAGAGAGCTTTCTGTATGTATGAAGCACGAGAGAGCTCGCTCAAAATTTTCGTCATTTCTTGCTTCACGCGTTTGTTAACGCTCACAACTGCACTTCGCCCTTCGTTCGCATTCTAAATTCATGAAAAGTCCCGGACGATCTTTGCATTCGCGAAAAAAAAAAACGCACAAGTGCAATCATCTTTTCGCATGGCAGAGGGATTTCCTATTAATCTCTGGAAAGCGAGAAAAAATAGCTGAAGAAAATTGAAGCAAAATTCAAACCCAAGTAACCAAAGTACAAATATATCTGACACTTTAATCCAGTAAATATTTTTCATTCGCCAGAGGCTTTCTCGTAGGGTTCCAGCTTCGCACAGCTTGAGTCGATTAGCGTCAAAATGGATTTAATCATCTGTTTTGGGGGAGCCCCAAAGAAGGGTTGAGTCTTAATTTTTTTATAAGGAGGTTCGATGCAGGGGATTCTGGGTTTGGTTTTCTTCGAAATGGGGTCATGGGAGGGCTTTATAAGAGGGTTTTTTGGTGCAGAGGCTGAATTACGACTCGTGCTTAGTTTTAAATTCAGTGTTTTTAAAGAATGCGATACATGGGAAACTGCAAGACTCCTTGTTACGAAATTATAATTATCGTTGGTTGGATAGTGACTCGGTGTAAATGAAAAAGTTTTCGATACTGTTACGAGAAAACTTGAGTTACGGGATTTGAAAACTTCTGTCCGGAGTATCTCATCCTCAACTGAATCAAAATAGTTTATCCAACCTTTTGTATATATATATATATATATAAATAAAGGTTGGGTTGAGTTGGGATATATATATATATATATATTTGTATACGTATTACGATGCTTGCCGTTCCACACGAGAGCCTTAAATTTCAAAGCGAGAGCTCGGCTCCGAAGGGCTCTAAAGTTTCGTGTGTAGCATCTGTTGCACACGTGAGTTATGATCGAGTCACGGGGTCTCGTCGTATCGTTAACACCCATGGGCTCGTTAGTTGAACCAGCTGATAAAATCAATTTTCCAGACTTTTCTATATACACCCCGAATGCATGTGTACACACATGAAAATATACAATATACATGTATATATAACTCTAGCAATAAATTCGTTTAGTCTTCATCGATGTCTCAAATAATTTGAGCCCTTTTCGCTGCTCTTCACAATAAGCTTTCATGGAAAATTAAACACAGCGTTTACTATCCTCCACCATTATAGAATGAAAAAAAAAAAAAAACCTGTTTCTGATATTTCCTCGGGGCACGAAAAACTTTCAAGTCGTGATCCTAGCTCTGATCGGGGCGGAACTAAATTTTTCTATTTTTTTTTTTTTTTTTGTATTCTCTAAATAATTCCTTCGACGCGGAGAAGCCCGAATTTATTGCTCAAATAATTTCTCGCAGAGACGCGAGATAATATCGTCGGAGTTGGTGGAAAATACGTGTATAATATACGTGACGAGAAATATTATATATTCAGCCTCGGTAGAATTTTACTCACGAAATTTACTCGTGCTATGTCCATATAGGATTACTTCGCACACTAATTCGAATCCTCCCAAAAGCTCAAACTCTCCATGAAAAATGTACGCGCAGCTTTGGGAAAAATTGTCATTCGCAAGGGGTTCGCGTATTTTAATGAGAAAAAAAAAATTCCCCGAGCGCACTTTTTGGGCCTGGATTAAAAGTAAAATTCAGAAATTGTTTTCTTCAAAACATTCCATTCGTTGAATCCGTTAAAGTTAAATTGAAAAAAAAAAAGAAAGAAAAAAAGCGTCAGTAAAGTTTTGCAAACAAATAGATTTTTTTTTAATTAAAAAAATGAGAGAATCATAACTATCAATATCGATCTTTTTTCGGAAATTTTTTTTGGGATAATATAAGCATTTTTAGGTGGCCAAAGTGACGCGTAATGTTTCGTGTAAATATATCGGCTGGCACATAAAAGAACGTTAATCGCATTACTTTGTGTGTTGAATAGTGCGGTCGATGGCTTATTTTTGGTCGATATACGCGCGGAGAGCCGAGTATAAAGCTCCGGAGTGTATATTTATTTTAAACGGTGCATCACGATGATAAGGTGAACGACGGAGCTCCGATAAACAACCCTGATTTTTCAGACAGAAGCATTTCATCACGATATTTATCTGCGAGTATAACTTTGTTACGGTTTTTTTTTTTATTTTCTTTTTATTTTTTATAGAAATTTAATTTCCTTCGGAAGGGCAGAAAAAGAGCAATTTTCCGATATTCTCGGTTCTGGGAAATGACGAAAATTCACTTAACTTTGACATTTAACCCGAGCTATGTGCATTTTATTTAGTTGATATAATTTAATGCCCGTAAAAAAATTTTAAGCCCTTTGCCAATGTTACTATCGACAGTTATTTCTCGTTGCACGATCAGAATGACATGTCTATTAAGAATTATCAAGAATTTTTGATTTCAGATAACATCAAGAGCCAAAATCACCGGGGCCACCAACGCGCTTTTTTTTCGAGGTGACAACTTCGATCAATAATAATAATAATAATAATAAGAAACTATAAAATTTTTTCAAAAAATTTTTTTTCGTATCTTTAATATGTAAATAAAAACATATCCTAAATATCCAAAACGATTCATTTTTATTTTCCTACGAAAAAACGCCCTCCAAAAAAGACATGAAAATCGGCTTAAGTTACCGGACTACCACCTTAAGGGATCCCGAGGTGAGAAGACTACGGTTTCTAAAGTCATTTCGCCCCATAAAAAATTTATATTTCATCAGTTAAAGCTCATTTTGCTGATTGGAATCACAAAAAAAAACTGACATATCAGCTAAAAAATTGTTCTATTTGTCGCCGCATGGCGACAAATGTAAAATACTTGACGGTTATGCGGTGGCCAAAAGTGGTAAATTCAAAATGATATTGTTCAATTTGTGGCCAGCTTATGGCACAAATAGAGCACGCTTATACCATTTCAGTAATATCTTTATTACGGAAATAAATAACTATTTTTAACTCGAATCTGCCGATACTGATTGTCTAAAACTCCACCTTTCGGTTTGTAGCGTATTCGTATCCCAATTCAAAGCTTGGTGCGGCCACAACTGGTACTTCGGATGGCCAAAAGTCGTACAAAATGTGGCCACAAATGGTAAAAATTACAGCTACGAGTTAAATTCATATTTTCTTATTCATCATCATTATAAAAGGTTTTAAATGATAACAATTCGATTCTGTATACCTTATAGATAATATCGATCATTTTTTCAGTCCTGAATTTTCAATAATGTGAACTCTGTGCGTAAATGAATGTTCGAAAATGCTTAAAGTGGCCACAACCGGTACGTCTATTGTATATATATATTACATATATCAACCAGTGAAAAACAAAAAAAAAAAAAAAAACAAACCCGTAAGAGTAGAAAAAACGAAAACGAGAAAAGAAAACAAAAACAACAACAATGACACCCACCTTTTCTAGACACTCCTGTCCTATGGCTCGTGGATCGACCTGAACCTCGAGAATCACCGAGTTGGCTTGACTCACGAGGCACCACATGTTTATCCTCGTCCAGTTCTTCTTTTGCCTCTTTCAAAAAAAAAAAAAAATCACTCCACCAAACCCTCACGGCCGTTTATTCCAATATAGAATTTTTTCTCCCCCCCCCCCCCCCTCTCCCGTCTTCCGTATATCGCTGCTTCGTCGCGAAGAGTAAAGAAAAATAACAAAGGAAAACGAAGAGACAGAAAAAAACAAAAAAAAACTCGCCGGCTGCGTCGTCGTTGGCGTCGTCGCACGTTTATCGCGGCCCGCGAGCACGAAAGAACACTCGTCGGGCACTTTTTGTAAAATCCAATAAAAAAAAAACAGTGCGATAATAATTTTGGCGATCGAGGGACGAAAAAATAAAAAAAAAAACAAATTCTCACTCAAACGAAGAAAATGAAACTAAGCACAAACACACACACACACACACACGTCGATGACACGTCGTTTTCCAAAAACAAAAATAAAACTTTAATATTGTATTGTAATCGTATTTATGTGCTCAAGAGCTTCGTTGGAATTTTGATTTTTTTTTCTTCTTCTTTATATTGTTTCGGCCTTCCGGATTCGCGGCTGGTCGGCGACCGGTTATAGTTTCATTTTATATTTTCATAACAGATTTTCAAGAAAATAAAAAAAAAACACAAAACTTCTTTTATGGCCTTTCACTGTTTCCATTCAGAACCGTCTCACGCACGTAATCGAGTGTCTTAATTTTACACGAAAATAATAACGTACGCGTCTCGTCAGCTTCCATTTCCTCCCGTTTAGCCCGAAATTTCTCACGTTTTCACTCACACCGATTAATATATGTATGTCTATATATATATATGGCTTACTCCTGCCTGTCGAAACTTTTCGCGATTTTTATCGTATTTTCATCGATCCGACGAAAGAAGAAAAAAAAAATCGACGATAAACTTTTGATTGAAAAACAAAGAAATAAGCAAATAAGCACGTCTTGTGTTCGTGGTTTTGATGGAGAAAAAAAAAAGATCACACGTAAATTGCGAGATGTTATCACGAGGAGCCGCTGTCCGCGAGTAACCAGCCGCCTCTGTGTCTCGATATGCGCTCACAGCTGATTCTCTCTTGGCTTCATCCCCACTCCTGATTCCCCGTCTATTGCACCGACCAATGAGAATTCACTCCCCCCCCCGCCCTATTTTCATGCCGCTCTGGCCGAGAATCGGGTTCAGTTGGGTTTGGGTCGCGCAGGTTTCCCTCTCGTTATCATAGAGTACTTTATTTATTTTTTTTTTTTTCGTAAATCAAATCTCCTGGCTATAAAGTCTCGTCGAATTATCCGGTAATTTTAATAGTGCGTCTGCAGTTTTTAAGCATTTTTTTTCGCGATTCTCGGTGCTTGGGGTTAGCGGGTATGAGAAATTGCCTGTGTGGAATTGTTCCGACAACTTCCGTTGGTAAGATTTAAATTCTCAACGGGCACATCAGCTGATCGCTCATCTCCCCCACTCTCTTCTCGACATATGACTTGGCTGACACTCACGTGCGCGACGTTTCACAGCCTACTCGATCGTCAAAATGATTTTACCAAAGGCTAACACTGGAGCGCGGGGGAGGAAGTATACGAGCTCCGAAAAGCTCAGTTATGCAATATTCACTTTCGTGTAGCGATCGTCCCCACACCCTGAAGTCTTTGCTAGACATTTTCTTTTAAATGAAAAAAAAAAAAAAAAAAATCTCAAGAAATCTCGAGCTTGTATATTTTTTTTTTTTTTTCAATTGTGCTTGTAAACAAAATTACATAGTCCGGGAAAGCTTAGAATGGAAATTTCCACAGTACGGGACTGTGAAGAATTTTACGAAGAGTTTAAGAGCCTGCGGAGCTAATTTTCTTTCCGAAGAGAATGAGAGGGCTATAATTTTCTTTATATCGGTCAAATCTGAAGTTTACGGCGAGTCGAAAATTTAACTGCCGGACCGGCCTGCAAAAAATTTTGATGCTCATTGAGCAAATACCTTTTTTTTTCCCAAACTTCCAAAAATTTATGAGCTATCGCTTCGCATTTTTTCGATGACTCGGCCAATGCTGTAAAAAAAGCCTAAAAAGTACAAGTATCTTTGGGAATTTCTTAAATTTTTTTTGTTTTTTTTTTCCCCCAAAGAAACAATTGAAGCAAATAAATGTTTTTCTTCTTTGTGGCAAAAGTATAATTAGTTCAAGGCCGCATAAGAAATTTTTTCAGCAAAATTCATCGATGCTCGCTCCGCGCTGACTTTGTTGAAAAAAAAAAAAAAAAAAAAAAAAAAAAAAAAAAAAAAAATGGAACGATGAGAAAGTTGAGAGCCTCAGCCGAACCTTTTCGTTAATTTCGTCAATTGCCAAAAATAAGTCTTCGGACAATCAAATATTTTTGATTTTTTTTTTTTTTTTCCCCTTTAACTTTAGTTCATCAGGCGAAACGCGAAATACCCGTAGTCTCGTGTTAGAAAAAAAAAAAAATCATCAACAATTGCTCTGAATTATTGTGATAAAATGAGAATTTTTTTTTTTTTTTAAATCCTTTTGCAATTATTCGTAATAACATTCGATGAGATTTTTCATCTCTGATGCAAACGCAGGAGGGAAAAATACGTTTTTTTTTTTTGTAGTTTTCTTTTTTCTCTTTATTCTGGAACACTAATACTGTACAGATAGCCCAATCAGCTTACAGAGACAAAGGTGTACACGCGCGTGAGGTAGAACTACGCATTGATTCGTCAAAGTTCCGAGGGAAGATTGAAAAAAAAAAAAAAAAAAAAAAAACAAAACAAATAAAATAAAACGACAAGCCCCATTCGTTCGATAACGTCGCGAGGTTCCCAAGAATTTGGGAGCTTTTTTCCGGAAACCCCGAGAGGTTATGCGACACGAGGAAGAAAAATGAAGAAAACAAAAAAGCATACTTATACAATTCGTTGGATTAGTCCTCGTGGTAACAGAAATATGGAATGACATCTACTAACATTTACCTAAATATTTGTATATATATATGTATGTATGTATGTATATATAGCCACCACCCTACAATTATATAGATATATATATATATATTTAACTTGAACGTTTGCGCGTCGTTTTAGACATGCCTAGGCCATGGCACGTCTAAATCGACGACGCACTATCGTCTTATTTTTTTTTCTTTAAACATATAGTTATAATATACATATAATACGATTCTTTTTTTTTTTTTTTTTTTTTCATTATTCGCTTCCGCTGTCAAATAAATGTGCTAATTCCAGCAATTCTCAAACTTTCCTGACGCGATGGACGGCGCTATATACACGCACACCGTTTCATACGAATTTATTTATTGTCGTTTAAGACGTTCGATAGAAGATTTTTCTAGAGAAGTTTGAGTATCGCCGTCTACGTCGGATCCCAAATTCGCAAAGGAACACTTTTTTTTTTTTTTTCTTTGCATGCATAATTTTTCTCGTCTCTTTTGTTTCTCTTCTTCGTTTCGAACAATATATATATATATATACTTTGTAAGATATTACGAATATAAATATATATATGTGTATATATATATATATTGAAATATGTAGAGGGAATAATATTTAATGTACACGTATGGTTTTATGTATGATATATAGTATTTGTATTTATATATTTGTTGCGAGTGACTTCTCGCAGATTAGGCTTCGATACGATAGTTCTGGTGCAACTCCGGCTTTATGTCGTACACGAGCTCCAAAATTTTGTGCATTACCTGCACAAAAGAACCATCGTCATTGTCGTTGAATTATAGAAAAACTGGATATGGATCGCGGTGGATTCCAGTCACGACGGAAAGGAATTTTTTTTTTTTTTTTTTTTTCATACTCACCGGATTCTTGTGGACAGCCACGGCCTGATTCATCTCCTCGATTTTGACCCTCGTGTCGGCGTCTATGCGCGCGGCCACATCCTCCTTCGAACCCATGTGCTGAACGGGGTGAAATGACACAAATCTTTGTTACACGCTTCGACAAACAAACCCTTGCGCGGCATGAAAAAATTCAACGTTTGTGCCCCTCAAGCGCGGAATAAAAAAGTATTTCGATTTTGATGAAACATGACGCCTGGGGGGGGGGGGGGGGGGTTTGGTCGCTGATTACGAATCTGGGTTAAAAATTTAGAAATTCAAAATGGCGGATCAAAATTCAAAATTTATTTAACTCGAATGAAAATCAACACTCGGGGATTCTCGAGGTCGCTGATTACGAATCTGGGTTAAAAATTCAGAAATTCAAAATGGCGGATCAAAATTCAAAATTGATTTAATTCGAATGAAAATCAACACTCGGGGATTTTCGAAGTCGCTGATTACGAATCGGGGTTAAAAATTCAGAAATTCAAAATGGCGGATCGAAATTCAAAATTTATTTAACTCGAATGAAAATCAACATTCGGGGATTTTCGAGGTCGCTGATTACGAATCTGGGTTAAAAATTCAGAAATTCAAAATGGCGGATCAAAATTCGAAATTGATTTAATTCGAATGAAAATCAACACTCGGGGATTTTCGAGGTCGCTGATTACGAATCTGGCTTTAAAGTTCATAAATTCAAAATGGCGGACAAAAATGTATTTGATTCGCATGAAATTCCGTATTAGAGGGCTCTCACGGTCGCCCTCTAATACGGTGGGTAATACGCTGGTAATACGCCGGTTACGAATCTCCTCTCAAAATTTTAAAATTCAAATTTTTGAATAAAACGTGGCGATCTAAAATCCAAAATACCATATTGGATCCGCCATTTTGAATTTCTTAAATATTAGGGCAGATTCGTAATCAGCGACCCTGAAAACCCCACGACACCAATTTTCATGCGAATCAAGTAAATCGTTTGTATTTTGGTCCTCCATTTTGAATTTCTGAATTATAAGGGCAGATTCGTAATCAGCGACCTCGAAAACCCCCGAGTTTCAAACTTCGCGAAAATCGTTCGAGCCGATCGCAAAATAATCGATGGGCGCCATGCGGCGTCAATGCCGCATAAAAAAAAAAAACAAAGCAAAACAAAACAAATTCCATCGAACGTACCAAAACGATTGAGTTTCAATGAGATAATTATGTTAAAAAGTAATTTAAAAAAAAAAACAGCTGAAAAAAATGATCCGTTCAACGGGCAGAGACTAATTTCCGATGAATGTCTAAAAAAAATTTTCTATTCAAGCAAATTTACCTTGGCCTCGAATTCGCGAAATTGTTTTTCGCGCTCCTGCCTGTATCTCTCTATCTCATCCTGAGCCTCTTCCTTGGCTTTCTTCAGCCTCTTGGCCTTGCCTGTAAATCAAGGTTGCGATCATCGCCATAAAATTATCCTCGCCGTCATTGTCATGTAATATCAAGCTCATCGCCAACAGAAAAATACATTTCAGTAGAACGGTACAAGCGGAGAAATCTTAACAGTTTTTTTTTTTTAATTTAGTTTAGGGAACAGCGGCACAATGGAATATAAAAGCAATAATAAGAGTATAAAAATAATAATAGGAACACCGAACGTAGAAAACTGTGCTTAGTATTTATATTGAGCTCGATTACATAAAAATATTGCCAAAAGTATCAATTTATCGGCTACAAAGAATATTTCTTTTAGGCCAGGTGTGGCCCTGAGCTAGTCGATTGCCTCTGTATTTATTGGCTCATTGCAGCCCGTTAGCAGTTCCCCTGGCACGATTTTTACAGCCATTTTTCTTTTTACCCTCGGATCAAGCCAATTAGGAGTACGAATGAAATTTTTTTTTTTTTCAATCGTTGGGGCGCATAATGCGGAGCAAGTAAAAATAATGAGGACGTATTTATTATTTTTTGTTAAAAATGACGGATGCACCTGTTATAGGCAATTTAATTTCACGGATTTTGATATATATATATAGATATAGCGTAACATGTGTGACGTCATAATGTTATATTTTTCAATTTTTTGTATTGACGGCAATTTTTATTCAAATAAAAAAATTAAAAAATATGTACTAAATATTTTTTCCCAAACTACCAGATTTTGAAATAAAAAAATTTCATTTATACTCCCAATTCAAATAATGATTTTTCATAAAGACAATTTGCTGCGCTACGCACCCTCGCCCATGACCTATCATTGAAAATCGTAAAACTAAATATTTTTTGTTCGCGACGCTTCTCACCGTTTGTGTGGCAAAAAATATTTTTAAAAACTTTTTTTTTTCAAGCAGCAATGCTTTTTTTTCGTGGAAAATATCGCGCATTTGAATACATAAAATAGTGCATTAAAAGCATATCACGTGAATTGATGAATTTTTTTTTTTCATTTTTCATTTTTATTCAAAGCGCAGCACAGTTTTGTGGGAAATATATGCTTCAAAGCTATAAATATCATAGACATATAAACATACAATGGATATATTTCATATTATGATTATTTATCAAATTTGCCGCAAACATCGGGGGATTTCTAAGTCGTAAGAGAGATTCGTCTCATTTCGCGATGAAAATCCATTGATACACGAATTTATACGATATTTACGAAAAGATTATCCGAAATTATATATACGAAAGCCTGATTTTATAAATTAAATAGTTGTTAATTGCGCAGGATCGTGAAAATTGTGAAACGGACGAAAAAGAAAGATTAATCGGGGAATCATATTAAGATTTCGATGCACAACGTAAATTTTCGTTGTTTCGCATTCATCGAGAAAAGTCACGAGCCACTGTTAAGCGCTAAGGTTACACCCATGCAAGAAAGAAAAAAAAAAAAAAAAAAAAAAAAAAACAGGTCAAGCGAGAATGACAAAATTGTGAAATTAATCCGGGAGGATAGGAGAATCGTCGGGAATACTTCGTGAAATTATGAACTTACGTTTTCTCGCTTCCAAGACTTTCTCAGCAGCTCGTTTTTCCGCTGCCAAGAGCTGCTGAATACCCTGCGTCTGGCTGGCCATCTTTGCGATGAACGTTGGGGAACGGCGATCTGCTGAGCGCTGAGCCTGACAATCACGAATCGATCATATGACTGCTTGATAGTTCGTGTTCTCGCCGCTTGCTCATCAGCTGGCGCTGGTCAACCGGTGTGTATCACGTGGGGTTCGATGCCTTCTCGATCCGTCAAATATTGCACGAGCGCGGCAAATTTGACTTCAGAAATCAGAAACTTGCCCACTGCTGACTTTATTTTTTTAATCTCGCGGAGAATTATATATTTATTGAAAAATTTTATTTTTCAAATTTCATCAGCAAAGTAGGTTTTTTTATTTTATTTTTTTTGCTTTCTCATAGAGGAAGCTTCGTTATGGTGAATTTTTTTTTAGTTTTCAATGCCAGAGTGTATTCAAAATGTGCCAAAACGTCGAGAAGTTACATTTCGAAAAAATGTCGGGATGTGTGCGTGTAACCATTATGAAAAATTAAATCGTTTGTAACTCGATAACCGGCTGAGCTATACAGTTCTGCAATTTCACAGTCAAGTGAAGCATTGTAACCCTTTTATTTTTTATTTACTGTAATTTTTATTTTAAAAAAATTCGAAAAATGGTCATATTCGCTCAAACTTCTGCTAATTATGCGACATCGTGCTAATTCTTTAAAAATATAAATAGATTATCATCGAAGGGCAGTCGCTATTGAAATTTGCGAAAATCGATGAAGCGCTCAGATTTTATGGCATTTTCAATTTTTTCAAAAAAAGTAGATGTACTCGCTCTAACTTCCCCAAATTTTGAGATATCATGCAAAATTTTTATACATCAATAGATTATCATTGAAGAACCGTTAGTATTGAATTTGGCGAAAATCGATGCAAGCGTTCTGATCTTATGAACCTTTCAATTTTTCAAAAATAGTCTGATCGCTTCGACTTTCCCAAATTTTGAGATATCGTGCTAAATTTTTTTTTTTTTTTTCATCATTCATATAATCCTCCAGTAATACTACATATGGTATCATTGAATTCTTCGATCGGACGTTATATGAAATATCAGATTTTATTAAATTTTAAATTGAAGGATGATTTGAATTTGTCAAAAATCGATGAAGGGGCCGCTCATATTTTATGAAAATTTGAATTTTTTCGAAAAAATTATCTGACAATTCTACATTTCCCAGATTTCCAGATATCTAGCTAAAGATTTGTACGTAAACAGAATACACGTAGATACGTTACATAGATAATTGAAAAAAATACGTTGCAAATTGAAACTTGCACATTGCTTCCTCGTAATTTTCGAAATTTTATAAAGCTTTTCTTTTATCTCGCTCATGAAAATTCCTCCGCGAGGAAGCCAAAATTTAAGTGCTCACTTGCTTATAGAGAGCTTTATTGAGCGAGATGAAAAAAGCAGAGCTGGGCAAAGTACCAGAAACTGGGTACTTCAAGTACAAAGTACAAAGTACTGCAAGTACTTGAAGTTTTCGTGTATTTCAAGTACCAAGTACCGTAAATCCTTAAATTACCAAGTACCGCAAATACTTGAAGTACTCAGTACTTACTGAATACATACTGAGTATTCAAGTACTCAATACTTGAATACTCGGTATGTATTCAGTGATCAATACTTGAATACTCGGTATGTATTCAGTGATCAATACTTGAATACTCGGTATGTATTCAGTACTCAATAAGTATTCAAGTACTCAATACTTGAATACTCAGTACTTGAAGTAACAATTGCTCGGTACTTGAAGATCCAAGTACTCGGTACCTTAAGTATCAAGTACTCGGTACTTCAAGTTTCGAGTATTTTAACTCGGTATTTGAAGTAACGTGTACCGCGCACTTCAAGTACCGAGTACCGAGTATTATACACTTGCAGTACCGAGTACTCAGTACTTGAGTACCGAGTAATCGGCTCTTGCAGTGTCGAGTGATGTGTACTTCAAGTACCAAGTACCCCAAGTACTCGGTACTTGGATGAGTACACCAAGTACTCAGTACTTGAAGTACCGCGTAACTCAAGTACTCGTTTCTTGAAGTACCGCGTAACTCAAGTACTCGTTTCTTGAAGTACCAAGTACTCAAAGTACTCTGTACTGGAAGTACTCGTATATTTCAAGTGCCGAGTACCGCAAATACTTGAAGTACCAAGTACTCAAAGTACTCGGCACATGACGTACTAAATATTTGAAGTGATTGAGGTATCAAGTACTTTAAATACGTCAGGTATCAAGTATCAAATACTTTTCAAGTTTTCACGCACACATCTCGAAAATTCTAGTACTCATGTTTGTTTTCTTACGTACTCATTAAGCTCGTTTGATTTCGATACGGCGAGTACTTTTTGTATCAAAACATATTTTCACATTGTGCAATTCACTCCAGGTTAGGCAGATTCGAACATAAATATTTACACGAAGAATTCGAAATAATTTTTAAAAAAATAGCATCGATGATTGTAATTAAGCTTTATTTAGCTTCAGGTTTGAAAAAGAAAAAATAAAGAATACAATACGTGGATTGTTAAAAACGGAGCTATATGCATTGATAATGAAACCGTAACTACCGTAGCTTTTGAGCCTTTTGAACGGTCATTCCTTACGATCTTAACCTAAAGTTGGCGCGGAACGTTCGTCAATTATACATTCAAAGGCGTTATTGTACGCAACCATTAGCAAGACGTATTCAAAAGTACTCAATACTTGGTACTTGAGAAAGTACTTGAAGTACGGGAAAATGCTTGAAAAAGTACTTGAAGTACGGGAAAATGCTTGAAAAGTACTTGAAGTACGGGAAAATGCTTGAAAAAGTACTTGAAGTACGGGAAAATGCTTGAAATTTTAATTGCAAATACTTCAAGTACATGGCATGTGCCGGAAAATTTAAGTACAATACTTGAAATGCTTTTCAAGTACTTTGTACTTGAAGCCCAGCCCTGGAAAAAAAAGCTTCATAAAACTTTGAAAATAACGAGGAAGCAAATATGCAAGTTTGAATTTGCAATTTTTTTCTTCAAAGCGTCATTTCTATGGTTGGAAGGCAGAAAATTAAGCGAGAGTGAAAGGAAACTGTGTTGAAGGGCTGATAAAAAAATCACTCGACTTGGACACGTATGTGTGTGTGTGTATATATGTATATATATATATATATATATATAATTAATAATCTTTATTGAAATGAGATGGAAGAAAAATAATTCATAGAGGAATAACGATAAATTAATTATACGCTTTGTTGATTTCATAAAATACGATTGCCCTGAATATTTTGTTTGTTGTTCAGCATAATTTTTTCCTGTCTCTTCTTCTCCTCCTTGAACGCCTCGATGTTCGCCTTGCGCTCTATCCTTCTCTCCTTTCGATAATCCTTCAGGGCCTTTTTTCGTTCCTTGCGCTCTTCCGGCGACTCGTTCTTTGGCCTGACGCTCAATACGCTCAATGTTGATCTCATCGTTTCCGCTATGGATTGTCCACCGCGTGGCTTCTCGAGCTCGTTCTGTCGATCCAACTGTGCCAGACTCTTGGCGGTCAGCTTGCCCGGATGATCGTTCAGCACGTCCTTGGGTATACCGGTCCGAGGATTTATCCTAATCTTTCCGAGACCCTGGACAATATTTTATTCGCAATATTTCGTTCTAATCGTGAAAATTCGGTGCCGATCAAGAATTTCGATTTTCATCGAGAAAGATAATTCTTCGATCTTGACCATTTTTTTTTTCAAAATAAATATTCCTACATCAAAAATATTCCCAGCATCGAATAATCCGGTTTGAACGAATTATTCAATCGGTAATTCAGATACTGCAACGATTGAAGAAAGTAAAAAAAAATGAAAAATTTTTGCAAATATTGGCATAATATAATTTTTGTTAACTGTTCAATTAAGCGATAATTCATATATCTTTAATGATGTCGATAATTTTGTTAATTTTGTAATTTTGTAATTTTGTATAGCAATTTCCGCATGGATCTTTTCGTAAAAATGTTTCCTTCAAAAATTTATTGGATACACAGCAGTTATAATGTGTATTCTCGTTTTCTTCAATTTTTCTCAATTTTTTTTTTTCATTTTTTTCCGTTGCCCTACAATTCGCATTGAATTTTTTTTTTTTTTTTAATTTTTATGGGTTCAAACGAACAATACCATCCTTGATAAAGTAATTTTGAGGGTGGGCGATGAAACTGAGTCACTTAAGGATGTACCGTCACTTAAGGTCGTACCTTCCCAAACAAAAGTGACTTTCGTCGACAATATTGCATACTTCATGATAAGATAAAAATCGGAAAAAATTCAACCACAATAAAGACGATAAGTATTTTAATGAAATTGACAGCTCAAAAAAAATATTGCTCCGATTTTTACTCCTCGTGTATAAGCCAAATTTTCGAAAATTATTTTTTACAAAAACGACACGGAGGATCGACTTTGAAATTTGAGCAGTTCGCGTTTTATATACTTGTCAATTATTAAAAAAAAAAAAATTGAGTTGACGGCATCATTTTCAATAGGGGTACCGAAACTCCTTAAGGCGGCCCCATCAGTGACAAAACTGGTCAAAAATCGTGACGTGAAAAAAAAAAATCATAAAACCTATCATAATATTTTCTAAATACTCTGTCTAAATGAAATTTATGAATTTCGATCACGTTTCCCGTGATATTTTATCCATAATTTATTATAAATAATTATAATATAATATATAATATTATATAATATTATAATATATTATATATAATATATTATATATTATATTATATATATATTATATATATATATATATATATATATATATATATAGTTATATATATTTATATATATATAGTTTTATATATATATGTATATTAAATATATTATATATTAAATATAAGTCTCAACTGACAAAATTATTTAACGCTGTCGGAGCGATCAAGTAAAAAACGATAGCTGATATTTATGTTTCCTCGCGTGCAGAATGACGGATATATATTGTATCCGAGATTTGCACACACGATGACTTTTGCGATTAAATTTCTCGGGAAAATCCCTGGCAAGACAAAATTTTTTTAAATATCATTGGAAAGTTCACGATTTCATCTTTCAATACTCAAAATTCGAATAAAATCGCTCGTCTTTATCAAAAGGTATCGTGTCACTTCCGGTGAAAATGGAATAAACTGTCACAAGAACCGATGTTAAAATAGGTAATTTTAAATTACTCGTTCGCAATAATTTGCCCGGCAACGTATCCTGAAATTTTGAGAGAGCTTTCATTGCATCTTAGACAAAACTCTCCCGAAGTTTCATTCGTATCGCCGGTTTTTTTTTTTAATTCACCGGTGAGCCATCTCGACAATGAGGAATACTTGCCTTCGGTTCGGATATCAGCTTCGGATGATTGTAAATTGTGCTGTATGTGCTCAATACACTCTCGCAATCCCATGTTTCTCTTTCGCGCGGTACAACAGCGAGTTTATGTAATTTCTCCTCGTCGTCGTCGTCGTCGGAGCTCGAATCTTCATTTTCAATTATTTTCAATCTGTCTTTCATGAGTTTTGCCACATTTTCCGTCTGAAAATCCAAAAAAATTACCTCGGAATTATGGCAATTTTTTTTTTTCTCTTTCTCATCGAAGCTTTTCGATAGTGGAAAGAAAAAAGAGAAAAAAAAAAACGTGAAAATTGAAAATTACTTCCTCCTTGAGGAAGTTTTAAAATTGCATCTTGGGAGAAATTTCGAATGTCCGAAGATTTTTTTTTTTTTTTTAATAAAACTCCAAGCCCTTTTACCGATTCCGGGCAAATTCAATGGCCCGATCATCATTCAATGATTATTCTCTTTGCATCGAAAATTCAATTTCGATACCTTGAAATTTGGAAAATTCGAAGAGCGCTTGCGGATATTTTCTTTTTCTTTTTTTTTTTTAAATTAAAAATTTCATAAAATATGAATGTCCTTCGTGATTTTCGCCAAATTCAATACCGTCTATCCTTCGAAAATGCTCTATTCGTGAAAAAATATTTAGCACGATATCTCGAAATTTGGTCAAGTTGGAGCGACCAGAGGGGCACTTTTTTTTTCATGAAAAATTTCACTCTGCTACAAATTTCGTAATTGTCGAGTAATTTTGACGAAAGTCGCAGTAAACGCTGAGGAGTAAAAAAAAAAATTATCACCACCGCAAAGCTTGTCAAGCAAGATTGATTTTTGTTTTTTTTTTTTAATTCACGATAATGAAAAAACAAAAATTTAATTTGTACATTTATTATGCTCCGATACGCGGCATCGTTTCTGAGACATTTATATTCGATGGGGGAAAAAAACAACGAAATATCGCGTAGTCAAGCTCAAAAAGCCCCCACGAGCCCCATGACAAAAGTATATTTATTTTTTTTACTCCCCGATATGTGAAAAAGGAAGAAAAAACGAATTTGAGAAATAATCATTCTTCGTATCCAGTTTGAAACGAGATATTTTTTTTTTTTTTACAACTATATTTACCGCTTCCTTCTGTTGTATCTCAAATTCTTTTGCAAATCGCAGCATTATCTCCGAGTCCGGATCGACGAATCCTTCGATTTCTTCGCAATCCAGCGGACCGATCTCGTTCTCGTCATACGCAGCGTACAACTGCAATGAAAAAAAAAAAAAAAGTCGCAATTCAACTTTGAAAAAGCAAGAATGCTTGTCGTTTCGGGAATTTTACGAAAATTGGTTTTTTTTTTAAATTTAAATTTAAATTTATACTCAAAGTTCTCAAAGAGAGTCCACATTCGATAATTTCAAGATTAAAATAACGGAATATCGATCGATGATGTACAGAGAAAAAAAAATTATGAGGAAAAGACGACTAAATATATTTTTATATAAATATATTAAATATATTTACTACTAAACAGTATTTAGTAAATCGTATTTAGTAAATAGTATTTATTTAAGTAGTTATTATATTTAAATAGTATTCCATAAATACTAAATATATAAAAATATAAAAAAAATATATTTTTGTCATTATCAACCCATCGTGTCACGTTTTTCTCTCGCAAATATTTTTGTAATTTTGTAATATATTTACGCAATTCGAGGGTTTTCGATGTCGCCGATTACGAATTCGAAGTAAAAAAAAAAATACAAAATTCAAAATGGCGGCAGCAATTTTTAAAAAATTAACGAATTAACGTGTAAGATGTTCTGTAGGGATTCGTCGAGGTCGCTTATTACGAATTCAAAGTCCCAAAAACTAACACAAGTTCAGTATAAAAATTTCCGTTCAATGAGACGTTTTCGATATTGTATCTTTTGAGATCCGTTTCGTAATTTGCCGAAAGAAAATTCGAGCAATTTCAGTAAAATAAGATTCTCTTAGCATAATTTTTTGTAATTCTTTGGCTACGTAATCAGCGATCATGAAAACCCTCAAATTAAACGTTTCTCGTTAATTTCGTAAAAAATTTTCCGCCATATTGGATTCATCATTTTGAATTATCTACTTTTGACCTTTGATTCGTCATCAGTGACCCCGAAAATCCTCATAAAAGACGTTTCACGCGAATCCGATGAATTTAATAAAATTATTTTCGCCATATTGGATCCGAAATTTCGAATTTTGTATTTTTGACTTTGAATTCGTAATCGGCGACCTCAAAATTACTAAAATAGTTACTTTTGCGCATACTTTCATGATCAAAATTTGTCAGAAACGAATTTATTCCCTAAAAATGCCTATTTTTTTTATGCAAAGTAGTTAATAACAATTAAATTTTGTATTTAAAAATTTCAACAATGTACCTTGTAGTTAGTTATAGTTAATCCAACAATAAAAAGCCTGTTATACTTGTTCATGCGGTACTTGAATTATTAAAATAATTAGCTTGGTTGATAGGTTGTGCATCTCAGATGCAAATTATGACGCAAAGGATTAACGTTTATCATGAGAGTGAAAATGTTATTGAGAAAACAAAACAAAAAAAAAAAAGAATTAAAAAAAATCAGTGATCAATGCGATCCCATTTTTCCCCAGATTTTATTCCTTTTTTTTTTTTTGCTAAAATTCCGATTGGCTATGAAAAAGAAATAAGGGTTCTTTGAACAATTGTCCTCACTCGCTCGAATTTGTTATCCAAAAGCGTCAGTTGATCGTTCCTCTTCATGACGCTGCTGCTCATAGAATACTCGGTAAATCTCGAATTGGTTTCCTCCTCCCTGAACGAAAATTGCGGACCATTGAGACTGCCAACTTCGTCTCTCTCTTCGTCCGACACGGCCATGTGCCCCGAGGATATGTCCGATTCGTCGTCCTCATCGTCGAATTCGGAATCTCGAAGAGAGAAAGACGAACGGATTAAATTAAACAAAAAAAAAAAAAAATAGAGGAATCAGGAATCGGCAAGAAATTTTGAATTTTTCGAAAAATCCCTGCGGAGCAATGACCTCGGGTTGATTTAACCCTTTAACCGGCTGATTGTGACACATACGTCCCGGTTACTTTGAAAAATCGTAACTTCCAGAAAAATGAACATTATCGGCATCGTTAAGGTCGCATTATGAAGATGAAGGATGCACCTAGTCATGAAAAATTCGGCGAACGCAAGGGTTGAACCCCTTCGGTTTTACACCCTGTCGAAAACATTCGAAAATTGCGAAAACAAAATGAGAAACTAGCATAACTTGCGGGCGAAATTTTTTGTTAGAGTCGCGAATCACAGGTATGCGCTATGACATAACATCGAAAATTTGTAGCAAAAAGGTCCGGACCAGAAATTACCCCCAACAGTAACGAAACATCGAAAACTACCCCTAGAAATGATGATACGCCCAAAAATCCACTTCCATTGATGTTCAGTTCATATATATTTTTGAAAACGCATGGAAAATGTCTATCAAAAACATTCGAATAAAAAACTACCCTTAAAAGTAACGAACATCCGAAAACCGCCCCAAGCAGTGCGTTGATGCGCCTAAAAATGCACTTTTATTGATCTTCGGTTCATATAAATTTTTTAAAACACATGAAAAATTTGTAGCAAAAATATCCGAATCAAAAACTACCCCTAACAGTAACGAAACATCGAAAACTACCCCTAGAAATGATGATACGCCCAAAAATCCACTTCCATTGGTTTTCAGTTCATGTATATTTTTGAAAACGCATGGAAAATTTGTATCAAGAACATCCGAATCAAAAACTACCCCTAAAAGTAACGAAACATCCGCAAAACCGCCCCTAGCAGTGCGTCGATGCGCCTAAAAATGCACTTTTATTGATCTTCGGTTCATATAAATTTTTTAAAACGCATGAAAAGTTTGTAGCAACAATATCCGAATGGAAAACTACCCCTAGCAGTAACGAAACATCGAAAACTACCCCTAGAAATGGTGATACGCCCAAAAATCCACTTCCATTGATTTTCAGTTCATTTATATTTTTGAAAACGCATGGAAAATTTGTATCAAGAACATCCGAATCAAAAACTACCCCTAACAGTAACGAAACATCCAAAAATCGCCCCTAGCAGTGCGATGATGCGCCTAAAAATGCACTTTTATTGATGTTCAATTCATATAAATTTTTTAAAACACATGAAAAATTTGTAGCAAAAATATCCGAATGGGAAACTACCCCCAGCAGTAACGAAACATCAAAAACTACCCCTAGAAATGGTGATACGCCCAAAAATCCACTTCCATTGATTTTCAGTTCATTTATATTTTTGAAAACGCATGGAAAATTTGTATCAAGAACATCCGAATCAAAAACTACCCCTAACAGTAACGAAACATCCAAAAATCGCCCCTAGCAGTGCGATGATGCGCCTAAAAATGCACTTTTATTGATGTTCAATTCATATAAATTTTTTAAAACACATGAAAAATTTGTAGCAAAAATATCCGAATGGGAAACTACCCCCAGCAGTAACGAAACATCAAAAACTACCCCTAGAAATGGTGATACGCCCAAAAATCCACTTCCATTGGTTTTCAGTTCATGTATATTTTTGAAAACGCATGGAAAATTTGTATCAAGAACATCCGAATCAAAAACTACCCCTAAAAGTAACGAAACATCCGCAAAACCGCCCCTAGCAGTGCGTCGATGCGCCTAAAAATGCACTTTTATTGATCTTCGGTTCATATAAATTTTTTAAAACGCATGAAAAGTTTGTAGCAACAATATCCGAATGGAAAACTACCCCTAGCAGTAACGAAACATCGAAAACTACCCCTAGAAATGGTGATACGCCCAAAAATCCACTTCCATTGATTTTCAGTTCATTTATATTTTTGAAAACGCATGGAAAATTTGTATCAAGAACATCCGAATCAAAAACTACCCCCAACAGTAACGAAACATCGAAAACTACCCCTAGAAATGATGATACGCCCAAAAATCCACTTCCATTGATGTTCAGTTCATATATATTTTTGAAAACGCATGGAAAATGTCTATCAAAAACATTTGAATAAAAAACTACCCTTAAAAGTAACGAACATCCGAAAACCGCCCCAAGCAGTGCGATGATGCGCCTAAAAATGCACTTTTATTGATGTTCAATTCATATAAATTTTTTAAAACACATGAAAAATTTGTAGCAAAAATATCCGAATGGGAAACTACCCCCAGCAGTAACGAAACATCAAAAACTACCCCTAGAAATGGTGATACGCCCAAAAATCCACTTCCATTGATTTTCAGTTCATTTATATTTTTGAAAACGCATGGAAAATTTGTATCAAGAACATCCGAATCAAAAACTACCCCTAACAGTAACGAAACATCCAAAAATCGCCCCTAGCAGTGCGTCGATGCGCCTAAAAATGCACTTTTATTGAACTTCGGTTCATATAAATTTTTTAAAACAGATGAAAAATTTGTAGCAAAAATATCCGAATCAAAAACTACCCCTAAAAGTAACGAAACATCCGCAAAACCGCCCCTAGCAGTGCGATGATGCGGCTAAAAATGCACTTTTATTGATGTTCAGTTCATATAAATTTTTTAAAACACATGAAAAATTTGTAGCAAGAATATCCGAATCGAAAACTACCCCCCGAACAGTAAGAAAACATCGAAAACTACCCCTAGAAGTTGTGAAAGAGTTGGTGCCCGTCCAATGTGCATCGACTCTTCAACTATTTCATTTCGCATCGAGGGTGATATTTTCTCAATTGAAGGGCAGTTAATAAGGGTTGAAATGATCCGTAAGTATCTCAGAATATATTCGCGTGTTCCAGGATACTCATATGCCGATTTGAATTAGGATGAAATAATAGGAAATGAGTAATAACGGTTTTAGGGGTTGCGGTTGAATTTTTACGAACCAAAGGGTCGTTCATAAGGGTTGGAATCATTCTCAAGTCTTTCGGAATATGCTCATGCGTTTTGAAATATTCATATTTCGGTTCGGATCAGGATTGAATAACGGAAAATGAGGATAAAATTTTATCCATCAGGGGAAGGGGGTGACTTTCTCTCAATTGAGGGGTAGTTCATGAGGGTTGATCGATCCGTAAGTTCTTCACGATCCCACTGCGTGTTCCGGAATGACTTTTCCTCAATTTTCGGCAGAAATGAACGATGGGAAATTAAATTAAGATATTTTCAGGCGATTCGGGGTGGTTTTTTTTTTTTCATTTGGCGGTAGTTTCTAAGGGTAGGAAAATTCTGGAATAATTTTTTTTCTCACATTGGATACTCGTGAATTCAGATTCAAACTCAGCTGTTAAAGGATTAATCGAAAAAAAAAAGGTACCCCAAAGGGAAGTAACATTGCAATTTTCGATTTGAACCTCTTTTTTTTTCTTTCGTTCCGCAAATTTACCATATTCATCCTCCTCGGCGAATGAAACCTTGTCGTCTCCGGCGTTTGCCAGTTCCAAGAAATTATCCTCCAATTCGTTTTCCGGATCTTCGTAATCGAAATCATCGTCCATCGCGGCGACAATGTCGGGATCGTAATCCAATCTTGGCCCCGAGACGGGTGCAGCTTTGTTGAGCAAACCAACTTTTTCCTCGACGGTCGAGGCAAATACGGACGATGGTAGATTAATCTTCGTTGCGTCCGCTTTGTCTCCATCGGTCTCATTGGCATTCTCGACTCTCTCCCACTCTACGGGCAGAGAACTGACGTCTTTGAGATGCTGCAAATAATCGTACTCGTCGTCGAAGAATATCCCATATTTCTGTAATTCCTCCTTGCGCTTCTTCAATTCGCCCAATTTTTTTTCCGTCTTGGCGGTCTGCGTCTCGCCGACGGGCACCAGAACCCTCTGCGGCGCCGTTTCATCGGCCGCGAGAGGATCCTGCTGCGAACGGTGCACCAGATGGAACGTCACCGAACTCTTCTTGTCGATGAATTTTTTGCTCTTACCCTTCGGCTGCAAAGACAGCGAATACAACGACAAAAGCTCGTTTTTAACACGGTCGACGATTACGGTATTAAATTTTTTTGCTCCCAATTGTAACCGCTTCGGAAATTCTATTAATTTATTTGGCAAAACTTTGAAGGCCGTATAAAGAAAAAAAAAAAAAAAAAAAATCAATTTGCCGGGTTAAAAAATTTTGTCTTTTTTGGCAATTCAAGATACAAGGACCGAGAGATTTTCCATAAATATGATATATCACTGAAAAAGATCGAAATATTTCTCATCGATTTAGACTATTCTACGAATGTTATGATCGAACATAACTTGGAAATATGGGCCCCCGTATTTGGCAGTTGCTTTTAAGCGAAGGTCGCTTTTAATTCTATGGATAAAATCATATTTTTAAAAGCGACTTTCGCTTAAAAGCGACTGCGGTATACGGGCCATGGAAATTCGGTACTTCGCACTTTGTCCGAGTGTTCATGAAAATATTAAACCGGAGGGGAAAAACTGAAATGGAGAATTCTATGGGAAAAAAGTATACGGAGCCTTCGCTGACCGATGCTCCTCAAATTAGTGGCGATAAAAGTTTAGATAAAAGTTTTAAGATTAATGGCATAAAAGTAGGAAAAAAGTGGCACGAAATCAGAAATAAAAAAAAAAAGAATTTCCTATAGAATTACATCTTTTGACCGATTATGAATCATATTTTCAGTGGCGTCGCCAAAAAAATTTCAGAATTCTTAGAAATCTTATGTATTTTTTATCGCAGTATTTCCATGCCATATTCGACCAATGATATTCTCTCGCCGTTCCTGACTCGACCAATGATATTCTCTCGCCGTTCCTGATCTGATTCATAATTTTTTTATACGATTGTCCTTACTGACAAAATCAATTCTGAATTTTCTCAGATATTTTTGTTGGACAAACCGTTACTTGTTTTATGGTCTTTTTGCCAATTCTCCGAGATCCGCAAGCTAAGCTTTCACGTGTACAGTACCATTCAGTCAAGGGACTGAGCAGCGATGTTTTTTTAGTGACAAGTATGCAATTATTTTTTGCAATATTGGAAATAGTTTTTTTTTACCATAAAATCAATGGTGCCGTTAATCATTATGATCAAGCTCGACAAAAAATATAATTCAGTAGCATTGAAAACATCTTTGAAAGTTATTAACGCCATCTTCACGAGATATGCATTCTTTTTTGAGATATTTTTTTAAGAATTTCCAAAAATGCTGATCTGCTTGAAGTTTGACAAAAAAAAAAAAAAAAAAAAAAGAAATCTCAAAACAATCGGAAGTGATTTTGAGAGTGAGGAAAATTATATGAATAATCAGAAATCAGATCAGAAATAGTGAGGGAAAATCAATGGTCGAGTTGGCACGGAATGCCTCGCGTATCAATCGCTTTGACCCAGGGGACACTTCAATTCTCTTTTTTGTATTTTTTTTTTTTAAATGTTACGTCTTTTCTGAATGAAATTTCGAGATTTTTCTATCAATATGCGTAAAATCGTGTCAATTAGCGGCAATATGTGAAAATCAGAGGCTAAAAAGTGGCACATTATTGGCATTAGTGGCAGAGTGCCAGTCCAGAGTATATGGAAAAATATATAACTTTCTGCAGTGGAAATATATTTAATATGAATCAAGTATATTTTCATCGTTGTATGTTTCATTAATGGCGATGAAAAAGATGGAATGTAAAAAGTCAAGCATAGAAACATAGAAACGAAACAAAGTTAAAAACAAATTATAATAGGGTAAGTGCGGGTATTACTGCGGTTTGAAATGCGGGGCTAGCTTGACGAGCATATTTTAAAAAATCATTCAAAATTACGGAGGTTTTATTGTTTTCAAATCAATATTTTACTTATTTTGAACTTGGAAAAAAATTAACAATGTTATCGAGTGACTTTTTCATCAAATAAAAAGCATTTGCAAAGATAATGCAGATGCTGCTATTACTGCGGGGTATAGAACGACGAGAAGGTATTACTGCGCACCAAATACTGCGAATTGTCCAATTACCGCGCCCCTAATACCGCGCGTCGTGTATGTAATTTATAATTTTTAAAAATGATAACAATTTAAGCCCGCTAATATCTGATCTTTATTAATTACCTGCTTCACAATTGATATCACATTCGAAATAATTATTTAATAATTATTATTATTATTCCTATATCTTCTCGAAAAAAATTTAAGAACGGGAAGTTCAAGGGCTGGCTCATGGTCTACTCAAACCCGCTTGTTTTTATTTGATTTCGCTTTACTTTTGTTCCTACTTTTGACATTAGTTATTATCAACGAAGTCAGGCGCTATTGTATATACAGAATATTCGGCTGTGATATTAGACAAATTCATAAAACACGAGACTGATAAAAACATACGTCTTAATATTTGTATGCGCTAGAAATTGGAAATGTGTCAACCGCAGTAATCGCATCATTGAAAAATTCGTACCAAATACTGCGGCGGCAAATTAAAAATGAAAATAAATTAAATTTTGATTCTACAAAATTTTTTAATTAAAAATAAGTCTTATTTCAGTGACCGTAACGAAATATAAGAATATTGCGCAACAATAACAAAGAAAACAATTACCTTATACTGATATCAATTTTTGACCATTACTAGTAAAAAAATGGTGAAATTTTCACTCGCAAACACCTCTTGATTTTGAAAAATCAACAATAAATTAAATAATCATGATGCACGTCATTTTCTTGATTCATTGTATTTTCTAGACATTGAATTAACAGTCTGATTTTTTCAAGCTATAAATTATGAGACAAGATTAAATTCTGATGAAATAAAAAAAAATCGCAGTAATACCCGCACCCGCAGTAATACCCACACTTACGCTATAATATAAAAAATATGAAAATTTAAAAGTGACCATGGTTACCGATTTAAGTGTGATTCACTGCTCAATAATCAATATCGAACCGCAAAACTGTAACCAATTTTCTACTCAACGAGGAGGCTACTCTGCGGTTTTTTCTCTAACCATTATTCATACCTGATTCGTACTCATGCAATTCTTCACTGTATATCCAAAAAAAAAAAAATCTATAACTACAATTCACTCTAATTTGCACAGAGATCCCTGAAAAGTCCTGAAAAGCCCTACACCCTCCTAAGCATTAATGCCTAAATTCGGATTTTTCTTAACCTAATCCAATCTTTTTTGCACCTCCAGTGCCAAAGCTACGCAAACGTAATATTTTTGCACTTGCAAGTATAATTATTAATAAACATTCATATGATAAAACTATACAATCGAATTTTTAAGAAAAACGATTTTTGACAGTATAAATCTCAAATAGCTGTCGCGCGACGCGCTCGAAAACGCTTAACCTAAAACGTATTTTTTGTATCAATCTCGAATTTTATTCAAGTACGTGCTGGAACACTCACCATTTTTTATATTTTCGATGACAATTCACGAGAGATGAGCGAATAAACGTAGTAATGCAACGACAGTATTAGTGGTGAATGAAAATTGAAAATATCATCTGTTTTTTTTTCAATTGCGATGTGTGTTCCAAAACACAGGAACGGCCATGTGGTGTTCAGAGGTTCTCAAAGATAGATCGAGGTATGAACAATTTGTTCTCAGCCATATGTTTCATGCGAATACGATTTTTTTTTATGACAGTAATTTTCAATATCGTGATTTTTATTTTTCGATATTTTTATTATTCTCGTTGATGAATTATTTATCGTCAATTATGAAGAAATATTAACAATTGACATTATACTTTTGTTACGTGTATATTCTTGAAACGTTATAATATTATTAAAGTATAAATGAGGAGCGCAATGGCGATCGATATTCCAAAAAACAAAAAGCAGGGGATCAGTGATTCTCAATCATGTTTTAATATTCGATTTATATATATATATATGACAATATTTTCTTCAACTGTCGATTTTCTCTACAAATTTTATTTAAAATTGTTTTTATCATTAGTTACAAATTCCACCTCAATTATTAACAACTGAAAAATGATTGTTGTTTATTTCGTTACAACATATCGTTGATGAGCCAAAATATAAAACTCGATCAACGCGTGTATAGTCTCTCATCTGCTGCGATGATTTCGGAGACTTTGAGGAATAAATCTCGTATATAATTCCCACGATCGTTATATGCTTTTTTTTATTATAACATAAAATTTGTTTCATATGAACGCGATCGAAGTACAGGAACTTTTACAGCATGTATAATTTCATGCGAAGCAACAATTTTGTGGCGCGACGATAAGCATATATATATATATAGCATTAATTGATAACGCAGAGCGCTCTCTCTTGGTATTTTCCACAAACATATATTGTTTAACTTTCCATTGTTGAGTTAACTGCGACTGCGTGAAAGAAAAATATACATATATTTTACAATTCCCCAAGTATATATATCTACGAGAGAGCGAAATTTTGACATCGCAATTCGTGATGGTAAAGCGCGACAAAGATCAGCTGTTCGTACGTTGTAGAACTGTCAAAAAGGAAAAAAAAGTGTCGCGGCGGCGGCTGCTGCGGTGATGAGCAAGAGAGAAAAAAAGAACGGAAAGTTTGCTGTTTGCTGTCAGAAGGATGCATCATCGTTAGATAGGGCAGTGGGAAAGAGGGGGGGATACGACTGTGTGTGTCGGCAAGGCTTGTCGCTGTCGCTGGAATAGTGAGATCTCTTTTGGTCACGTATGCACACGCGTGTGTCGTGTCGTCGTCGAGAGTGGACTGTAGTACCACAGGGTGCTTTTTTTTTTTTTTTTTTCTCTCTCGAGTGCTGACAGTAAATCGCTGTGGATTGAAGAACTCTGGGAAAAATGGCCGAAGGACGCGAATCACGGGTGTTCACGACTAAAAGCCTTTACGAGCTTGGCGTCGAAGCTATGGCTGACAAATTTTTCATATCAAAGAAATCTATCGTTGATCTACCGGAGAAGATATTATTCGATATATATTATCAGGTAAATGTCAGACCTGCGGCCACCGTCTGTCGTCATTTTTTTTTTTTAATTCACAGACGTCTCCATATCTCTTTTTTTTTCATTCTCTCTCCACGCACTTCGCAATGCAGGAAAACAATTTTTTCAGTTATTTTTTTTTTTCCTCGATGTTTTGCGATCGTACCTTATCTCGTACAACTTGGCCTCATTATCTTTTCTCGAATAATACACGCATCGCTCATTACTAACTGTTGTTTCCACACATATATATATTTATATATATTTATTTATGCACGTACGTTCTATCGGACTTTTAAATTCCATTGCAAAAAAAACAAGTTCTTCGCCAATTACTGTTATCATTATATGAGTCACGCAGTTTCCCCACTCGATTGTCAACTGGAAATTTTGTTTTTTTTTTTTCCTTCTTTTCTTCAATTCGATTTTTTCTTCGATCCTTTTCGCTTTCACCCTGTACATCGGCGAGCATTTTTCCCCCGCAATAATTTTCTCAGCCGCTCTTTGTCTTCGTTATCGTCCTCGTCTTCGTTCGTGACTTTTTCTTTCAACTTTTTTTTATTTATTTTTTTTTTTTTTCAATTTTTTTATTCGCTCTCTCGCGGCTTGAGCTCGATGAGATTTTGAAAATTGAATTTTTCGATTTTCCCAGCTCTACAAGGACAAACGTTTGTGCCTGCTCGGCGGTGAATTGAGCGATCTTCACACGTTTTCACGAATGTTGAAAGTTCGAAATCGACGAATTCATTTGTTACAGACTTTTCAGGTAAAGCGAGAGTCGACGGTCATTGGTCGAGTTTTTTTTTTTTTTTTTTCTTCTCTTTTCTTCAATTTTTCGTATTTCAAATATTTGTTTTTTTTTTTTCATTATAAAAAAAAAAAAAAAAAAAAACATCGAACGAATATTCAGGCGCTCATGGATCACGGAACAAAAGTCGGCAACGAATTGGCGATAGGCTACAGCCAGTATTGTCTCGGAGCTAGAAAAAAGCCGGCGGCGCATGAAAATGTTATTAATCTTGGCCTGAGACTCGGAGGATTTCTCAGCGACGCGGGCTGGTACCGCGAGAGCGAGAGCGTCCTTCTCGCTTGCAAGGAGCTCTGTCTCGCGGGCCTCGACAATCCTTTGACCTGGCGCAAAACTCTGGACTGCTGTCACAAGTAAATTATTCGTCGCGCCATCCGGACAAGCGAACGTCTCGCCCTAACGAGGCGTTATGAATTTTTGAAAATTGCACTTAATCGCGCTTGCAAATTTAAAATATTTCATTCCGATCCGAACGAGAACTTTTTCGAATTTTTTTAAATTTACTACGAGAAAAAAAAATGATTTTTCCTAATTCAAAATTATTATTCAAACTTAACAAATTCTCGAAATTTTCCGTTTTTTTTTTTTTTTTTTTTTTTTTTTTTTATCGAAAAAAAAAGAGATTTGCGAATAAAATTTACCGTCGATGGTTTTCTAAACTCGACCGGAGTGTCCTTTGATCTTAAAAATTTTTGCGAAAAGCAATTTTCAAGAATTTCAAACTGAAGCAGATTTTTTTTTTTTTCATCTAAATTTGGTGGAAAAAAAAAAAAAATTATCTTTACGCACGTTCAGTCGCGATAAGAAAAGAAAAAAAAAAAAAAAAATTGTCTTTATAGATTATTGCACGCACAAGCGGTTTACTGCGCGTTCAGAGGAGCCGCCGAGACGCACGAATTGGCAATACGAACGGTGGAAAAATTAAAATCCGCCGGATACGAGGATACGAATCATGCTGCCCTTTACACGGAATTCAGCGTTCTTTTTTTCATAAGAAGCGAGTACGACGAGGCGTACAGGTAAGGGAGAGTTTTTTCTTTCTTTTTTTTTTTTCCCTTTAGTAAAATTTTTATTCAACCGAACAATCGTATTTCTGAGTGATCATTGTATCTATTAACGATTGTGGCCGTGGATATTGAATTTTTTTTCACTTCAAAACTCACCGTATTTCGTGGATAAATCTGTAAATTTATTTGAGATAAAACGACGAGGCTTGATTCATTTCATGAAACGATTGCGATGAACTTGCCACGGAATCACAATTCAACTGAAAATAAACAGCCGAATCAAATTTTTCGTCGCTGTGTAACCGATTGGCATTGATTAACAATATTTGCGCACGTAGCGAAATACAATTTTGGAATAGAAATGAGATAACTAAATTTGTTGGAGAGATCGCAAAAAAACACAAAAGTAAAAACAAATGTAATTTTATTTTAATCAAGGCTGGAATGCGTTTTTCCAATTTTTCTTTCTCTAAAAACCTTATTCGGACTATTACGAACATTTAAAAAAAAAAAACAAAATTAGCCAAATCGGTCCAGCAGTTCTCAAGCGATGCACTTACCAACGAACAGCATTTAATTTTTATTTAATAAGAAGCTTTAGGCTGGAATGCGTTTTTCCAGATTTTTCTCTGAATCTTCCAGATTTTTTTTTTTTTTTTTTTCAATTGAAAACATTCAATAAAGTTATTTCCATCCTGGGAGCTTAAAAAAAAAAAGAATCAACCAAATATGTCGTTTCTATCGTCAGTTATGATCGAGGGTGCATACAAAAATGATGATTTTTTGCAGTTTGTCCGAATTTTCCGACTTTCCTTTCCAAGTGTCCTGAATTTTTTTTTCCTGAAAACTTTTCCAAGACCATAACGAACAAAACAAAAAAAATAATTACGCATATCCATCGTTCGAATCGTGAGTCATGGTCTTGAGTTCGTACAAAAATCCCATAGAAAAAAAAAAAGCACTTTCAGTTTTTCCCGAATTTTCCAATTTTCCGGGCAACTTTTCCAATTTTTCTTTCCCCAAAAACCTTGTTCGAACTATTACGAACATTTAAAAAAAAAAAAAAACAAAATCAGCCAAATCGGTCCAGCAGTTCTCAAGCGATGCGCTTAACAACGAACAGCATTTCATTTTTATTCACAATAGAGATAACGTTTGAAAATTATCAATTTTGAAAGTACGATTTTGACAATAAAAAAAAAAAAACGTATTCTTTTGAAATTTTCGAAAAAATTTTGCAAAATTACGGATCGCGCTAATTCGCAAAGTTGCATCTTCGGGTAAAAGGAAATTTTATAAAACAAAAAAAAAGATTTTCAACTCTAACTTTGTCCTTCCTGTGAGGTAATCCCTCAAGGACTGGGCCACAGTCGTTGAAATGACGTACAACGATGATATTGCTCTTTGCACAGCGATCACGCGAGTCGACATCTCACGATCTCTTTGTTGATTTTTTTTTTTTTTTTTTTTTTTTTTTTTTTTATACACTTTTTGCTTATCAGGTGGAGCGTAGCAGCTCTGAGAGAGCTGGTGCCTTCCCTGCCAGCGATAATAACGATAGACGTGCTGCGTCAGGCTGCTAAATCATGCGTCGTAAAGCGTGCATTTCAGAGAGCGGGCCTGCTAATAAAGCAGGCCGTTTATCTCGCTCGTGAAATTTTCGACACCGATCATCCGAAATACTGTGACGTTCTCATAGATTACGGATTTTACTTGCTGAATTACGACAGTATCGTCAACAGCGTGGCCGTCTATACGGTAAAGACAGAGAAAAAAATACAAAAAATACAAAAATGCAAATCAAATTCTTACGCTGCTTGCTCACACAGATTTGGGCGGAATAAATAACTGATTAATGAATCATAAGAAAAATTTCAATTAATCGGAGCAATTTTTCGAGGCAAATTGTGACTACTCAAAATTATTGTAATTTATTTTTTTTTTTTAGCGCAATTGCAAATTAGTCCAAGGAATTTTAATTTTTTTTTTTTTCAGTTAATTATAACTACTTGGAATAATTGTTACGATTTTTTTTTTTTTTCAATTTCATTGAGTCCTGGGAATGATTAATTGATGATTAATTGATGATTGATTAATAATCAAAGTTGAAACAAAAAATTTTGCAATTCGAGATTAATTTCTTTGAAGACCACGTGAGTAAATATTTGATTCGGGAAATATCGTATTTGTCAGTCGACTGTTGAGTGGCTTTCTGAATTTTGACTTCCTCATCGAGGAAGCTCTTTGTAAATATGTAAAAATTATGAGGAAGCAATGTACATTTTTTTTTAATTTTATTTTTCCTTTATTCCTCATCACCGAATCTTTTCTTTTTCTCGTTAATTTAATTTATTTATTTTTTCCATTTTGTTTTTCCTGCCCGAGTACTCGACATTTGTCAAATAATTCGAAAATCTTCGTCGTTCGTTGATTCGGCTCGATCGCAAAAAAAAAAAAAAAAATATTTCAATTCTTTTGTCTTGGAAAATAGAATTTTCAATAAATCTAAAATTCTCGAAAAAAAAAACTCGATCGTTTCCAGATAAACTCAATGTCAAAGAATTATCCTCGCCTTTTTTTGCTCTTTTTTTTTTTCGTTTTCTTTCGAAAATTCAAAGTTTCGTACAATCGATGGATTCACGCGAAACTCAATAGCAAACATTATTTTCCTTCAACCTATTCGTGTGCCAAATTTTCGTCGAATATCTCTGAAATTGCGGATTTACTCCAAAAAAAAAAAAAAAAAAAAAAAAAAAAAACAACCTAAAAGTCCCATAAATTTTGAAGCGCTCGAATTTTTTTTATCCTACGAAAATTTGCGTTAAATCGAGTTGCTGTGGTGGCCAATTTGTTTGCCAAAATTCGAGCACGATCGAGGTGAATCGTTCGAGGCGCATACGACAGTTTGAATTTTTTTTAAAACCAATCACATCTAAGCCTCGTTCGAGTATGATTTTTAGACTTTTTAGATGAAATATTGGACGAAAAAATGTCTCACAAAAATAGAGTTCCCTGCCTGCGAGAAAGCACGAAAAAAAAAGAAAAAAAAACCCCCCCATTTTATCCTCAGGCTGCACTGGACATTAGGAAATCAATATTTGGCAAATCGAATCTTCACGTGGCCATGGCACACGAGGACTTGGCCTACGCTCTCTACGTTCACGAATACAGTTCCGGTAGATTTGAGGAATCCAGGTTAGTCCTATCTCGGATCTATTTGAGCCTTTTTTTTTTTCGAGAAAAAAAAAAAAAAAATCAATATAGATAAATAATTTTTGGTAATTTGAATGATCGGTGGGGCCGTCAGTGGTCACGCAGATCGGGCAATCGAAATAATGGAAAAACTTTTGCCGGGCGAGCATCTTATGCTGGCAAGCGCCAAGAGAGTCAAAGCATTGATTCTCGAAGAGATAGCGCTCGATAATTCGCCGGTCTCGGACGAAGAAAATTTATTGCTCAAATCCGAGGGTCTTCATCTTTCGGCGCTGCTGCTAGCTCAAACGGCATTCGGCGAGAGAAACGTACAAACTGCCAAACATTATGGAAATCTCGGTCGTCTTTATCAGAGCATGAGAAGATTCGAGGTAAGTTTGGGGGTTTTTTTTTTTTTTTTTTTTATTCACAAAAAAGAAACAAATTACGAAAAAAATGTAAATCAGGATTTGCGGGGGTCACACCTATTGGAGGTCCAGAAATTTTGTTTATTTTATTTAATTTTTTTTTAACCATTATTATGATTAAATTTTTTAAAGCGAATAATTCAATGAAACTTTTATCGACATATTGCGATCGTGACAATTTTTCTGTACTTCGTAAATGCAATAACGATACTTATCTCGTAAATATGTGAGCGATACGAAAGTAGGCACTGGACAGGCAAAAAAAAATGTTACCGCATTGTTCCTCCCGGAAATGCGTGAAATCTAAATTTAGATTATTGTCTGAACATTTTCAAAAAAAAATTCCGTGCAATTTTAAAATTTCAAATAGCTGGAAATAATTCATAGATGCTCTCGACACTGAACAATTTGGAAAAAAAAAATTTGATTCACTTGTGGTATAATCGTAAATTCCAAACGTTCAGCCATCCCCGGTATTGTTCAAGCCGAATATCGCCTGAAACGCGAGATCGCCAAAGTTCACAGATCCATCGCGCGTTTCAGCTGTCCACGATCGATAAGTAACTCGTATCATTTGGCCATAAATTTTCTCCATTGCGGTTTCAGGAAGCAGAGATCATGCATCGCAAGGCTATAAGCATAAAGAAGGAGCTGCTTGGACCGGACGATTACGAGGTAGCTCTGAGCATAGGACATTTGGCATCGTTGTACAATTTTCACATGGGACGTTACAGAGATGCAGAAGAACTGTATCTTCGCAGTATCGCTATAAGTAAATATTCCAATTATTTATATTCAGATTTCTTCATATATATATTCATATATATATGTTTTCATATTCATATATGTATATATTCATTAGACTGTTTCACAATAAATCGATAATTTTTTTTTTTGCTTTACACAATCTTAAACTATACTTGGACATAAAAAAATAATCCTCGCGAAAGAAGGGGCCGGTCCTATAAGATTTAGAGGTATCTCATCGAACTTTTGTCTTTTATTATTTCGTTAATGACTAATTCTTTTAAAAACCGAACACCATTCTGACTGACACATTTTTTATTTGGCTGAAACTTTTTTTACGGGTTCTATGTCGAAAAAAAAAGATACGTGTTCGAGGATTTTTTTTTTTTTTTTTTTTTTCTAATAGAGGGGGTTGAAAGTTTCAGATTTTCGTGATTTTTGCCTTGGAGACTCATTTTCAAAAATTCATAACTCCGGTTATTTTTAAGCTAGAGAAATTTTTTTTTTTTTTTTCATTTTGAAGATAAAAGAGTGAATCTTGAGAGAAAAATATTTTCATAAAAATTTATAAAAAAAATTCATATTGTTATAAACAATTGAAATGTTTAAATCAATTTTTAACCATGGCACCCAAATTTTAACGATTTCTTAATACAACCATCGTATTCTACGTCAAATTTTCTATAAAAAACGTATTTTTTATTAATGGAGAAATTATGTTTAGTGGTAGAGATAAATTAATTTATCTAGCGCGATCTTATCTATCTGTTTTTCTAATCCCACATCGTTTTTCTCAATAACATTAATGATTATTCAACTCTTAGTCTATTTTGTCAATCGAGTAAAAATTATTATTATTAGCAAACAGGACTTTATGATTAATTGAACAAAATAATAACATGTTAGCAAATGAAAAAACAATGAATTACGATTTTTATAAAAATTTTCTTAAAAACATTATTTATCAGTAGTTAATAATTTCCTACTTAATTGTAGGAGAAAGTACAAAGTAGGAAGTACTTTAAAAGGAAAGTTGGAGATTATTAATATTGATTTTTGTTTTTTTTTTGTTTTTTTGCATTTATCGACGTATATATCGACCGATAATTGTTGCTGCGATCATCAAGATCGTTTTTTTCTAGTATATTCAGTATTTATACATAAGTTTGGAATATATTCATCATTTTAGGACTAGAAAAACGTTTGTTCCATCCATGCAAATTAATTATTCACGTATTAACGAAATAAAAATGACAAAAGTCCGATGAGACACCTCTAAATCTTGAAGGACCGGCCCCTCCTTTCGCGAAGATTATTTTTTGATGACCAAGTACAGTTTAAGATTGTGTAAAACAAAAAAAAATTATCGATTTATTTTGAAACAGTCTAATATTCATATATATATTTTTTCATATTCATATATATATATTCATATATATATATATGTTTTCATATTCATATATATATTCATATATATATGTTAATTCATATTCAATATTCATGTATATATGTTTTTTATTAAACTTTTTTTTTCTTCTTACGCACCCTACAAAAAGTTGGTTTAGAGCCTCAAACGAAGCCTCGCGAAACCGGAACTCGGTAGCAAAATTCTAAAAGCTGAGACTCATCCGGTTTGAATTTTTCAAACGCTCTAACCGAATTATCTCGAAAACTATACAAGTTAGGAAGCTGTTTTTGGTTTCATTTTGTAGATAATCAAATTTCCTTTGAAAAAAAATGTCATGACTACTGTACACCAAAATGTTCATCCTGTGCTCGATACGAACGTTGAAAGTTGCGTTCATTGAATAAACGAACGAAGATGCTTGTTAGCTTGTAAATTTTAGTTTCACCCGTGCTCCAAGCTGATACGAAGTATGTCACGCAAACTGTTACATGGAAAATTGAATTATCCACACGGTATTTCTCTTCATTTTCTCTCGATCTTTCACCGCTCACCGTACAGTTCAAAGCAAAAATTCTAAAAATTGATAAATTCCTCGATATGAGAATTTCGTCCATTTTTTAGCTCACGAAAACTTTTCTAATTAATTTGAGTTCGACTATTTTGAAACTTAGTGAAACACACCGGAAGAAGGCTAACGGCGAACAATACCTTTCTACCGGAATAATAAAACTTTACCGCAAGCGCAATTGTACAATTTATTGCTGGTAAATGAAAATTTGAATTTTCGAGCCCTACGGCCATGCCGCGTGATCGATAATTTTTTTCACTACTTCTCCCTGTACCCGTCGAGGAGTCGCGTTGGTCCAAGAGTAAAACGCTCTGATTAACTAAAAATTAGCAACAAAAGAAGTTCGCCGTGTGCAAGTCGGGGTTTACAATAATCGCAAAGAATTTCCGAATTGCAATAAAACGAATTTCTATGAATAAATTCTGGGGCAATTTAAAATGATAAGCTTGTTTTTTTTTCAATTTTTATTTCAAACTATATTGCAAGCATTGGAAGATACAGAGATAATCGTAACACGTATCTGGTGTGAATAATTAAATTTTCCATGAAATAGTTCGCGTGGCGTTATTTGTATCAGATTGGAACACGGGTGAGATAAAAATTTACAAGGTAATAAGCATCATCATTAATTTATCAAGTACACTCAACTTAGAAAGTTCGTATCGACTGCAAGATGAACATTTAGGTGGTACGGTAGTCTCGTCCTTTTTCGTAGAAAATTTGTTTATCAACAAAATGAAACGAAAAACAACTTCCCAGCTTGTATAGTTTTCGAGATATTTTGGTTGGAGCGTTTGAAAAGTTCAAACCGGACGAAGTCATCTTTTAGAATTTTACTACCGAGTTCCGGTTTCACGAAGCTTCGTTTGAGGCTAAAAACTAAGTTTTCGAGGGATACTCAAGGAGAAAAAAAAAAAAGTTAAATAACCGGCTTAATCTATATACATGGGTAAAAACGCCTAAACCCTTTCAGTCCCAGCGGGACCGGCTGCGATCCCACCTTAAAAATAATTACCTCAGACCTCTGATATTAAACCAATTTGGCTAAAAATGGATACTCGGGAGTTTTTGGGGTCGCTGATCACGAATTTGAAGCTAGAATTTCATAATTCCTGAATCCAAGACGGCGGACGAATTGTAAGAAATGAAAAAAATTTTGATCAGCCAGGGCGGAACTTGTTTTTTTCTGCTTTTTTTGTTTCTTTTATTTACTTTTTTGTTTGGTTTTTGTTTTTGATACTTTTTTGTTTGTTTTTGTTGTTTTTTTAATACTTTTTTCGTTTCTTTTTTGTTTTTTTTATACCTTTTTGTTTTTTTTTTCTACTTTAACCAAAATAACAAGTTCCGCCCCGGTTTATCAAGGTATCTTGGATTTAGGAATTATGAAATTTTTGCTTAAAATTCGTGATCAGCGACCCTAAAAACCCTCGAGTAAAAAATTTTAGGCCAAAATATTGAGTAGAAAAATGTATGACTGAAAGGATTAAGGACCTCGGATCATGCTTCACTACCTACCTGCAAACGCTTTTTAACTTGCACATTTTGTAGTCCATAATGAAATACAAGTCCTCAAATTTTGTCAAATTTTTTCTTATACCGGTTGGGTATGGGGTATTTCACAACTTTTTTTTTTCCATTAATTTTTCTTGATATTTTTGTCCGGTAAGAAAAATTCGATAAAAATATGTTTTTTATGCAAAAAAAATTTCAACTTTGAGAAAAAAAAATATTAGTTTTTTTTTTTGACGCCTCTCTAATGGTTAAAATTGACTTTCAACTTTGGAAAGCCAATTTTCTCACGTTGCCCGCCTCTTTGAAAATTTTTTCAATACTTTTTTTTTTTTTTTTCGAAAAGCTGAGAAAATTTTACATCAAACATTTCAAAATCACGCGGTCAAGTAATTTTTTGCCGTTTGCCCAAATTTCACCGCACAATAAGATCGTCAAAATCAGCTGTTGACCGGTGAAACGCACAACTCCCGTCTTTTAGCCCGGCGGGCAATCGGGAATTGAAAAAAAAAAAGAAAAGTTTCTTGAAAATTCAAAAAGTAAAGAAAAAAAACGCTTTTTTTTGAAATATTCAAAAATTTTCCTAAAATTCGAACCACTCGAGGGATCCCAATCGAATTCAGTTACAATTGTCCTTGTTCCCTGGACTATTTTTCTAAAAAAAAAGTTTCAATTCGCTGGCTTCGAATTTACGAAAGTTTGAGCGCGTGCAACGATTTTTTCACACACACACGCACATCCGGAAACTTTTTTTTTTAATGCGGTTTTTCGTCGTTTTAGTAAATTTTGAGCATGTTTTTGGCATAAAAATCTCAAAAATTTATTTCTCTTTGCGTAAACGAAGCTCTTCCTTGTATGAGAAAGCAAAATTGATAAAAAGTAATTTTTTGAATTATTTGTTTTCGTAAAAAAAAAAATTTTTCCATTCATTGTTCAGATGTATGATAAGTTCCCGTTAAACTTTTCGAAAGTATCGTTTTATTTTTGTTGATAAAAAAAATTCTTCGTCACCGTTCAAAGGAAATCTCGACGTGTATTTTTTTTTAATTTCTCTCTCTCTCTCTCTCTCTCTTTAGATGTACAATTGTTTGGAAAAAGCTACAGTGGATTGGAGTACGATTATCGTGGTCTTTTGAATGTTTACACGAAACTAAACGAGTCGGAGAAGACACGCGAGTACGAGGACGCGCTAATACTTTGGAGAGAATTGAGAGATCAGCACGCTCAGTCGGAGGAACCGCCGATCGATCTTCACAAACGTCCGCAACCGATCGATCGCGTGATCGATCAATTCTTCGCTATTTGAATTTTCATTAATTTTACCCCCCCGAGCTCGATAATTCGTTTTTTTTTTTTTTTTTTTTCGCGCCCTTTGGACCAAAGTCCACGAGGAACTTTTTGGTCCCTCGAGCCCGACGAGCGGAGAGATATGACGATCGATTTTTGTTAATTTTTTTTTTTCCCCCCTTTCAATCACTCTTTCCGTTTTTCTCGAACATTTATCGCGGCAAAAACGAGTCCGAATCGAACGAGCACAGAATTTTCAAACGGTCAAAACAAATTTGGAAAAAAAAAAAAAAAAACAATTCTCAACGGCTGAGCTGCACTTTTCAATTTGTCGGATGAAAAAAAAAGAAAAATGAATAAAAATGGCATCGAAAAAATGAGCGATCGTTTGAAGAATCTGCATGAAAAAAAAAAATATATATTCAGACAAGAATTTGACAAGTTGTAGATTTTTTGTTTTCTCCCCCAAAATAAAAAAAAAAAATATTTCAGTAAATAAAAAAAACAAAGCACGCACAATTTTTCTCGAGATCGAGATGGCTTTTTTTTTTTCTTTTATGCCAACAAACATTTTCGAACGATCCCCCCTGATTTTGAATTTTCGATACAGCTTTTTTTTTCTTTTTTTGGGGGGCAAACGAAAAAGCTTTTCTTTTTTTCTCAGGAAAATTTTTTTCAGCGTGCCGGCTCTCAGGAATTTTTCCTGCAAAAAAAGCGGGCGGCTAATGCCGTTGAAGAGAAATTTCTAGCCAATGTGGAAGAAGAAAAAAAAAAATAAAAATTCAAAATTACGATCGAGATGGAAGAAATTTAGAGCGGAAAACAAAATTTGAAAAAATTGGAAATTTTTGTACGCACATGTGATATATTTTTTTGCTATTTTTTTTTGTACATACTCGTTAATTGGGGAGCCTACGCTGAAAAAAAAAATACTGAAAAAAAAAGTATTTTCAATTTCTTTAATCTTCAAGCAAATGCTTTTCCGGTCAAGTAAAAAAAAAAAATACAAATCAGATCGTAAAAACTTGTGAGTGCTTCTTTTTTTTTTTTTTTTCAAATACAGAACTTTCCAGTACTTTGTTCATCACGCTTGAATCCGAATAATCGTCAGGATTTTTTTTTTTTTTTTTTTTTTTCGACAATCGCTCGTTCGGAATTATCGATACGATTTTCATTTTCCTTTCCTTTTTTTTTTTTTTGTTTTTTCCCAGCAATTTGAAAAGTCACTTTTCCTCGATCCAAAACTCTCGTCTCGCAGAGACAATTTTCAAAGACAAAAATTGTCCCGTCTAAAAAAAAAAAAAAAAAAAAGGCGTAATATCGAAAATTTGTATATTTATCGTTTTGTTTGTTTCCTCTGTCCTCGGAGATTCGCAATTTGTATATAATCGTACGAAATCGCCATGAAATATTCTCGGTGTGTTCTGTTTTTTTTTTTTTTTTTTTTTTTTTTTCTTTCTTTCTGTTTTTATTTTCGCTTAATCCACTCGTCCGAATTATCCTCGTTGTACGCGATCTCGCGAATGTGAAAGCTGCCGCTCAAATTTTCCCATCCAAAATCGACGCTTCAATCGGGCAATTTGTTTCTATTTATTTTTATTTATGTTTTTTTTTTTTTTTTTTCCACCATTCTTCACGGGCCTCACCATAAATCGCCGTGTATCGAGATATATAACGGCAGCATTTAATCCGAATATAAAAATGTTTCGTTTGTAATTTAAATATTTGCAGCTGCACAAGGAACGAGGACGACGGAAAAAAAATACAAAAAAAAAAAAAAAAATCTTTTCTCGCATCGGAACGATCTTTGTGATCGCGAATCGTGTAGGAAAAAAACAAAAAAAAAAAAAAAACAAAAAAACAATTACACGTGAGATTAATATGTGATCCCCTCGATTATAATACGTGATCTTTGTTTAGTCTCGTTTGTAGATATATATTTGTAATTTAATACAAAGAGAGAAAAAAAAAAAAAAAAAAAAAAACAAGAAACAAAAAAAAACAAAGCTCAAGCTCCCTTCGAGAACGTGTTCTGATTTTTAAAATCGGACGATCGAAGCGATCGGAGGATGGGAAAAAAAAAAAATTCGTTTGGCTAGGATTCTCCATCGATCCGGAGCTTTTTTTTTTTCAAAATCTCGAAAATTTTTCTCGTCTCCCGGGAGAAATTTCCGTGAAATGTTTCAGATTTGAGAAATCCAAGAAGTCTGCAAAAATTCTCTGCTGTTTAAAAAAAAGAAAAAAAAAAAAAACGTAACGGATGTGATTTTTCGTCGAATTTTTAACGTTTTGAAAAAAAAAATTATATATATATATATATATATATATAGATATCAATTAAGCTCGCGTCGATATTTGAATGTCGCTTGGCCAATGGGAATTTTGGAGTAAAAAAAAAAAAGTCCGATCGAAGGAGAATCTCTCGTGGATGTAATTGTTGTAAAAAAAAAGTTCGGCGGTGCGAAACGCGCACGATTCTCCGCTAACGCATTGAAATAATTTAAAAAATAAAAAAAAATGTAAAAAAAATGTAAAATTATCACCAAAGGTTTGAAAAAAAAAACAAAAGCACACACTCGTGAATACATTCAAAAGCTTTAATCTCTCAAATTATCATAAACATTGTGTGTAACGGAACGTTTTTTTTTTTTTTTTTTTTCTTCGTATTTACACGATACTTTAATCTTTTCAATTCTTTTTTTATCGTATCCGGACGACATTAATCACCGAGCAATAAAAAAAAAAAAATAAAAAAAAAATTGTAGCAAGCGTTTCGTCTCTCACCTTACGCCCCTCTCGAGAGTGCCTGGAATATTTTTCTTTTTTTTTTTTTCTTCTTCGTTTCGATTTAATTTCCGCGTGAGCGAAGAGATTGAGAATCAGCGGATATTGTCCTTTAAAATATATATATATATATTTTTTTTTTTCTTATTTTTTTTCTTCTTCTAAATATTTGCAACGAGTGAGGGAATTTATTATTTATTTTTACA
>OY751314.1:27197366-27244866 GCA_963564615.1 Rhorus exstirpatorius | reverse complement strand
TTTAAACCTCAAATGCTGCATTTGTCTGGTATCTACGAGTTTTAAGCGCTAGTGAGGGTTTTAATTCCCATACAAAAATGAACCTCTCCTTGATCTTCAAAAAACCTCCTTGGGGGAGAGTTCGAGGTTCTAAGCAGGCACTAAATTTCGACGCGGGATGATTACTACATGGTACTGTCATATTTTTTATAATAATTTATTGAGTTGGAGTAACAATTTTTTTGTTATGATAATCATTTTCATATCAATCTAGCGTTAGCATTTTTTTCCGGGAACACTATATATTCATTCAGTCCAAATGTCCAAACTATTTTCTGAGCTATAACATATTATTCCCCATACCTACTTCGTGCCACTTCGTTTCAATGATTACATTCCTACACATTTTGATTTCAAAATGCATCACGGTGCCAGAAATTAATTTATAAATTCAGCAATCAGTCGCGATTGTAATAGCAATTAGTTTCACTCCAATTCGTGCTCTTATAAAAATCAATTCGATATGAATTTTTTTTTCAAAAAGATCGTAAATTTTAGAAAATTTTAAGCTACGTTAAATTCGACAATAATCAATTGCGCGGGCTCTAAACATGAAATTTTTCATTCAGGCAAATTTAAACCTCATTATTTCTCGGAGTGATGAATTGACAGAGACGGTTTCCCATGACATTCATACGTTCTTGCGTATATATATAACGAAATATGTATGCGCTCCTCCGTTCATGTCTCGAGCGATAATAATAATTGGTTCGCTCTGTTGCAGTTCGCGATGGCAAATGAGACGGGCTTTTAGGTTGGAAAACATTGCGAAATTACTCATTTGTTAAAGATACGAGATAAGGCGTTTACACGCACGTCCAAGCTCTTATCATGCACGACTGGCATTGCAATGAATAACGAGTATTATACGATAGCGAGTGTGTCATCGAGCGGCTAAGAGTTCGTAGATCTCACTGTGTGCACGTGCCTATCACTTGTCCATATTTATATATACGTATGTAGATATATATATATATAAACGTTTCAACACCTGTGATAGGCATAATCAATAAGGATCCTCTCAATGATGAAAAGCCTCCTGGGTTGGGATGAATAGATCGCGTGAAAAGATGCGTGTAATCAATTAGTAGGCTGCCGCGTCCCCTCGAGGCTTATGTGCATGTGTGCGTGTGTTTCAACTCGCCATCTCGAGATCAAATAGCGACTTGTACATATAAAAATCTTTCACTCTTCCTCTCGAACACTCTTCTCTTTCACTTTCTTATTCCTTCCTGTGTAGTTTTCTCTCTCTCTCTCTCTCTCTCTCTCTCTCTCTCTCTCTCTCTCTCGTAGACACTTTGATCGGTTTCCTTTCCGCGTTCGTATTAGCATCGTCATCGAGAAATGTGCCGGTCAGCATCCCCGCTGTCGGCGTTTTGTATACAGCGCGTACATAGGTATCTCTCCTCGGGTATCTCACATGTAACATACGTCCGACCCACCGATCACTTCGATTGACTCTCGATCTTGGCCAATTTCCACGTGGGCGTCGAATTTCGTTCTTACGAATTCTCAGACCGCGACACCATGCACTTTGTAGTCCAGTCATTCTAGCCAAAAAAAAGTAGGTTCATAATGCAATCTTCCACAGGATTAATTTTGCTTTTGGAAAAGGTTCAGGGGTGTCCCCTGAGGGTAAAGTCAAGTTGGCGAGACGCGAGGGATAAAGCACCAGCCACCATCTTGGAAAACACGTTTTATCAAATATCTCGTGAACTGTGCATCGTACGACAAAAGTAGTGAAAGACTGTTTTCTAGATGATGAAATTCTCTACAACTTTTATGGAAAACTTTTTCCTGTATATTGCATGGTTTTTAATTTATAGCGCGGTTGTTACATCAACCGTTAACTATATATTTACCAATAATCATGTTTGGAGAAGTTTGCTGCTCTGTACATAAAAAACCATGCACTATACAGGAAAAAATTGTAGATAAAAGTTGTTGAGAATTTTACGAACTACAAAAAAAGTCTCTACTATTTTCATCGTACGAGGCACGGTTCACGAGGTATTTGATAAAACGTATTTTCAAAGATAGCGACTGAAGCTCGATTCCCCGCGTTCCGCCAGCTTGAATTCACACTCAGGGGACACTCCTGAACCTTTTCAAAAAGCAAAATAAATTCTGTAGAAGATTGCAGAAAAAATGGCTAGAATGGACTAGTGAGACATATCGGTGGATTAATACTTTTTCAGACCGAGTATATAAATTTTTTTGTATTTGTTTTTTGCATACGAGCAGTGGATCGAAGAGAGACGAAGAGTTTGCGAATTTTTTTTTACAACTCAGAGATTTGTGGGTTTGTATATTCTTGAGAGTTGGATGGCTTGTACACGGAGAAAAAGGAATTGATGAGGTCTAGGGATTTTTTAAATTTTGATCGCATCCCCCCCCATCTCACAGGTGTATTGCCTATGACAGGGTCGGTCCGGGTCAGTAACCATCAGTACCCCTTTGCGGCTGCATTTTTTACTATATGTATAGCAATTTTTACTAGGCGTTTGATACTTTTTAATATGCAATTTGGCACTTTTCAATATTTTTCGGGGTAACGAATAGCACAACAGCATAGCTAGTAGTAAATTATTATTTCTTATGAGAATAATCACAAGATCTCTTCCATACCGTTTTCTCCGTATACTTACTCGATCGGTTAATCATTACTGTTATTATAAAATTGATCGGAGTTGATTACGACTTGTACGCATTTGTTCGTGATTTTATTGACAATTGGTCAAACTTTTCGAATAGTCGTTTCTCTACAGCCTTCCCTATCCAGACCCGAGGAATAAAAATATTTGAGAACTTTATAACTACTTTGCCGCAGAAATACATTTATCGTCAATAAAATATATTTTATGGATACCATTTTTTTGTTGGAATAATTTTTTTTTTTCGTGGGAGTTCGCGGCTTCGTTAAAATATCAAGATGCCTCTATAAACATTACTGTGTTTTCATTCGAATTTTATTTTTCGAAAAGTGTAGGTTATAAATCTGTAACTGAATTTACAGTAAAAAAAAAAAAAATTGAAATGTGTAATTTCGCTTTTAGATCTTTTGACGTTGCTGCAAATTAAGGCCGTCCTCTAGTTTCTCGGGTCGAAAAAATCGATTTTTTTTTTTTTCATAAATCACATCTACAACATGTGTAGAAAATGTGTGCCAAAGGATTTTTCGATATTCGAAGTGGTTCACAAGTTACGGCCCTGGAACGGAGCAGGAGCGCGCGCCAGGCTGCTCCAAAAGCCGAATGCGCGAACTTTCAAACGCGTTTTTCTCGAAACACCATTTTTCGAAACGGTAACCACGATATTTCAGAAACTATTGCACCGATCTTGTTCAAATTTATACAGCATCTTTAATATGTTATAAGCCAGCGATTGAACTAGGATTATCATGATTGCTTCGATAGTTTTTTTCGTACGAGCGAAAAACTTAAGAAAAAATGAGTAAAAAATAGAATGTAATTTTCAAAAGTGTATAAAAAAGTCAATTTTTGTAATTTAGAATTCACTCTAGTTCAATCGCTAGTCTTGAATATGAAGATTAAAATGCCGTTTGGTTTTTTGATTTCAGATAAGCAGAACAGCCGCAATCTTGGTCACCGTCAAGCACCTCTTTTACTTGATGTCTTCCTGTCGGCCACTATAACTGCTATTCTATTATATATTTTGACTTCAAAAAATTTGTAAAGCTTATTTAAATGTTAATAAAGATTATGCAAAAATAATGAGATTGATTATTTCGATGCTTTGCCCGTAAAAAAATTATTGAAAAAGCCATAAAAAAAACAGCCGAGAAACTAGAGGACGGCCTTAAGACTTGTCTTTAAGCTGAAGAAATATAATACAGTTGTCCTAACATTGGAATAAAATTTCGAAAAATGGCACTTTCAATTGGTAGACTAAAATTTCATTACCACGAATGATCACAATTCAATATAATTATATTTTGACATATTAACACGGAAGTTCAAAGTGTTGAGCGATTGGTAGGGAAAATACGAATTAAAGAGTAAGAAAAATTAAGAGCTTCATCGTCCTTATCGAGCCACGAAATTGAATCTCTGGCTTGTTTTGCAATTTTTATCCCCGATTCAGATCTCGAGAGCGCGCTTCGTTATTACGTAGCTGTTTTCCCGAGGATTCATCTTTTTTTTTTCCCTTCATCTATCACATTCCTCTTCGAGGAGACTTGCGTGCTTTCCGCGTGTCGAATTGCACGACGGGCCTCCCAATGAATGGTGAAAAAGGTGCCGCACCTCGTGGGCTATAAATCTACCGAACACCGAGAGAGAAAGAATAAAGAGAGAGAGAGAGAGAGAAAGAGAGAGAGAGAGAGAGAGAGAGAGAGAGGGAGAGAGTGCAGCTCCTTCTCACTCTGTTCCTTCAACTTTTTCCTCTTTTTTCTTCTTATGGGTCACAACGTGACTCCGAGGCCCCCTTCGGAATGTCCTTCTCTTTTTTTTTCCTCTTTTCTGGTAGTTTCTGCCGCACACGTACAGTCTTTTACTTCAGATCGACTCATGGGGGTCCAAGAGACTTGCAGCAGAGGGAGAGAGAGAGAGAGAGAGAGAGAGAGAGAGAGAGAGAGAGAGAGAGAGAGAGAGAGCGTGTGTGAGGTCTCTCCCTTAAACGGTAACGAATTCCCTCTTCTTAAACTTCTGTATGCACTCACAATGCAACGAAAAGTGGCGTTCTTACCCCGCGGCGTGGTTGACACACCAGAGGAAAGCGGTGTGTTTCTACCCCTGTCAACGCCCGTAGCGTATATTATATATAGTTTCTCTCTCTCTCTCTCTCTCTCTCTCCCTTTCTCTCTAGATTTTTCGTTTCTGTGATGACCAAAATGGATGCTATCCCAACGTATCCCGTCAAACGCATTTTCACGACTCACCCTTCTTGATGCACGTCGTTACACATTGTCATCAGGCTCTTGCCAAGCTGCCAGAGATCGAGTCTCTTCGGTCCTACGAGCGCACAACAGCCATTCGCGCTTCCCATGCTTTTCGGTTAAGGTAAACGTCCCAATAGCCGGACGTGTACCAGTAGCCGACCACGTCATGTTAAACTATATCTATATAGCAGTATATACCGGTACAGTTTAACATAAGGTGTCCGGCTACTGGTACACGTCCGGTTGTTGGGACGTTTCACCTTAAATTACAAAATTCTTCCGCTTTCATTCTTTATGTTTGACATTTTTTAAAAATTAGAACTTAGCTCATCCTTGTTTTAATGCCATATATTTGACTGCAGGCTCGAATGACATCGGGGCTTTACCTACATATATATATATATATATATATCTTGCGGAAACTTTGTCTAGAATAAGCTTGGAAAAATTTATTCCAATACACTCTGTCGTTGCACGAAAGAATAATTTTTTTCCCCCCCGATATAATCCTCCCTGGTATGATCGTTATAAATTTATTTCTAAACATGAAAGAACCTAAATTTATGCCAAAAATATTAAATATGGGTGGAATTTGTTGAAAAAAAAGAAATTAAACACAAATATTTGATTCGAATTGAAGAAAATTTATACGTTCAAAGCGATTTTGTTGGCATAAATTTTTGTTCGATTGCAATATAAGTATATACCGAAAAAATCACATCACATGAGTTTTTCATTTCGCACAGCTCGCGCAGTGGAGTTTCGTTTAATTTTCTAATGCCCTCCACTACCGTTACAATGACGTTTACATCACGAAGAAAGATCCTGTCGGGGATTTCAGTTTTGGATGAACAACGTCGGTGGTCTCTTAACACGAACCGATACCATCTTTCTCATACAGATCTAGCAACGTATATATATATATATATTATATATTATATAGGATGTATAATTATATACTGTAACCCTTTCGCGCTTAGAATTTCCTTCCGTAAAAGCGATAGCTGTCCGCGAACTATACAATGGATAAATATATCTATAGCGTATACATCTAGCGTTCTACTGGCCCGATGACGGGCTCGATCTCGCGCGTGAATTAGCATTTTATTCACGTTAAATTCTCGACGTAAATACGGTCGCTTTACTTGTGGCGGGAGGCTCTGATCAAATCGTTTCCGGGGCGAGGCTATATATACCTTTTGCTCGGATATATGGAGTGATATATATATATTTTGTAATTCAGCTAATGGTGGGGGTTTAATTGTTGCGACCGAAAAATCATGATCATCGACCGAGTGCAATCGACGTCAGGATCGAGAGAAATTAATTTATTATATTCGAATGAAATGTTTTCGAATAAAGAAGCGATTGGAATTCAAAGCTGGAAAAGCTCGAAACATAATACGATCCTATATACTGACTGTCGTTGACTGTCGTACGACGATCGAAAAAAGCGAAACGATATGCGGTCAACGAAAAAGAAGAAAAGGAAAAAAAGACTTGTGACAACGACGTCCATGAGGATTATCCGTTTCACTCCCGTTTTTTGTAACATCGAGATTATTGTACAGCCTGCCATCATTCGCAAGAGAGCTCATGAGGCATACGAGATCGCGAGTATTATCCAAACGCATTAGTTCATATGAGACTTCGATGCACCGCTCACGAAGAAGAAGAAAAAAACTCGTATTAATCCTTCAATCATTTTTCAGGACCACGTAAAAAGTGGCAAAAAGGTGGAAATGAAGTTGAAGCTGAGAGTGAAAAGTAATGTGAAAGGAAAAAAATACCGATCAATCGGTAGAAAGATAACTTTTACAAACTCACAAGGCAGTTTCGGGCAATTTTTTTTCTATTGATCCGATAATTCATGACTGCGACAGCTCGTTTTGTAGGTTGAACTTTGCTCTACGAATTTACAGCTAAACGCTTTTGATAAAAATAATTCTGTATGAGTTACAGTAATTAAATTATTAATCAATGTTCAAAATCTCTGTTATATCGATATAGTGTCATCAACTTGAAATTTTTACAGCCTATCAGTGTTTATCCTTAAAAATGTGTATGCAAAGATTCAATGAGACTAGGAACCTCGTTTTCGAGATATTAAATGTTTAAAAAAACATTATTTAGCATACGTTCTTATGGTCAGACATGAAAAATAGGCTCCAATCGTTCTGTAATTCACGAACTTGAAGTTCCAGCATCTTCAAAAAATTGTACGATCTAGTTATATATATAATAAAACCGTGTGCTGAAGCTCACTTTAACTAGGATTAAAAATGCTCAAAAAGAGACGTACGCTGTGGATTTCAGACGCGACGGACAATGTTGCCCAACTCAACTCGTCGATTTAGGCTTCTTTTTCAGAATGAAATCCTGGAGGTTTTTTTTAGCGTCTTTTCGTAGTAAATGGCATAAATAATAACTTGAAAAATGTGCATTATTATCCCTCTCTACATTGTGACAAGGGAAAAATAGAAACAATGAGAATTTAGCACTTTTTGTGCTTTAACTCGAAATGCCGCTCAAACTATACGTAATAGAGTAAAATTGCTCATAAATCATTTTATATAGGCAACTAAATTCTCTAAAAAAACGTCCCCGACGACATGTATATAAATTTAATAATTGAAGCATGGGAGGCGTCCAAAATTGTGAAAATAATTAAATTAACAACCCATTTCAAGCAAGTGGATTTATTTGATTTTAGTTATAAATAAAGTTTTTTAGGCGGTAATGCCTTTCTCGTTGTGTCCAGTTGACGTATGAATTTTTATGTATTTTTAATTCAACGCTAACGCGGTGATACGTAATTTAACAACTAACGGGTCTGCTATTCTGCGATTTCACAAAAATCACACTTCCTCATCGCGCCACTTCGGACACCTCCCACTCATCCGCTATCGACTTTCCATATATATGCTACCCGAGTCGAAATTTTGGTCCTACATTATACCTTTAGATACTAAACAAGACCTTATTAAGCGCTTTTTGGTCCGCAAGACCTATATATTTAGAACCTGATAGAGCTATATTTTTCATATTTGTACCTCTTGTGATCCTTGACGTCCTACTATATAACGTATAGCCGCAGACTTTTTTTTTACAGACAATTTAATTCTCTGCATAATTGTATGTATGCATTTTTTTCTATCTCGAATAGCTCGGACAGCGCTTCGAGTTTCGTACGACTCGTCCCGCATACAAACAGAGGAACATATCCTTATAAGATGGTAGTGCATTCGTAGAGTACTGTCCAGGAAACGAAACAGAGACCGGAAGTAAAAATACCTTGTCACCTTGTGGATATTTCAAAAAAACTGAGCCATCGCTGTGTATACTTGTCGTGTTGTCAATTTTTGTACTCGATCAATTCTTATCGTCGAGTCCAACTTTGATTAACGTCACACCTACTGAGAAATTTTCTGAAACGATTTTTTTTTTCTTCAAACATTAGTACGAGGTTGTATACCACCAAAGTTTCATAATGAATATCCGTATATATATATATATATATATATATATTTTCTCATTCATCGACTCGCTGGTCCCTTTTATGCTTCGAAGAGTCTCTCACACATGAACCAAAGTGGAATATCTCAGTTCGTACCGACCCGCGCACAGCTCTTTCAGTCCCGACATGTATATACCAAGGTATGTATATATATATATATAATATATATATATCGTTTCAGCGAGAAATCGATTTGTCTCACGATATGCTCCCGATAAAGTATCTCGACGTACGTACACATATATATGTACATCTATATCCGAATAAATGTACACGAGAGCCATCCGAAAGCTGTCGAAAAAATCGCACTGGATTACGGCTCTATCACATACGACGAGTAAAAAAAAAATCGTGCTCTTGCAAGCTAAAGCATGCATTAATAAATTGACTCGTATATATAAGTTCTCGTTTCTCTCATATCGCGAAACCGTAAAATTGACAGTTGTGAGACACGAGGATGAGTTTCTTGTGGTCAAGTTTTCTGCATGACGATGAATACACGTTAGAGCCGGAGCGACTTTTTTTCTTCTTCTTCGAGAATCGGGTGATACGATCGATAAATCTGATGGTGAATCACTTAGTGGCTCAGCGGAGAGCCCATGTAGACTCTAAAATCTCATGTATATGAGCCATACTCTGAAAAACATTGAGGCACTTTGGTACCTCGAGCTCTCCAATTTGTCTCTAAGTTTTTGATTATAGTATAATCCTTTAGACAACGACCGTACGATTTTTTTTTTTCGATTTCTAACTCGAATGATTTTACCACTGAATCTTGGGCAATATTCCAATACAGTTATATCGCAGGGATGGAAACAATTTCTCAACAACACTCGGAGTCAATGAGAGATCGGAGTTGTCGAGTGCTTCATAATTTCTCCATTGGGCTCGAAGGACAAGGGAACCTGGCTTCGTATAAGCCTCAATAAAGATTATTATACCGAAAGAAGGTCGAGGCGGTGATTGGATTTCGGGTCTAAAAAGACACATGTCGCTTCGTTTATAGGACAGATAAAAAGTAACATGAAGCTTGTTCGCGTGCATTTAAAATTTTCTAGAATTCAGAGATCAAGATCGGGAGACTCTATATTCACATTTGCTCGCTGGACAGACCCAAAAAAATTGTCGCAACGACTCTTTTTAGGCTCTACAGCTGACGGAACACTTTTATATCAAGCATTTCGGTACCGCTTTAACTTAAGTAAGTTAAGGCGCAAGTAAACGCAAGTTTTTTCCAAGTTATTTCTGGATAAACGAATGAGAGAGAGTGGGTAGAAACTTTGACACACATCGAATGGATCTGAAAAATTGATATTCATTCGATCACCGTGATCACAAATATGAAAAATACGGCATGGGGAAGTTTTCGTTCAGATGCATGAAAGTGAACGACGTTGGAAGGTTGAGTATTGATGATTGGTGCACATATGCATGTGTACGGGGATCATCTATGAATATACACATATGATATTAGGTATAACCACGAGGAAAGGACTATGACGAAGGAATGGGGAAGGAAAAAGAGAGAGAGAGAGAGGAAGAGAGAGATAGAGAGAGAGAGAGAGATAGAGAGAAGGTGAGAGGGACGGAGCATATATAGAGTGAAGAGAAAGGATTGCGAGGGGTGGGCAGGACCCATTAGGCTAATCCCTCGTCGGCGGCATGAGGCCAAAGCGAAGGGAAATAAGATGGAATAAGAAAGCCACAGAGGACCACGTGTCATTCCTGGTGTTGCTTGGACCGCCGACACCTATACCTCATACCCCTCTCAATCCAGCCGACACTTTTTCTTCTCTCTCTCTCTCTTTCTCTCTCTCTTTCTCTGTCTCTCCCTCTTATTTTCTATATCTGAACATAACGTTCGTGGAGTCTCTCGTTGGAAACAAGACGATCAGAGGTGCTCGCGTGGCATCATCATCGATGACATTTACAGTTCGACCTCCGAATAAGAAACCCGGCAATAAATAAACCTTCCCCAGTTTCGCGCTCAAGCACTTCCCCCACTACGACTCGAGCTCCGAGCTCGAGAATTTTGTGCGCGAACCTCTGGTGAAGAAACCAGCCTGTGGGAGAGATTATTCGGGCAAAATAGAGTTAACATTGTAGTGTAATTTAATGTGTGCGTGCGTGAGTGTGTGTGTGTGTGTGTGCGTTTTTGCATGGGCGATGTAAACAAATTGGAACTCTTTCGAGAGTTTCTTATCGAGAGGATCGCATGGGGAAAATAGTGAGAGAGACAGACAGAGGTAGTGAGTGCGGAGCGCGCGCCTGGTGGGGGTATCCGAATTCTAGGAAAAACTCTTCCCCTTGGGGGCTTTTGGTTTCTTATTGGGAGGTCGGACTGTATTTATTAATCTCGATGCAATACACATGATAGTTCGGTTATATCCTGGACGTTGCAAAGCAATTTTCGGAGCCCAAAACTAAATTACTCAAGCCTTTCATGACTGATGAATTTTTTTAATTATTATTTTATTTCGATTGATTGTCATATAATTACATATTCTGATGAATTGGTATTTAAAAAAAGGCAATCATTATTCGTTGAAGTCAAAAACAATAAAAAAAAAAAAACGATAGAGACGATGAGGTAATCGTACGGTATATCTCGGGAGAGGTATTAAAAGAAAAGTAATTATGGTCTCGCGAGAAACGATCATAAAGGATCACAATTTCAAGTGTTTGAGCTTTGTGTGGCCACAATATGTGTGTGTGTGTGTGTGTGTGTGTGTGTGTGTGTGTGTGTGTGTGTGTGTGTGTGTGTGTGTGAGTATTTGTGTATACTCTACAGAGGATAAGCCAACACAAAACGAACAATTATTAGCCTCGTGTTCTCCAAACGTTTACGAGTGTTTAGCCAATTTTAGCGTGGCCACAATGGGAGAAAGAGACAGAGAGAGAGAGAGAGGGAGAGATCGCGTAGCGTATTATACGAAGTTGTGTGAGCTTGTAGCGCGAGATAATGACGATGGAAAATCTTCGTAGACGCATTTTTCTTTTGTCACGGAACGTTTTGGTCCGTTACAATCGTAATGATGAATCGCCGCGCGCGACGAGGTGAGTCCAAGCAATTAAGTTCTCGGGATAAAAATATAATGAGTCAATTTTCAAATTGCGAAAATCTCGTGAGCTCCCTCACATATTCGCGTATGTCGTTTTTTTTTTCTGCTCATGTCATTTGACGTATATTATGGATGATTTGTTGAAAAAAAAAATGTCGCGTTATTCTTTGACGATCTCACCGACGACACCCCGTAATTTCGTGATTATTTCGTCTAAAATTCCATGCAACTCGTGAAATTTTTTTTCAAATTTTTAAACGCAGCCATCTTTGACTATAACGAGGTGAGACATTTGACTAGGAGGTATAAGGGAATTGGAGCAGTGCTTTCTTTTTTTTTTTACAAAGCTCCAAGATTTCATGCACGCAATTGCATCAAAGTTTTTATTTTCCTGATTGATTTCTCGACCCCCTTCAACCAGGAAGGTCACTGTAGGGGGGGGGGGGGAGGTTCAACCCTGCATCATCGTAAAACGAGGGATGCTCGAATGAGCACCACTGGGGACGTGTGGCAGGCGGTACGTTTGATCCCCGCGGGATTCTCGCGAGAAAGAGAGAGAGAGAGAGAGAAAGAGAGAGAGAGAGAGCGAAAGAGAGAGAGAGAGAGAGACATCTTCCCTCTCTCCCCTTCGAGCTCTTATATAAGACTGAGGAGCAAAGAAGAAGATTCCTCTCAAACTGTACTCCACGAGTGCGGTCCTCCTGCGCTCGAAGTACAAACTGTTCCTCATATTCTAGCTATGATCGAGTCCCTCTATCGACTTATATATTACAATATGTTTCGTCCTTTCCAAAACCGAGATTTCAAAATCTTGATACAAATGTCGAGTATATCGGACTTTCAGCATTCGTGTCTCACCTGGGCAGATAAGTTTTGGGGAGAGTTGTTTTGATGTGATCATCAACCCTCTCATGAGGAGCCATATTTAAAAGACGCGGTATACACTCGGACCTCGATTTAACGGCCCGTGGCGGGACCGGCTCCGCATCGCACCTTGTTAAATCGAGGTAGCGTATGCCCGCCCATGCTGTATCTGCGCATCGGCACTCCGTGCTACGAGCCTGATCGGGGAGACTTTAAGCGTCCCCCACCATCTCCCACCACGCGAAAAACCGATCGATAAATGCGACTTGGTGGGGACTGTCTATTAAATCGAGGGCCATTAAATCGAGGTCCTAGTGTACTTTTAACGAGACAAAGAGTAGCACGACGCTTCGTCAAAAGCTGTTTCGTCGAACCTGGAAATCGTTTGGATCTAAGTAGTTTTTTTTTTTAGATCAAATTTCATCTTCGTATAGATCTGGATTTTGGGTAATTGTGGATCTACCTGGATTTTCGTTCAACGGTAGATTTACGTGTACATTCGAGTCGACCTAATATTATGTTTCAACACTTTTGCTTATCGGATCTTCGTTTGTCAAAACTTAAATCTCAGTATAGATTCACTTAGATCTGAGAAGATCTAGCGGAGATCTAGGTAGATTCAATTGAGATCTAGATAAATCTAGGATTTACAAAAAATCAGATCTACGTGGATCCAAAAATATAACTGCGAGGATCTAAACTTGATCTACGCAGGTTTAAACTATATTTAATTAAAGGAATCGAAAATGGATTTTTCAATTGTGTAGTCGCTGGACCCAATGTTGGGTCGACCATTGAATCCTTTATAACTATAACCTCTTTTTTCTCTCGGTATAATTTGACTTTTCTTTCAATCGAGTAAATACATTTTTCTCGATGTTCTTGGATATGGATCTTGTGGGATTCCTGTGCCTGTCGTTGCCATTAGAAACAGCAGCGGACTATATTGAAAAAAAAAAGTGTAATATTTAATGGTGTCATACATATCTACGTATATGTATGTGTATAGTTATAGGTTGGTGTATAGCGAATGAAGGAAAGAAGAAGGATAATGCGTGCTCGCCTTTTGGCCCGTAAGATATTGACACTCCTGTAATCCGTTTGTCGGACGTGTGGGCAACCTGGTTAATCCAGGCTCACGCCCACCGGAGATTAAATCCTGCGGTCCTGCATCAGCCGCCGCCGCCGCCGCCGCCGCCGTTCTCGTCATCTCGACCGTGCCAACTTTTTCGACTTGCTTCTCGCTTTTGCCCGAGGACCAAAAGAGATAAATTCTCCTTCTCGATCTTCCTCTCTCTCTCTCTCTCTCTCCTTCTCTCTACTCTGGATCTTGGTTCGTCGTCGTCGTCGACTTTCTGTCCGTCGACCAAGCGGCGAGAGTCCGAGACCGAATCTAATACAATACACCCTGACTCTCTTATGGCGTTCACACGCGTGTGCGACCACGGGTGTGTGTTATATCGCCGCGCGAATGCTCTCACGTCAAACTCGCTCGGAAGATATTCTCCCGTAGTTTTTAAAAGCTCTCCCTGATACTCACCCGGACGCGTCGGTTTCTTTACTCGGTTTCGTTGACGCACGGCCGAGACAATGTTTCTTTTTCTTTTTTCTTTCTTTTTTTTCTTACAATAACACGCGGCATGAACGACTTTTGGTTTAATTTTTTGTTTTTTTTTACAACTCGATGATGATGAAATGACAGTGAGAATTGACGTCTTTGAAAGCGAGAAAGCCTACGCGACTTCTTCGGGAAACTGGATTTTCTGTGTTTCATCCTGAGTCCTACATGGAATCATTTGAGATATGCTATCATGTTCTCGGGTAATGAGCTAATATAGTCCCTTAATCGTTTACTCGGGGATCCGTCAAACTTTCGTTTGACACTTTTGACGATAGCGTATTTGCTGATAACGTAAATGACACATTACAGTATCGGAACTTTTAAACGGGCCAGTAAAGTGCATTGCCAAATTAGCACTGCATCATGAGATGGTTGTTGAGTCTGATTGTGATTATTTTTCAGAATTTTTTCAACTTTTTATCCGTTGTTTTTGACAGTGCAAAGGTTTCGGGCCTAGAAGACCTTCCACCACCTAAAAAGTGGATATTGCTCTGTAGCCGTCATATTATATGCTTCTTCATCCCTATCTGGGATGTGGCGTCAGTAGAAAATAAAGACTCAATGAAGGAACGTAACTTGATTTTTCGTGTACACCTATAATCTGGCAGTGGAATAATCAGGGCTGTGAATAATGCATTATTACAGCGATGGACGGTCGATTGACTGCCCATATACTTTGGGACCCAGATGACGATTCTGACGGGCCTCGCAAAATCCATTTTCTTACCCCGTTTACCCCAATTTTCTCTTTTCTTTATGGATTCTGGACCTCATCTCAAAAGTATGTCCAGTTTGTTCGAAAACGGGATGGGGCTCCATTTTCACGATCCATTCGTTTAAAATGCTCCAACTCATCAGGAGAAAGTATGACGGTTAACTATAGTTTTAGAACAAAGGGAGCTTTCATTCTTGAATCAACGTGGAACGGACTCTTGATTCGCACTGAAAAAAAAGTTTCCCGATTCGAGCCATAATTATTATTGCTTCAGCCATATTATATGGGAAAATACGCTACTGCCATACCATCTAGGTAATAAAGCCATACAAATATGACTGACACAATATCGTTGGCGTAAGCATACCACTATGTCATGACAGACATATACCCAATAGCTCCGCGAACCTGGCAAGTATCTCTATTTCAGCAATACCATAGTATGGTTGAGTTCACCATCACGAGTTATGCGTATGCCAACCATACTAGTATAGCTGTCTTATAAACGCTAGCATACGAGGTAGACGAACACCAGCCATACTATAGCCGAAGCAAACATATACAATGTTGTTTCGTAGATATCAGTTTTGTCAGTGTAGGCAGAATTCTTTGTATACCAACAATACTAGTAGACCTGTTTTATAAACGCTAGAATACGAGGTAGACGTACCAGCTATACTACCAAAAGAATATGGCTGAATTATAAATTCATTTTACATAGATAAATTACAGGATATTGTACCTACCTATACTCGTATAGGTAGGTATATATAGTAGGGGATATTCGGGTCACAGTAAAAATTCAGCCAATATGTTTCATAATCATGAATATTTATTTTAATCATCTGTTATCGATAATGATATTCATACATAAATATTTTGCAAAAGAGACTTGATTTTTAGAGCTAATGAAACACACCTGGAAGTTTGAGAGAATCCATGGCCCGGAGACATATGATACTCTCCTTGCAGGAAAATGACAGTTGACCTAACCTACAAAAATTCGCTTGTTATACGATTGGCGTTTATATAACAGGAAAAATAGTCCTTTTTTACATATTCCGTAGATAAGTGAGAACAGACTTACCTTCAAATGTTGGTATAAGCTCATCAAGATTCCGTTCGTTCAGTTTCTTCTTCACAAACTCGTTCATTATCAAATTTTGCGTAGCGAGGTCTCGTTTTCGCGCGAGGCAGAGGCATAGACACCACGCGTTAACAGATTACTGTAGGTGTTCCAAAAACGTAGTATAGTTGCGCGAGCCATATTAGTATAGCTATGTGTCACAACGTTATTCTCGCAGCCATACTATATGGTTGAAATAGCTAGGCATGTAAAAATCAGCTACTACAGCTGTTTGAACAATACAGTGTAGTTTCGCGAGCTATGTTAGTATGGCTGATTTACAAAAACGATAAATTTCCAGCTATTTATAATGACTAAGCTAGCCAGACGATTGAGTGTCGTCCACAAAGGCGCAGTATAGGCGCCGTAGACAAAACTGCTTTGCCTTCACCAGCGATATTATTGTTGAATTAGAAATACTTCACTAGTCATATTTGTATGAACTTTACGGCAATCGGGATTTTCTAAAAGGGCTACTGCATTTTCTGTGTGGGCAATATTTTTTCACCAGTATACCTATAACTGGCCAACAATAACAGTATTATTGTAAATCCCGAACCATTTTTTTCAGTGCGATTATTATCTGGTCTTCCGTTTGCGATTGCGGAACATTTTTCCACTGATAAGGACTCTCACTGACTGGGTCACTGGATTAAAAGCTTGTACTTTTGTTGTAAGAAATTCTGATGTTTGAATAATTCTTCAGTAATGAACACTCGCGTGTATACAATTGATTATTCATAGGGTTGGTATGCTACAGAGATTCATCATTTTTCATCATACAAACCAGGTTCAATAGCTTCGTGTCATTTTTGCTTTTCCTTCGATGTCAATGATCTCGGTACGATAATGTGAATTTTATTTGGTAGAGATCCGATTCGAGAATTCAGGGTTTCCTAACAATGTTCGATATCGCAATACTTTTTTTTTTGCGATTATAAGCTTCGTGTAAGCACACTAGATACACATATGCGTGTACATGTATATAAATATATATGTATATGCTAGTGATAATATACGATGCAGATATATCATCGAGTCTCGTAAATATTTCAGTCTCCTTGTAAAAAGTTTCACATGCATTCAGGCACGAGAAGCAAATTCGTGTAGGGGCGTCTGGGTAATTTTTTTTTTTCTGCACTTACCACCACCAAGAATCCCGTCGATAGTGTAATCCTTTTTGCCGTCATCGCCGGGTCTTCCTCCGCGAAGGAGTCTACTGATGGAACTGACACTCGGAGGATCCGTAAAATTTTCCTGCAAGATAATAACAGAACAACTGCGTACATGAATCGCCGTAAGCCGAGGGGAGTATATATATGATTAATGACTGGGTTCCGGTGATTTCGAAGCGCCACTGCTCATCAGGTATAAATATAGCTTCGCCATACATTATATGTGCAGCTTCTGTTTATAGCGGAATTCCGATTTGTTTAAAAATTAAAAATAATCATCGATCATTGCGGCAATAAATAATGAAATTATTGTTGTTTTTATGCAATTGAAAATTGGGTGTTAATTATTTACGATCGTTATTCGCAGTTTTTCGATGGAAAATTATTGCACCGTTTATATATGGCGCGAAATTTATAAAAAATAAAAATGGCTTCCATGAGAAATCGTTTTTTTTTTTTTTTACTTTTACAGGCAATATAAAAATATTTCCTCACCAATATACGATGATTTTGATTATTTCATCACGTCTATAGCGAATAGAATAATCGTATTTTTTTCACACAATATCTCGTTAATGGTATAACTCGTCAAAGGAATATGCATTATTAAGAAAAGCCTTATTTCATCACAATCCCATATATTTTTTAATTATGAGGCTAATCTATCATCCAGCGTTTTCTCGACGTAAAAATTATTTCCTTCATGCATATATATATATATATAAATTGCATATACACCACAAAGCAAGCCGTTGAATCGTAAAAGGAGGAATAACAACGATAAAAAAAAGAAGAAAAATCCTTCGTTGAAACTTTCGCCGGAAGTATGACGGTATAATTATCTTCCCGCCCTGGCGTTCGTGTATTTCGCGAGATTGATAAACGGACAGACGTAGAAGACTGATGTATATGCAAGTGCTTGCGTCGTTAGAGTACGATAAGTTGTACGACGTGCGAGATTGGAATAGTAATCAAATTTTAAGTTTGAAAAAACTCCTGACCGCAAAATCTGTTTTCGGTGTAGGGTCGAAAAAAAAAAAATTAAAAAACAAAGCCTATGATTTGCGAGGAAAATGAAAATATTGCTGCAACGCACATCTCGAATAACACATAATATGGTCGTTGGATTTAGCAACAGTGACGATGATTCTATATAACAATGACGATTAAAACAAAATTAGAAATAATGTTATTGATGCACTTCTCGGGTGAGAAATAGAGACAATAAAGTAAATAGGAAGAAAAAAATTCAGAGGGAAACTAGGAAGTGCAAGTATATGTACAAGAAAAAAAATGAGGATATCGTCGTAATGCAGTTCTCGAGTGAGATACGGACTGCAGATATACAGGAAAAGTTCGAGTTGAGCAAGGGAGAAAGAATACCAGACGAGACGATTGAAGTCTCCCAGAATCCCCCTGACTCTCTTTCTCTCTCGCTATATCTCATTGGGATCTCGACAAGATCGAGCCCGCGGATCTCAGAAACAATAACGATCCTTGCTGTCTGTTGCGCGAACCATTACCTATATATATATGTATATGCAAGCAGCAGGGATACATCATATCCATATGCATACGCGAAATATCGTATGTGTGTGTGTGTGTGTGTCTTGTGTGTGCTGGATGCAAGTCCGGGGTCGGGGCGATGACAGGAAAAGAGAGATGGAGAAAAGAGCCTCGGGGGGCCCTCTCGCGGGGCCCGGGGAACGCCCCCTTCCAACATTAAATGCCGTATTAATGCCGACCACGGTCTTCTCAAACGCCTGCCCTTCCTCATCCACGTAACGGCGTACGTGATCATATATGTATATGTGTATATGTATAAAATGTATATGTATATAAAAGTGTCTATACACACCCTATAGGGAGAAAGGTGTATATAGGGGTATATACCAAGCTCGAGAGCCTGGTCCATCTCGTCCTTTTTTCAGAATGCAATTTATCTCTTTATCAGAGAGAATCGACGAAGACACCGCGAGGCAGCATCCAGAGGACCCAACGAGCTGAAGAGAAAGAGAGAGAGAGAGAGAGAGAGAGAGAGAGAGAGAGAGAGAGAAAGAGAGCGAGAGTGCAAGCCCAATGAGCAATCGTACGCATTTTGTGTATATGCAATAAATTAGATACATTTAAATGATATGCATAATGTGATCTTCGTAATGTTTAATCATAAAACTATTTTCCTTTCTGCTCACCCATATGTAGCTATTTTTTCATAAATTGATTCTGAAGATTTCAATGCCAGAGCACTGAAATCAGTGTCAAGCGATGATAAATTGTGTTTTGGACCCCAACGAGAAAAGAAAAATTACGTTTGATCACATATTATAATTGTATCCTTCTGGCGGAAAAATAAATTAGCTGAAAATATTCCGAAAAGTTCGAAAATCTCGTGCTTATAGATTGGATAAAATTGATGCAGCGATTTCGGTTTTCAAGTATACTTTGAATTTTTTTGTTAAAAATGATTCAGCTTGACCAATTTTTCAGACAACATATAATAGTCCGTTTTTGGGAGAAAATTCAAAATGGAGTGTACTTTTGGCTCTGAGTTTCAAGAGAATCGAAAGATAAGGGGTTCAGATTTTGCATTTATTTCTTTATCATTGAACGTAGAAATAACGTTTTACTTCTGGTTATATGACGATGATTTTCGATGAGAGATAGATTTATACACGTTGTACGATCGATCATGCAGACACGACTGCGAGAATTATAGTACAGGATTTGTAAGTCCAAGTGAGGGAGGTGGAACGGCTATAAACTCCAATGAGTATACTATAGTGGGTGCATTCATATATATAGTCAGTCGGCAGAATCGTATTAGAGGACACGCACCCGTGTGTCGCCTCAGGCGACACATGGGATCAGCACACGACATATAATATTACTCTGTGTTACAGCCACCTCCCGTACAATATTAAAAAAAAAAAAAAAAAGATTCGCGGTGTGATCGCAATCTGTGATACAAACACGTTTTGTATAGTATATCGATGGTTCAACTTCAAAGGGGCATGCGGAGCGACGTTTTAACAAAGCGAGAGGACTCCCTTTTGATTTTGAACCATCATCGATGTATAAGCCGAGGTATTTCGTGCTTGTTCTACAGCGATTACATGGGACGTTTTTATACGTGATCGTCGGCTGCAGAGGTCAATCGAGCCGGAAGGAGAGAGAGAGAGGTTTCATGTTCGAGAGCTTCGTCGTCGTCATCGTCGTGGACTTCGTTCTTCCTCCCCGTTGAAGATTGAAAATTGTCTTGCATATATTGGGCTCTTGTATTATCGGGGTTCGAGGGAGGATATAGCTCGAGGGAGACTTGTCCGCTGTATCTAACTCTCATCATCTTCGACGTTTTGCAAACGGACAGTTGAAAAGAGAGAATAGTTGTCATTTGGAACAGCTGATGGGGATGGTACTTCGATACCGCGCGTACGAGTTTTCAAGCTTGAAGAATTTTAGATTCGGACTATCCAGTGTGAACAAAAATATGAGCCACAGGGAACAAACATATGCTCGGTATATTGAGCTATAAAAAGAATCGTTATGAAATATTTCGGATCTTATAAAATATCGAATTGATTGAAATTAAATAAAAATCAATAGTTAACATTGAAGATTTTATGGATTTTTACACAGTTTTATACTTTGTCCTGAACACAGAGACGAATTGCCGCTGGCGAGGAGAGGCTATATATGTACTATATACTAGCGTTTTTTCTTTTCTCGTTATCTTCGCGTATATATCTGGCGATTACTCGCCGTAGGGGGAGACGATTCGATCTTACGGGCAGTTTGATTCTCGGCAAGATTATACTGTCCTCGATTCGCAAATTTTCCATATTCACTTAACACTTCACTAGCTATAAGCGCTTGGCTCGTCGTTTTTTTTTCTTCTTTTTCCGACGAAAAAGTGTATACGATCGGACCGATACCGAGAGCTTACAGCAGGGCACGAAATCGTTCGAGCGAATGAGTTCCAATAAATTATATCATTCTCGCACTATCGAGGCTACGTGATTTTCGGATTTTCTTTTTTTTTTTTTTTTGAAAAATTAACGCTATAGGGACACTATATTGTGTCCGTATCGTTCAATGTAGAATAGGTTTGTCGAACAAACGATGAACAATGACTATCTTTTTCATGGCGTGTCACTTTCAACTGCGTGGACAGACACGAAGGTACACCGAGGACAGCACACCATTATTGTTCCCTCGGGCACATGGTAAACTAACTTATACTACAGTTGCATATAAGGGATGTCAAGGGAGAAAAAAGACGATAAAAAAGCTACCCGTAGGAAAATTAATCTTTTTTATACTACACACACATCTGCTGAGAGAATCGCTTCGATGTACATATTTTTCCGATCAAATCTGATCTACGTAGATCTGAATTTTGGGAAATCGTGTAGATCTATACCGATATCTCCATATATAATTTGCATAGATTTGCTTAGATCTGCATAGATCTAACGGAGATTCAGGTATAGATCTAATTGAGATCTAGATAAATCTACGTTTTACCGAAATTTCGAACTACGTAGATCCCCGAGTCGAAATTTTGTCCCTACATTAAACCTTTAGATAATAAACAAGACCTTATTAGGTGCTTTTTGGTTCGCAAGCCCTATTTAGAACCTGATAGTTATATTTAGAACCTGATCTTTTTAATTATTTGTATCTCTTGTGATCCTTTTGACGTCCTATACTATAACGTATTCTGGTGCTGCTCTCTCACGTTAGAGCTTATTTAAAGTCTTTAGGTCCTCGAAAAGTACGATAGTATAATAAGGATGTGTATATATATGTATATATATATGATATAAATATATTCCCGAGTCGAAGTTTTGGTCCTACGGTAGGCCTGCAATGTCCTACGTTCAGTAGGATGTATTAGAACCTACAGAGGACTTCTCTGGTGCTAATAGATATATTCTAAACTATTTTTTTCCGGGCACACACGTTGAACAAAATTTTTATTGTTTCCCAAACGTTGAATATCACCATGTGCGGGATACAAATAGCGCGAAGGAATAGAAAATAGTTGAAACTGTGCATGCCACGAAAAAAAAGTTGATTGTATCTGCAATTTTAAATGATATCGAGTTTCTGGATCAATGCTCGTATCTCATGACCACTCTCATAAGAGCACCGAAGAATCGGGAAACGCGAATGATTCAGGTATCGACACGGGTTTTTCACAGTTTCCCCGTGCCCTTGTACGAATATTATACAATAGGGATATAGCCAGCTGAGTCCTCAATAGGTCATACGCGACAGGGGAGAAAAAACTCAAGCTCCAGCTCAAAAGCTCGAGCTTTGTATGAAGAAATCGTCACATCCACGATATTTGAGGGTAAATTAAAAAAAAACTTTCTAAAATATTTATGAGGTCCCTTATAACGTGTGGTACGAGTCCCAATTGTAATTTTTAACTGGGTTTTGTATTTTTTTTTTTTTTTGGTAAATAATTAAACGCTTACCTTCACAAGTTTCTCCCGTATTTCCCACGAGAATATTCCAGGATTGTCGCGTTTAAGTTCCTCGATTCTCGACTCCACCTCGGGTGTAGCGACACGCGGTTTGCTGCCCCCTATCACGCCGGGCCTTATCGAGCCCGTTTCCGAATATCTGTTCAATATTTTCGAGACGCATCCGTGTGATACCCTCAATTGTCGCGATATGACGCAGGGCCTTACACCGGCAGCTGCCATCTCGACGATCTTTAGCCTTATCACATTTGGCAAGGGTCGTCCGTTTATGAATACACCACCCAACTGATTCATACGTCCTTGTCCTGCGTTAAAAACGTATGAAATAAGTTTATCGATCTTCTTGTGTTTAGATTTGATCAGAAAAGTCACGAAATCATTTCGCCATGTTTATATATATTGTTATGAACATGGAGAGTAGCCTAATAAAATACACAGGATAGAAGAAACGACAAGCGAGCTCGTCATTGACAGAACTGACGAACTGACGATCGAACCTTGAGTTGTTTAGGAGTCTCGGGATAAACGTCATGATGTGCGGCCGTACTATGATAAGCGATCAGGGATCATATTGTAATTAATAAACCCGCCCCGAAAACAAATATCCGCGTTGTCATTTCGTTACATTGGTGTCAGAAGTGGGATTTAGAATACGCGAAACCAATAAAATTAAATTTAAAATGATCAATAAATAAATATCGAAATGACGTTCGCGATCGAATAAATTAATTTAAAAAAATGGAATAAAAATAAAAATAAAATCCGGGTTTCGATAACTCAATTGTAATAAAAAAAATTAAAAAAAAAAAGTAATTTGTTTCGGAAGATAAAAAAAAAAAAAGAAATTGTGATCTCCATGGCACATTCGTGAAAAAGGATCGTGAAAATACGAAGAATACAAAAATTGAGGCCTCGACGGCACTCTATAAACGGCAATAAGGACACCATAGGACGATGTAATAGAAGAATAATAAGGATTAGCTGAAAGAAAATTTGGAATTTGACGAATCCACGGATTCCTATATGACAGAACAAAGGATGTTACGACATTAAAGCTATGTATTTTGTCCTTAGGTCGTTAATTCACAATTTACTAAGATTGATATTTATGAAGAAAATTATACAAATCAAAGTTTACCAAAAGTAAGGTCTTGATGACCTGTTGATAGATAAGAAATCTTGCGAATGAATAACAGTTATTTATGAACAAAATTGAGGTCTTAACGGCACTCCCAGTAGCATTTACAATTGAGCGGTTATACAATTTGAAAAAGAATAAATTGACGTCTCGATGACGCCCTTCTACGAATAAGAATTCATAGGTGAAATCTAATCAACGGACTTCGGAGGAAGAGGTTATGCTCTTTCGGGTTATCTAGGACTGGATTTTCAGTGATTGATAAGGCACGTTGGCTTGGGCCATGAAATATTTGTTCTGGGCACCGGGAAATAGGGAGTAGGGGCTGCCTGACGGGCTTAGTGCCGAGGAGTCGCCATTTAATTTTTGTCTTGAAAAAGACTGTGATCAATTGCTGGGGTCAGAATTGATGGATAGGTTATATTTTTTTTTATTTCATTCCCGGATGGCTTGCAGAAAGAGAAAAGAGTTTTTGATGGGGAAATCCAGGTCCGAAAATATTCTCGGATAGTATGGCTGATTTTTTTGAAGTCCTTGTCAAGATTTACAAAGAAAATAAAGTTTCAAAAAGTAAATAAAATAAATACATCAATATAGTAAAATTAAAGTTATTTACATGGAGTTGTAGACGCTAGAAAGCCACCTTAAACAATTTTTACGTAGATTATATGCAATTGAAAATAATTAAATCATAGGTACATAATAGAAATAGACAGAATAAAAAAAAAATGAAATGGAGGAAAAATATTGGTGCGTACAGAAGTCTACGCTTTTATTTCATCTATTACAGATTTTCTTTGATCCCGAGTTCGGACCATTCCTGTCATATTTTGGTGATGGTTGGCATAAGAAGAGATTTACATGAGAGAAAGGAAGGAAAGAAGAAATTTGAAGATGAAAATTATTGAAGGAATGTGTTTATTTTAACTCGGGATATTGACAGATCAAGTAAAGGACGGTTAGAACAGTGATCATTTGGATATAGCATATAATTATTTAGCTTGTGAACACTGTCCTACCTCAGGTTTTTTTTGTCATGGTTTTCCCTGAGGACATGGACAAATGTCAGGACAGTGTAGGCTACGTATTTCAGATCGAGTTTAGAACGATGGACCATGACACATCATAGGGACATTTAGGCAGTTGTAGAGGCGGCAACTCCCAGGAGGAGAGAATTCTTAAATAGATAGTATATAGTTGTCGGGACGACAACTTTTTCGTAGGGGAGGATAGTGTTATGAACATGGAGAGTAGCCTAATAAAATACACAGGATAGAAGAAACGACAAGCGAGCTCGTCATTGACAGAACTGACGAACTGACGATCGAACCTTGAGTTGTTTAGGAGTCTCGGGATAAACGTCATGATGTGCGGCCGTACTATGATAAGCGATCAGGGATCATATTGTAATTAATAAACCCGCCCCGAAAACAAATATCCGCGTTGTCATTTCGTTACAATATATACGATTTATAGATTAATGTATGTATGGCCAAGGGTCTGAACATCATAAAAAGAAATATATTAGAGCTGTCCAATCAAGTTTCTGACCTTCAACGACATGTTTTACCTCCCCTATATGTTAAGTATTATGGTAGTCAAATGTCTGCTCTCTCTTATAAGTCAAGTTTCAGCCCTATATTCAATATAGGTTCTGATCCTCAATCAAGTTATGCTATATCGGACAAACCCTGGAACTTAACTTATGGAAGGTATATAGAGTGGAACAAGCAGACAATCGAGTGAATAAGCAATATTCCAAAGTGTATATAAGATCGATTTAATGATTTCATGATCTATCAAATAAATCATGAAAAGCTGCTCAATTAAATGATTATCGGTGTGTTACGAGCACTCACATTCCGGAGGATTTAAAATTTGTTCGAAATTGCTTTGGAATGGATATATGCGTAGAGCGAGAGGGAAAGAGAGAAATAATCAAAATAAAAGCAAGAGGGCCTGTAAACGGCGTAAAATTGGTGAAGTTAGTGTATGCTTATGGGGTAGGCGTGTTCGGTCATTTGCGGTGGGTCCGCGTGCTACACACTCAACCAGAAAAGCTCTTTTTCACTATCTTTCTCTCTCTCTCTCTCTCTTTCATCTCTGGAGACTAACGAGTATAAAGTCCGGATGGTTAGCCGAATTAGCCACCCTTTCTACGTGACACCACTGCAACCGTCGTATCATTGAAGATCCCGCGATATACACGGTATATTTTCGTTCTCCAGCATATACATGCCCTGCCTCATATATATATATATGTGTGTGTGTCGTGTGCATGTATGTATGCGCAGGAGACGGTCGCTGCAGAATACGTGTACATGTGACATAATTACTATGTTTATGAGATTTACGAAGCTCCACCGGTCATTCTATACCAATGGGAATCCACTACCCAATAATTACTGTAATCAACATTTTAAAAAGCGTCTCCTTGGTGTCTCGTTCACGTCTCTTCTGTCCATTCCCTTCCGACCATATACACACAAAAATGTGGAAATCATCTTTTTACCGGACAACGGGCACTAAAAAACGTGTAGCAATCTCGGTAGACTTGGAAATTTCTCGGTATAAGGAATTTTAGAAGAAAAAAGTCATTGCGTAAAGAATGTTAACATTTTTTTAGGGCTTTATAAATTGCATGTGACATTTTGCTAGAAGCAACAAATCACCGAGGGAGACGAATCTGTGAGTAAATATGTGAATTAATCCTTAACGAATAAAGGAATCGTATAGAAATTATCCTTAGAGCTTGAAATCTGTACATAGGGAATTTTAAAACGAAATTCCAGCGTATAGGGAATTTTTATAGGGACTCTTCTAGGGTTAGCGTTGCGTGAACCAACAAATCTCTAGTAGTAGGAATATATTTGACTATAAATGTGGAGATTAGCTTTGAGCCAGACAAAGGACGCTAGAATAGTAAAGTTCCCTGGATATGGAGGGTTTCAAAATTCTGAACGTTAGGAATGCATTAAAATATTCATTCTGTAGGGAACAAGGCAGGAATTTATTACCTGTGTAAAGAATTTGTAGAGTAAAATTCTTTATATGGAAAAATTCCATATATATAATTTAATTGTCTTAAAATGCATCTGTCGTTGTTTGGAGCTATAAATTCCCAGAAATTAAATAGTTCTGTACATATAGATATTGGAATCAACTGCTGAAAGACAAAAACCATTGGTAAAGCTCTCCCTATAAATGCGGAATAAATTTGAAAATCTATTCTATATACAGAGAGATCGCAAGGTTGAAATTTGTGTTGACATACAAATAGGAATTGATCCTCAGCGGATGAAAGACGCTATAGAATAGTGTTGAAATTTTCAATGAAATTCAAAAATTCCTTTTAAGGGGAATTTTGGCGAAAATTTTCCATAAAGGACGAAAGTGAATGATTCAGGAAATTTAAACATTACGTTAGAGTTGAAAATCGCATTTGACATTGCTGGATGCAATAATTCATCCAATATGAAAATTTTGCACCGTAAAAACCTATTCCTAAATCATTATCCTTTCGTAAGAACTCACATAAATGTATTTAGACTATACATGGAGATATATTCGTCAATGCACTCGTTAATGCACCGAGAGAGATGCAAGAGGTCGTGTCCGAAAATTATTCACGAAAAAAAAACATCTCGTCTTCAAAATTTCTTTTCGTTCAATGCTTCTTTGTGATTATGCATTCGCGTATTTGCACAATGCTCGCGGAACGCATCGTCTCTTCACTGGCTCGCGTCATTTTTCACGATCGTTCAAGCCACGTTATCCCTTTTTCTACTTGTTATCCACTATAATTACGTAAACGCGCAGCTTAAAGAAGGTAAAAAACAACAAAATTTTTATACGATACAGTTTAATAATGATGAAGCGAACCTTGATATGGATATCCTCCGTAAATAGGACGCATTCCTCCTGCACCGTCCATCGATCCGGATTCGTGATTCTCGGTGATAGCCAGCACGACGATAATTTCCAAACTCTTTGTATATATATGTGTGTATCTATAACTTACTTCTTCACTCACAAACTCGAAATTTTATTCTCCCATCAATCACTGGAGCGACGACGCGTTTACCGTCACTGTGCACTCCCGTTTTGCAGCAACCATGGACGGACCCTCGATTTTCTTTCAATTGTTCAAAGGAGTTCCAAACATAAAAAAAACATTATACACGAGGATGAAAAATTTGACAAAACGAAGAAACACGCGCAAGAAGTCCCGTTAAACCGGTGTCGCGAAAAACCTCTCGGGAGTGTCGCGCTTCACGGGGCTTCGATGGACCGGCGAATCACGAAGATACGATATGGATAACACGAGAGAGTGAGGGAGAGGGCCGATCGAGCAGGGATAAGAACGGAGTGAGAGGGAATGAAAAAGGAGAGAAAGGGAGAGAGAGAGAGAGAGAGAGAGAGAGAGAGAGAGACAGAGAGAGACAGAGAAAAGAGAGAAAAAGTCCACGAGACATAAGAGATCGCGTGGCTTTCGTTACGAGGGGTTTCACAGCAATAACTCGATTGTCAGAGTCGTTGGTGTGCGGAGGCTCTTCAGCTCTTTTGCTTCAACAGTCCGGGGGCTCTCTCTCCTCTTTCTCGCTGTTGATTTCGTTCCATGGATACGAAGCCGAGAGAACGAGCACGTCAGTTGAAGAAGAGCGAGGGCCCCGGGAGAGGGTTCCGGACAACCCGACCAAGGGATATCCCGTAGTTTTCAGCTCGAAGGGGCCTGACGATTGTCCGAAAAAAAACTCCCCGATGACGCGAAAGAGCCTCAAGAGGGGCCCCTCTTCCTGCAGTTTTACAGCTACGCCCTCGTACCTCGTGGTTGGCAAACGTTCAACCGTTGAATGGGAGTTTACCAAGAGAGTTCCCGCCTATGGTGAACGTTCTATGTGTATGGATTAAGGGGGGAACACCCAGCAACCATATCAGTCGTGATAGACACACATGCGTGTATATTTATGTATGCGTGTGCGCTTGGTAAGCCAGAAGAGTTGGTGGAAATTTGAACCGCAATTTTAGTTTTCGTATGTAATCATGCTCAGAAGAAAATAACGACGTGTACATTGGATTCAATATCGATGGCGTTTAGGTATACAGGCGTGCTGCTCTGACGATCTTATGGTCTGCAGCGTTCATTGTCCATTGATCAGATGGGTGACCGATTAGCCCCCTGTGCAGGCTGGCATATCGGATAGCCGAGCGGGAGATCATTTTTTTCTGAGGGATAGAGGTTCCTACTCGAGTTTATCTCGTACGAACTTCTCGGAATCGTTGAAAGCATCGCTTGTATCGGCCAGGTTTTCCGCAGTTTCCCTGTGCCCCTGGTGTAAATGCGGTACAGGATAGGAGCGTTGGGGTGCGATGCGACTGCAGACAGCACCCTAGGGGGAGAGGGGACTAGGAATGAAATGGAAATGAGGAATTAAGGGTGGGGGAGGTAAAATCCTAAAGAAGGTAGACGCAGTAATAATTCTAAATAACAATATAGATTGAGATCTATGGTGCATTTCATTCAGGGCGATGATACCGGTACCCAGAGTTTTCGAACGCGTATATACACGTTTCACGTGTTTGCCCATTTTTTTTGGACAAGATATGCTCATTCGTCGTGTCAAGAATTTAGGGCTAAAAGTTTCGAACACTATATGAAAAGAGCTCAACTGAGCGTTGAACTGATCACTTGACGCAATTCGTTCGCGTCTACGTTAGCCCTTTCCGATCCATTAACATCTTTTCCAGAACATCTTATCAATCGACCCAGAAGTCTTGGATTGATATTTTCACGCAATCATAGTGACTGTGGTTTTTATTCCCTACTGATTTTAAGATTATTGAAAGAGTATAATGGGGATGATTCAATTGCGTGAAAAACTAATTTGCTGGAGTGTCGGAGCTATTTGTATGATACACGTATAGATTCAGCGAACGAGGGTTGCGCGCACGCTCGCCTGTCATAAGGTATGATATACTGTGGTGTACGTGGACGTTTATACCCGAAGATTATTTACAGCTTTCGCAATGTCAGGAAGTAAAATCATGATGCAGTTATGATGGATGGTTGTAAATTTTACGAAAAAATCGTAAAATTTCCAGAGGAAGACACTTCGTGCAATACATACCTCTGATGTCGCGTGGAAAATTTCAACAAAAAATACTGCCATCATCCTTCCAGTGGGATTAATTATAAGTAGTCAATTACAAGTATAGGGGTAATTATAAGTATAGTCAAAGAAGAAAGTGCGAAAACATGAGTACATTAATTCATCGTAGTCGCTTTAATCCTCTAATTTCATTCCGTGTAACCTGTGGAATCCCTCAGTACTCTAAAGAAAACATTGATGTTCCGGCAGAAAGCTTTATTTTCTTTTCGACTTTTTTGCTCGCTAACAAATTTAAAACTTTCGAATGGCTTCCTTAATTTTTAAAAACAATGAGCGAACGAATCGTGACTCCGAGGAGAAATCTTCACAACATTGACGATATTTTCGTCTCATTTTAACGAGAAAAGGTCGCTATTGCTGTCCCGCGCGCATTGAAAACCCGAGAGGGAAAATTGCGTGAAAAGTTAACGCGCGCTTCTCTCGTTGCAACGGGGATAATCGTCAGAGCGAAAAGAATCGTCTCGCAGTACATTCGTATATATGTAGTTTTCGAGACTGTGTCTCGGAACGAGGAATATTTACAACGCTCGAGTCTGTCGTCCGGTGAGTAAAATCATAATGAATGTATGATGGCACGTTATAAATTTTATGACGGTCTTGGCTCTCTTGTATAAAAGTATGTACAATTTATATGTATGTATGTATACTGTACTAACTATACAGGGTGTTGGTGGCTGTGTCTGCATGGGTCTCGGCCCAGAAGAGACAGGAGCAGGCGCTTATAGCGCTATACGATCAGCGTAGCGCTGAACTAACACACTGCAGGAAAGTTGTAAATCTTTTTGCCGCCTGCGCGAACTTCGGGACGCCACCGCTGCGAGAACGGTAGCGTAGCGGAAGAAGACGAAAGCGCGCGGTCACTGAGACAGTACAACGTGATAGAGAGAGAGAGTCAGCGTGAGAGAGAAGTAAAGAGACAAAAAAAAAATGGCAGTGCGGGAGCGAGAGAGGTAGAAAAGGCAGGTCGAAAGTTAAGAACAAGTTGGTCCGAGGAAGCTGCGGGAGGTCCTTTCTCGTCCGCACGGGACAACCACTTGCACACAAATACCTCTACTGCAGCTTATGAAGCGACCTGCAAACGATGACTTGCTAGACATGATCTATGCGATCAGGAGAATTGTCTTATTTTACAGAAAATAAAGATTCTTTTCATGATTATTAATATTTCGCACAGCAGCTCCTGGTTCGTGCAACCGATCTGAGTTTTAGGCCAGGTCCCCTGTTCTGAGATAATATTTTTCACGTGTCACCAGTCAAAAACATTGCGATTGACCTTCGGACCTCTGAGAACCAATCATATTGGTGAAAAATGGAGATGAGACATGATTCGTGTCCCAGAAGAGAGTCCCAGAATAATTTCAAAGGATCCATAAAAGTGATGTCAATATCTTTTGGGATTCGTTTTTGCAATACCTCACGTAATTTCCAAGTTTTCACGATACAATTGAATCCTTCTTTTGGGAGCAATACAAGCCCCGATGAGTCTTTTTTCCATGCGTAACTCAAGACCTATTCACGCTTGGTGGTAATATACTAGACGGCATGGAAAGACATTGAGCGATTTGATGTTCTAGTTGCCAATAGTTTCACAATAATTTCGTGATGAAGTTAACGAATTGCTGCTGGAGTATGTTACCAGAACTAGACAGTAATGCGCTGAACATGTCGAATCAATTGGAAACCATTTGATTTTCTTAATTTTCCACGTGTATATTTGAGGATTATCTTACATAGGTGCGGGTTACGAAAATCGTTATAAGTTGCTATAAAAAGTACCTGACCATATACTCGCCCAATTGATAAAAAGTTGTAAGGCATATATATAACCCAAAAGATCCTGCTTGTTCAAAATATCGTCAGTCAAATCGCCATACCTCATCATGTTAAAGCATCTGGATAGATAACCAGTGAACAAAAAATGCTACCTGGCCATAGGAGATCAGACGAGTTTAAGAAACCCCGGGAGTTGAAAAGCGGAGAGCCTGTGGACTGTCTTCTTTTTTTCACGTGAACAATGCGAAGTCCGATGGTGGTAGGCTACAAATATTGTGCTGGTCCAGGTCGAGGTGAGGATTGGAAAGAGATTTACAATCCAGTTTTCTCTATGCTATTCTTCGGGCTTGTGTTCTGCCTTCGACACAGAGTGTCGTCTCGTGCTATGTATACATCAATGCATATATACGTACTCTGTACATTGAATTTACACTTCAGGAGTGAGATATAAAGGTTGCTGGACCTTGCTATGAGACCCCCGTCGAAGCAACCCCCCGCCGAGAACTGTAAACTCAATTTCGCGTAAAGTTCCAATAGATTATTTTTCGCTACGGGACTCGTTTGAGCTGGCTGTGCTGTTCAATGTGTGGACATACCGAGTCCGGAAGCACGTGGTGATACGCGATGGTCATCACGTTGCGGAGCTACTGCGAGAATCCCGTTTAAACCAGTCACCGTTACCCGAAACAAGGCCGCGTGGCCCTTCCAGCATCGTTATATACCTACGTCTTTAAGGGATCTCGTCATGGTCTAATCGGTTTTGGGTTCTTTTTTTTTTTATATCGATAGGCAGTAAAAAATGTAGGTACATTCCAGATGTTTTTGTCCATTATTGACCCTCTCGGTACGAGCTTTTTTTTCGTAGGTATAACCTCTATTAATAGAGAGTTTAAGCTCAGCCCTTTATATAGTACCGGGGAAAACAGCCGCAAAATGATCAGCTCGAATTTCACGAAAATGGTTTTTGTTGTATGGAAATCCCAGATCTCATAAACCGTTAGACGGATGACAGGTTTTGGCAGCGTTTTCGCCATTCGCTTGTCGAAATTGACACGAAAATAGTGGGAATCTAGCTAAAACTTTAGATTAAATTTTTCCGAATAATAATTTTTTTTTTGTGCAAAACTAAATAAAATTATTTTGCAATTACGGGACAATTACTGTAAAAAAAAGTATTAAATTGATGATGGAAACGAATGTGTCTCATCCAATTTATTCGAATCTCAAATCGTTCAATATAATTTCAATCAATTGTCCGAAGGTTTAATTTTTTTTTTGTTAAATCGACGAAAAATGAAGCGGATATTTCTACTCTCCATAAAAGTGCGAGGACCGACATACCTGCTTTGAGCGGTAACGAACCGATGTGACGCGCAAAATTTTCATTTTTCGCGCACCCTTAATACTTAATAATGTATTAATGTAGACGTTATTCAAGAATAACTATATATATATATAGCAACGTGACGCTTCGTCGCGCATAGTGCGCGTTCCGCAATGCACGGCGTGTCATCCCCCTGTGAAAGAAGTGTTGCGAAGTCGTTTTAGTTCCGTGTAACTTTTTTCTTCTTCGCGCATATCCCATAGCTTCGTCTTTTCGGGCAGTTGCCCGAATAATTCTGTGTGTCCAACGAGCACGTGGTCTCTGGTAGACAACGCGGCCACGACCAAGGGTCTAAATATTTTCGTCCACGGCCATTTTTCATGCCATATATATTGTCTACAAGACGAGAAATTGCCGTGACGATGGAGTGGGGGGGTCTCAGGACTCGGAATCAGATTGGCCGGGACAAGGTGAAAGTTTCTCGTTGATTGGCTGGAGAATCAAAGTTACATCGGAAAGAACGAGTATCAATATTAAGGAGCAGTCCATTCTCGTTTCGTATAAAACTGGAAATATAATGTTTTTTTTTTTTTATTTCAGCCAAAATTTGGATGGTAGAAGGACTCAATAAGAATTCTATAATTTTATTTAAAGTTTTTTTGAACATCTGTATGGAGATTTTTGTTAATAAAATTTTAGGGATTTATTAAATATTTCTCGGTTCGATCTGATTGTCGAATCCACGATTCACCAGTAATGTCATTTTTGCATTATTCTTCTCGCGACTTATGTGTTCGTTAGAACAATGTGTTTTTTTTTTTTTTTTAATCAATTTCGATCAGGCTTTCCCTTTTCCACCAGGTGGACACCTCAATCCCTGAGCAATATAGTGTAGTCCAATCTGCAAAAGTTAGTCATTTCATTCAGTTAATGACTCACAACGAAAAACCTTATAGACGCCAGAAAGTAATACGACACACACACTGCGGAAAAAGGAGCATATATATATTTTTTTTCTTCAAATTTTCACAGCAATCAAGATAATTTGGGGTCATTGTTTTCTCTGATTAATCGCATCGTCATTATGCACCGTATAATTATATGCAACTGTTCGAAGCACCCAAAACTATGGCACCGACCGCTGAAAGTTACAAGGGCGTATCCCAAATCACTCAACATGTTAAATTATACGCTCTTTTCGATTTCTTTTTTGCTTTTGCTACCAATCGATACAACGAAGAAAATGAGCTCTCCACTCGAGGGGTCGGGAGGAGATTTGAAAAATTTCTAAATAATTGGAAAATATTTCGTCTATGCTCTGATGGGAAGAGGTATTCTCTACTGCCCGTCCTTGCCGACGTGCCTATAGCGTGTGCAAGGACTATGGGGCTCCGAGGAATTAAAATGAAATTAAAAAAAAGACTCTCTCTCTCTCTCTCTCTCTCTCTCCCTTATGGTCCACTCTGTCCGCGATTCCCGCGGGGTTCTCGCGCTCGAGCGCATCTTAGGCACATATAGAGAATTTTTTTCTCCCCCTCGTCCCCCATATGCTTCTACTATAAACAGTCGCATTAAAAATTCTAATGGACCCTAACGCCGCCCCGATTCTCACCTAGTTTAACATAACAACGACACATCGGCCATTACTCAAAACACGACCGCGACCGATCTCTTTCACTTTTTTTTTTTTTCTTTCCCTTTCCCCTTCGTCTTTGAGGAAAAAAAGAAACCCCCTCGGCTTCTTCACGGGTTTCTCCAAAACTCTTCCAATGCACGACGAGTTGCTCTGCTCTTCATACTAGACTTTTACATGCGTATATATACATATATTCAATAATGTATATACATTTTTTTCGAGAGTCAGTGTGAGGTCTTCCAGAGTTCTCTATATGCTGTCTCTTGCCGCCCCCGAGGCGCCTTTGACAACGACTGATGCCCGGTTATCTTTCATCAAGATTTATCGGGGACTTGGACTAATTGCCCCTTTTAATAGAATATATTTTTTTTTTTCTTTCATACTTGCGCGATCACTTTGAGAAACGAGAAAAAACACAGGCTCTCGTATGTGACGTGTGTGGATGTGTCCGCTGTGGTTTTTCGACACTGGCCCAAAAGGTATATATACGCATTAGCAAGCGAGAAAAGTTTCGTCTATCTCGATGCACCGCGTGAGATTTGTGTTCCTCATATCTTGCTCCTGATGGAATGTATTTTCATACATATATCTATATAAATCTATACGTAAAGATTAATAATTTTAATTATTACTATTATTATTTTTACGTAAAGGGGAAATTTTGGGGAAGAAAGAAATAATTAATACGATGATCATCCATCGTCCCACACCTGACTCTGTTGTACTTTTCGGAATTCCGTGACGTTCGCAGTCATATATCCTCTCTGGTTCTTCACACATTTCAACTTTCGTGACTGTTTTTCATTCTCTCTTCCCATTCTCTTTTTCTCTCCGCAGATCGAAATTTTGCCTCAAGCCACATATAGCCACAGATCTCGCAACAAACATTTCCATATTTACGTAATTCCGTCGTATTTCTTCTTTTGTTCATTTCTTTGTTCCGCGAAAACCCAATATCCTTTTCTCCCTCTGCTGCTGGTCTTTCGGAAAAGGCTTTTCTCGTTAGCCCGTGGAGAATATATGAGTGCTTTGTAACTTTTATTTCGAGTACAATGCCCGGATTGACGTTTCGAGAGTATAGAAGAATTGGTGCGAATTTAAATCAGGCAGGTGAATATGGGCCACTTGCACTTTGTTAGGATCTCAAAAGTGGATTCACCTTCAGGCGCGTGACTAATTTGTATTTTTTGTAGAAGAATTTTCATTACGACCGTGTCTTGGTAACCCGGTTACCGGTACGTTTTGGTAGCGAAATATAAAAATACTATTTGATCGATTGAAAAAGTTTTTGAGTTTCGATTGTCCACCCGAGATGAACGATCTTCCAGTTGGATCAAGGGCTCTTTTGGTGAGTTTACAGAATGTGTTACTACTACCGATTGCGGTGAAAGACCATCGAGTTGGCGCGGAGAGAGAGAGAGCAGAAGTTGCAAATCGTAGACAACTGGCAGATCGATCGATCGACGATGAAGATTTTTATGACTCTCATCACTTCTCGCTTGGACCATATTTGATGCCGTCCATATAATTCAGTAGCCCCATAATCAACCGAAAGTCGAAAAATGCACACGCTGTTTTGGGCAAATCTTTTAGCATTTAGGAAGCTCTTATTAGAACTATATAGATATTGTATACCGTGTGGGGGTCAGAAATTATGTTATTTATGGATGGATTTTGTCACCGAAAAACGAGCAAAACGTAAGACGTGTACCCATTGAAAAAATCTGAACTTTGTCGGCGCCATTCCGAATAAAATGGACAATTGATTCGTCTACTCGTGTGGTTCATTTTTTTTCTTTCAGCTGAATATAACGATACTGAAATGGTGGTTGAAAGTTTAACCGATTTCTCTGTACATACAGCGCGAAGGTTTTTCCTTTTCCGACCGCAAACACCGACAGCCTAACACTCCTCATCGGAATACAGCTTAGGCGTATCTCATTAGACTTACAAATGACCGAAATATTCTTTCTGATTGCCTCATTGAGCCTCGTGAACGAGCATCTCCTTTGCATAACTTTGGAACTTGCTCGGAACTGTGGGGCCACCCGTGTGCATATTCGAGAGGACTAAAAGGAAAGTGTCGTGATGCGTATAAGACACGTTTCCTCGACGAATAGACCAACACGTCTTAACATCTGTTGAGGCTGTGAATCGTTTCTGTAAAGAAATCGATTTAAATTAACGATTTATCGATGTCTCGATACATTCTTGCTAAAGTGATTTTGTTTTACAAGATGAGACTTATGAGATAATTAAATCACTCCGTTGGGGAGGGGGGCATAAACAAATGAAAAATATGGCTCAAAACAGTGAGGAATGAAAATAGGCTCATTTTATCCAGAAGGCAAAGAAAAAAAATAGTATAAGATATATGATAGGTATTTGGCTAGGGTCGAACATTGATGAAGTATGAATGAAATGTTCCATACATAGGTATCGGTAGCCGACCAGCGAAGCATTTAATATGTGGTCAGGAGTTTTCGGGTAATTATGATGAATCCTTCTGTTTGCTGTGTTCTACACCCGTGGTGCGTCAATGTTTTTTTCCTCGCCTCACGCATACCTTACGTTAGTGCCTTTTCGAGTGACTCTCTGTGATAGTTTCGAGGCACCTGCGCATTAACAACTAAGACAGGCGGGTAAGGAATGGTTTTTTTCGTCCATTGTCGCATATGACAAAAGCACAAACAGTGCACAGTCCAGGTTAATTGTGACGATTTTTTTGTCTCCTTTTTTTGCCTTTCCGTTCGGGAGATAAAAATTTCTGACGTAGATCTCAATCGCTCCTTGTAAAATGTGCGAGCAATGTGGGAAATTTATGAATATTTTAGGGATGATCAAAGATTTCTCAGTGCAATCGAAGATTAATCGAAGATTAATCGATGGTAAAGATTCAGAGGTAATTAGACGAATAAAGACCAATCTCCAGTGACAACATTTTTTTTCTTACAGATTGAATTTAAATGCCAATGGCTATTGGAGGATAAAATTTGTAGGTTCGATCTCTTCATTGACGTTAAATGGTACCAGCACATCTCAACACATAAATATGGCCCTATCTTGTGTTTAAATACTCAGAAAAATGTGCTATTTATTGCCATTGAGTAAAGTCATTCAATTTCCACCGCTTCAGACCCCATGGAAAACAAGGATTTTTTTTTTTATTACGAACAATGTATAACCATTCATTTCACCCTATATGCACAAGCAATGACAACTCATCAATAATGGCTTCATGGACATTTGATCTTAGGCATAAATTTCAGTAATGAAAATTCGATGACATTTTTTTAATGGTATCTCAACAGTTGAAAATGAAAGTTAATTATATTTTTTAAATCTTCGAATTTTCTTATATCATATATATTGTGATTACAGAAACTGAATTATTTACATTCAACGAGTCCTGCATTTTTACAAATCCAGATTAGTTCTGATACAAATTTCTCGCTCTCTAAAATAACCATCGGTGATTCCCTTTTCATCAATTTGTTTCAAGCACTGTTCCATCTTTGGCGGGTTATAGCTGCTATCGTGACGTCGTAACAGTTGTACAGAAAATGAGATTTTTACGCGCTAGGGACACGGAGAGTGGAGGCTCATTTCGTAAATCCGAGGCGTCACATAATTTACGTGAAATTTGGCAATGAGCTCTTTGCTGGGTAGTCGCGAGCATCAGAGAACTCTCGAAGAGAAGGAGAATAAGAGAGAGAGAGAGAGAGAGAGAGAGAGAGAGAGAGAGAGAGAGAGAGAGAGAGAGCGAGAGAGAGAGAGAGAGAGAGAGAGGTAGAGAAAGACAGAGCGAGGCACGGCAAGCCAAAAGAGCGGCACCTTTGAAGGAATTAGTCTTATTGGGCACAAAATTGGAACAGAGGCCTCCTGACCCTGCGCATAGAGGCCTCCACGAAGAATATATATGTGGAGTAAAAGAGGCCCCGAAGAGTCTCTCGTCTGCTCTGCCTTGCGCTTTCAGCTCCTTCTCTTTCTCTCTCTCTTTTTAGGCCTCACTTGCTCTTACTTCCTCCCTCTCTCCCATAACGACCTGAATTATGTTCATACCCCTGCGCATATAGTCAGAGGCCCCTCATAGTTTGCGGACCCACGCAGCACGAGCCCCCACACGAAGTTTTTCCTTTCGACGATCCATTTCGATCCAACGAGGAGAAAATTTCATCCTCTAACAAAAAAAAAACCCCGAAAAGCCACAGATCGACAAGCTCGCTACTTGTATATTAGTTGATGGATAATCTGGATCAACGAATCTGGACTAAAAAATTGTTGTTTGTAGATTTCGTAAACGTCAATTTGTCGTTTCATTGAATTCAATTGGTGTGTGGCGTTCAAAGTTTGGCAAATTTGCGTGAATCTTTTTTGTCAACATCACATTGACTATGACAATTCGATCGTTCGCTATAGAATCCTAAATGCGTTTTTTGCAGCTTTATTGCGGAAAAAAAGATTGATTTAAGCAACTTTTTTCTCAGTTTCCTCATCACGAAACTCTTTTGTGACCGCGCGGTATCGGCCAAGTTTGTGGTCCCCGGGACGATTTAGTTCTGTTTTTTTTTTTTTTTTATCGTTCAAGATATTCATTCGCTGAGCAGTTTTTCGCTTGTGACTATTTGTTAGCTGACACATCAAAGTTTTTGCCGATTCAAAAGGTTTCCGTAGAGTATTCGCACTCCAACAGAGATATTAGAGGTTGCCCTTATAGGTGACCGCGGTAAATGACCATTTTCCCCCTGTATATTATTCTCGCGAGTCGGACACGCGCGTAAGATTTTCGCTAGCCAGCGCGAGGCCATATAACGAAAGAAGAGGAATCCCCCCCCGATGAGATTCGCAAGTATACACGCGTAATGGGTATTGGCTCTGTGCGTAACTTACTTCGCGTAAGATATGTAGTGACCCTTGACATCGAGGCGTTGCGGATCTTTACTCTCTATATAGCAGTTGGATATATATATATATATGTATGCTTTTGTGTTCAGCAGGAGCAACCACGCACAGCATATCCGTGTCAAAGAAACCGATGATCTTTCCTCTCGCTGGTCTCGAGGCAATTGCAGTATATATGCCTGCATCGACTCGCGGCATTCCAATGCCAAGTGGGCGCAAAGTCAGCGAAAACGTATTATCATCGTTGTTTACTGTATACAGTATTACTTTCGACTTTTGACTCGGCTATTCTCTGTCTTTTATTTCAATAGGAAATTGCCCACGTCTACCGCACGCCTGCTGGACGAAATAACGAAAGAAAAATAGAGAATACACAAATATGCGGATGATTTTCCGATATTTTTTTCACCATGCTTGACAATTTTTTTCAAACCAAATAACTCCGCACATATCTTCGAGTGAGTGCCCCAAGTGTCATTATTCTTTCATTCGTTTCCGTAGTTCAGTCATTCTAGCCATTTTTTTCTGTAATCTTCTGCAGAATTTATTTTGCTTTTGGAAAAGATACAGGGTTGCCCCCCTGAGTGTAAATTCAAATTGGCAGGACGCGGGGAGTCGAGCTTCAGCCGCTATATCTTGGAAAACACACGTTTTATAAAATATCTCGCGAACCGTGCATCGTACGATAAAAATATTGGAGACTTTTTTTATAGACAATGAAATTCTCTACAACTTTTATTTACAATTTTTTCCTGTATAGTGCATGGTTTTTTTCATAGAGCGGCAAACTTCTCTAAACATGGTTATTGCTAAATATATAGTTTACGGTTGATGTAATAGTAAAAATGGGTTATGTTTGGAAAAGTTTGCCGCACTAGAAATAAAAAATCATGTACTATGCATGAAAAAGTTTCAGATGAAAGTTGTAGAGAATTATCTTATCTACAAAACGGTCTTCTACTATTTTTTTCGTACGATGCACAGTTCACGAGATATTTGATAAAACGTGTTTTCCAAAACGACGGCTGAAGCTCTACCACTCGCGTGAATTTAAACTCAGGGGACAGGGACACCCCTGAACCTTTTTCAAAAGCAAAATCAATTCTGTAGAAGATTGCATTATGAACCTATACTTTTTTTTACTAGAATGACTGGACTATACTGATGGGGTTTCTTTTCATACCCAGACTGACAATGAGAGTCTTTCATCGTTGCGGCAGGGCATTTTTGAAAATGTCTTTTGGTTTCGATCGAAGCCATCTTCGTAGGAGCTATCGATATTTGGACGTTTTGGTTCGTTTGTGAATTTAATTCTGAAGAAATCAACATCGCAGGTCGAAAGATTGGAGAACTGAGTCTCTATCTGTGAGTCTCGATATTTGTTTGAAAAGAGATGAATGCTCCAGATCACCTCAATATTTGACGACTAAAATCTGCGATATGGGCGAAAAGAAAATCTTGAAATGCTCTTTGGGTCGATACGAAATTACGATCAAAGTTTCGTTGTAAAGAAAAATGTTCGGGATATATTGCACGATGAAAAAAAAAAAAAAATTAACATGAATCATATACATTGGAGAGGTCTTTAACAATAAAATATACGTAAGTCGGTAGTAGCCGCATGATTGTTGTGGAATAGCATAATTCGGCATATCGGCGTATATATATGCACGCTGCACAAGGGTACGCGGATAATGGTGTCGGAGCGAACCGACAAAGGAGTTTATTTAAATAACTCGAGGGGGTCACAGTTAGGGCGATATATTTATATACATGCAGCAGATATATAGGTGAGCAACAGCCCGTTCTAAAATGGCCGTACGTGCGAGAGCGATATTATTTGAGTGCCGTACGCTCTCTGGTCGCTCTTTCACACTCGTTCGCTATACTACTTCCCGTATCGCGAGAAGTGCTGCGCAAATCTCTCGCGGGCTATACGGTCCATGTACGGTAGTTTATATATGTTATGGTTCTCTTTATGCGGTTCGTCACATGAGCTGGGAAAACGAATCGTGATTGAACAGTTCGGATAATAAATTACCAGAAATTGACGTGTATCCGATATATGTTAGTAGATATTACTTGGCAAACCATCCCTGTCACTTTTCACGGCAAATTTTGTGGCTAAATGTTAAAATATTCCCATAAAAATATCCCCAGTATATTGAATAATAACATCGTAACAATATTAATAATATTATATTGGAATAATGTTATATTAAGGAGGTACGACTAGTATGAAGAATCCAACTGACGGACTTGAAATTTTTATATGTTTTTGCCGAATACTTTATGCGCCTATTGCCAAAATTTGAGCTATATTGACCGTTTAGTTTATTCGTAATAAAATTGCAAAGTCGAGCAGTTTGAGTTACTAAAGCACGTCGTCTTATGGAGACGGTTAACCGGAAGTGCTGTGATCACGGTTTTGCTGCTCACGTATCCAACTACACCCGTTGAAAAACTGAAACTTGATAGATTAGATATAATAGATATTGTAAAAAATTGAAAAATTACTCTTCACCGTGTAGTTCTGGCACTACATCATAAAAAAGTTTCAATTTCCGGTTGTAAATGGTCAGAACGATCAAATAGCACCCACAGACTTAGCAACGTCGCGAGTAACAGCTGATGGGTTTCGGCAAACATAACCTAGCTTTGTTTTGATGTTAGCAACGAAGATAGAGTCATCTTCGTTGGTCACGTATACCAACTTATAGCATCGCCAATGCGACGTTGCCAAGTGTTTACTTCAAATTCCATCATGTTATTTATGGAGTTTTATTATTTATCACGTATCAATTATATGTATAATTATCATTCTACCGATCATATTAATTCCACTGAGGTAATTCAAGTCTATTTTAATAGGTTTTCGGCTGATTTTTTAAAATGTTTTTTAGTCCGTTTTTGTGGTAGACATGTCATTATTATTATGATGGAGACTACTATCGAGTCGTTGACAATCTAATTTTTCAGTTTTTATTAGTTCATGCGCAATAAATTAATCATTTACCACAAAATTTCTCACATTATAATCGATAATATGAATAATCAATGCAAATAAACATAAATCAGAACAGCTGTGGGTAAAATGAATTTAGACTTTTTTTTGACTCCAAAGAACTAGTCGTACCTTCTTAAAACGTTGAATTTTTCGCAATAAGATACAATTGGATACCAATTAACGGCAATAATACTATTGAAATATTATTTAATTTACACGTATTAATTATGATTTAAAAATCGATAAAGTGCAGGTCGATTCGACACACTCACATAGTCACTCGCACTAATTCACACAGCCACTCACAGAATTAATACTATTATAATATTAACCCTCGTCAGCTATAACGATGTTTTGAGCAACCGTTAAAGCTGACACGATGGGTCTTTGCTTATATTTCACAATTTTAAAACTTTTAAAGCAATCTGAAAAAATTCATGGGCCTTTTTTGAATCTTTAACTAAATGATAATAATTTGTACCACCCGAAAAAAGAAATTTTTAATAACAATTTCATGCAAAATATGGAGACGGACAGGCATTTGGCCCGGACACGAATGACCCATCGTTAGCGTTCGAGGGTTAATATTATCACATTGGTATAATCGTCACACTGGATATTTTTCGATGTGTCACTAAATCTTGATTAAAATTATATGAAGTGCCGCTATACAAACTAAACTGATCGGCGATTTTTTTTCTATGCGTAGTCCGCAGCGTGTCCTATCTGAATGTGAGCCAACAGCTAAACCAATTGATAATTCAGGAAAAGATGTATAAAAATCAAAATCTATGAAATCTTTTGAGCAGTCCCGCAGCATCTCAAAACTTTAGAATTATCTCACGATTAATTCGAGGTATCTGTACAATTTTTTATTAACTTTTTTTTCGAAATAATTCATTTCTCAAAATTATCTTCGTGAAATATACTGACTCGTTAATATATATGTTGTACGATTCTTTATTTATCGGTAAAAAGTTACGTTGAATTCTCGAAAGTCACAGTGAAAATAAATCACTGCTGAGAATTTATTCGACTGCTCTGGGTATAGGGAATTTTTATCCACGGGTACAATTTCAATGATTCACGTATCGTTGAGATCTTAATTCCGATCGAGCGCGCGCATTAATTCACAGTGCGATGAACAGTTCAATTAAATAGTGATGGTGGCTTTATAATAGCGCGAATGAGGAACGAGTGAACAATCCATATTTCATATTTATTTACACCGACGTGCTGCAAGTCCCCTTATCACGTTTGTAGATTTATTTACAATGTAGCCAATGGACATATATCAAATGTGTTCGAGCATAAAGGTTTATACATGTTGTACAAGCTTGTGTACGTGCTATGGCGATTGCTTGCTATATCTTGAATATCGCGTGTAAGGGCTTTATAAGAGATCAAATAAAATTGCGATCCAGCAGGGCACGCGTGCTGCTTTAAATGACAAAAAATATAATTGTAGGCTTAATTTTTTTTTTTTAATTTTAAATTAACCTAATTTTAGGGGAAAATATTCGGTATAAATATATTTTTAAATTTATAAAAAAAAAAAATGTTATTTTAAAGTTCCCAAACGTCCGTAAATGTCGATCAATTACTGAAAACCAAAAAATCGTGATCAACACTATTTATAGGGAGTAAGCTCACGTGGGTCATGCTCTTTTGCTTTTCAGTAGCCTGCTACACATTATGTATCCAAATATTCATCCATAATCGACGAAGAGTCCTTGTCGCCCCCATATACTGAAAGTTGTAATCCACTAAAAGTATGTTCGACCGCCCCCTCGGACTATGCCGAAGAAGCCAGCTTATAGCTAAAATTCGCCATCAGAAGAAAGAGTCAAGAGTCATATATATATATATATATATAAATATAGAATAGAGAGAGAGAGAAAGAGAGGAGGTGACTCGAGAAGGCCTGGCAAAAAGGAAGTCTAATGAAAGGCACGCGCAGTGTCTGACGGCTCGGCGTGAGAATAAAATAATTAGCCTGAGTCGGTTCGTAGTGGCTGCAAAAAAAAAGAAGTTGAGTCTCTCTCGGAAAAAAAAAATAAGAGAAGAGGAACAAGCACTGAGAAGAGAGAGAGAGAGAGAGAGAGAGAGAAAGAGAGAGGGAGAGAGAGAGAGAGAGAGAGAGAGAGTACCGGAGAATTTAACGAAGGAAGAAGCCGCGAGCGGGAGACAAAGAGCGCGAGAAGACCTCGGAGACTTCATCTGCACAGAACTTGGACCATTACGTATATAGGTACGAGAGAAAGAGAGAAAGAAAGATTGTCGAATATTTTGCTGCGCAAAAGGGCACGAAATAAAAAATAAAAATAAAAGGAGAAAAAATGTACGAGGAAGAGTTCTCGGAGTATCAGAGTAAGAGAAAGAGAGATAAAGAGAGAGAGAGAGAGAGAGAGAGAGAGAGAAAGAGAGAGAGCGAGAGAGAGAGAAGAAGAAGAAGAAGAGAGTGAGATGAAAGTGGAAAGGATCGAGAGCGACGAGCCGGTGAACTGGCGAGAACTTCGAGAGACTGCGTGGCGAGAGATCGAAGAAAGAGGAGAGCGAATGAGTGGGCATATTAGTAAAGTTGAAGAGAGACAAAAAGTATAAGGAGGGAAAAAAGAGGCAAAGATGCTGACGTGAAGAACAGGCGAGTGAGATGAAAGATTGAGAGAGAAAAAAACGAGGCAAAGATGCTGATACGAAGATGCAGTATAAGAAAAGAGAGAGAGAGAGAGAGAGAGAGAGAGAGAGAGCGGGAGAGACATAGCGCACGCGAGAGAGAATTCTCTACCAGGTGCATCGTAAAGCCTTAGAATGATGCTCTAATAAATCCCACTGAAAAATTGCGAACCCTCGAGGTTGCCAGAGCCCCTCTGGTATACCTCCAACGTACCTGTGTAGATCATCGAGGAGGTTTTCTCTTTCTCACTCTCAGGTTAACCCCCTACCCCCATTTAACTCCAAGTTCGCGCGATATCCCGTGACCTTAATGCTTTTTTTTTTCGAAGAGGAGGAAATCCTCTTTCAAGAGACGCGCGCGCCATCCGCGTTCATATCCTTTCACGAGCTTCGGATAACCCGCGAGATATGTGTGTGCCCGGCATGACCACGAGTCTGAGTTGTGCGTGAGGTGACCGAGCAGGGGTCATCTCTCGGCTTCCGTGGAATGGATATTGTATATTGTCGAGGAGAAGGCAACCAAGAGGTTATTCTTTAATATTGTGCGAACCTTTTTTTTTTTTGCCGAGTCAGAGAATTGGAATGCCGGAATGGCAGTTCTAGGAAGATATCTATAAGAAGTTTTCTCAGTCCCAGCCTCTTAATTACAATTCGCTTGTGGGATAGAATAAACCATTTTCGTCCAAATACTTTGTCTGGTTTACCAGTATAGGCTACTACAGTTGGGATGCATGCACAATCAATGGAGGATAAAACTATATAGTCCCATGTAATAGGACTGGTAACGTGGTTTTATTTATATATTTCTTGCTGGGAAGTTGTAGAACAATTTGATGAACTCACAACGATCGCTCTGTGCCACTTTGTCTCACCTGCACCCATTGAAAGCGAGCTGTGTGACGAGTCCATCGCAGTATTTACTTGAACTATGATAAGGTTTTTTTACATATCCATAAGATATTTTCTTTCTTCTATAACCGCTTCATAAAAAAGGATCTTTCATGATTTTCCATTTAAAGAAATGCAAATGACTCTGGTGTCCATCTATCTAGTACACCCCCCAGCATCACCACTGTAGCAATTTTTTTGTAATGGCCGAAGACGTAGTTTTCTCCTAATTCTTCGTACGAGGGAACATTGTCATTAGAATCGATAGAAGTTTTCATGGATTCTGTTTGAACCGCGCCTTGTTTCTGAAAATCCAACTTGGACGATAAATCGTAAATGTGCTGTCGATTTGTGAGGACTTTTTGTACTTACTAATAATTGTACATAGGGAAATTATAATCGTTAGAACAAGCCAACTTTTCGTAACGCTATACTTGAAAGATCGACCCTAGAAATGAGGCGACTTGCAGGATTCTTATATGAGAGACTTTAATTAGATTTCCAGTTGATTTCAATTGTCAATCACCACCTTCAAACCCATAATTCTAGGCATTGGGGATAAGCCTGTACATCGATTTGAATTCTCATCGATCCGCCATTTACAAACTTACGGAAGACTCTTCGTACACTTTTAATCCAACTCTGAAGTTTATTTCAATCAATGTAAATTCATATAACTGCAATTGTGTTTCTAGCACGCAATATCTCATCGTACCCTCGTCTCCTTCACTCAAAGTACACCGAAACCATTGCATCGCGGAAGTGGAAAAAAAAAAAAAAAAAAAAAACAGAGTAACCTGCGCGCGCGTTCTCTCGCCTCGGATCTTTCCACCCACGTTGCGCGTATATAACCGCCAACGTTTTAATTATTATAATTCGCAAGAACCGAGAAATCCATCAATTCGTTCGTTCGACGAGTGGCGGTATATGGCTTTTCACAAAGACCGCGGCAATATCGCGTCATCGACACCGAAACATTCGAGAGGCGGCGGGCGGTGAACAAAGAAGTTGCCGCCCTCGCTCCTCTCTCTCTCTCTCTCTCTCTCTCTCTCTCTGCGTATATTACATGTGCGTATATATCATTTATTCCGCGATGCAAAAACGGTATGTTTGTGACCACGTCAGTGTGCGAAACGTACGTCGCCAATGTTCCGTATTTCTGCATTGGATATTCCATACACCATGTGTGTTTATAATGACGGTTGAGAGTGAAGCAAGGCGTATGCCTCGGGTGGGTTTTTTGTTGTTGTTGTTGTTATATGTGAAATAATGTGGAATATGATCTTATGACATTTAGCGGATAATGTTTTCTCCTAGGCATATAAAACACAAGACGTATTATTATGCGTTCTGGCGCAGGAAGCAGTTCTTCTGAACTCCCGAGAGTCGACTTTGTGTAGGTTAAGCTCGAGTTTAAACTTTCCTATAGTGGCAATATATTCTCTCGCGTTATATCGCCGGAGCCATGTGCCGAT
>OY751314.1:27153962-27197166 GCA_963564615.1 Rhorus exstirpatorius | reverse complement strand
TCCTTGACTAACTTAAATTGCTCCTCTTAATTACTAAGGTTGTTACGAATTTTAGTAACATTCGGAACTGAAATTATCGTTTTTGTATTCAGTAAATAACGGAAAAAATGGTCCACATAAAAATGTCCACTGCTTTGGCAGTGCGAAGTTAAGAGAACTGCGGGAAGAGAACAGAAAAAGTAATGGAATCGAAAAATTTACGGCCACAAAGACCTCCGGGTATGGTGATGCACTTTCTATCGATTTCGAAGTATCTTTCTCTCCCAGAAGAGGAAATACGAATACGTACTTTGAAACGACTCTCTCTCTCTCTCTCTCTTTCTCTCGCCGTTGACGAGACTTATAGGCCGTTCTTAAGCGCTGGGATAAGCCGCGAAGCTGACACTAACCCCGTTAACCGTTAACCCCGAAACTCTTCTCGTCGTGACTTTTTAAACCGTTGTTTATTTACCGCATCCCCCCTAATCTTCTTTTCCTCGGGGCACCACTCTCCGTGAATGTACAATATATATTTTTCGAGACTATCTTTTCGCGTTGTCAAAATCTGCACTGACGTGTCACGTGTTACACATGGTAAAAATAATTTCTAAAATTTTCTGTAAATATTGACAAAAAAAAGACATTATTCTTTGCGTTCGATGATAATTTCTTTTGATTCAACTACATTTTGTTCCGCTTAAATCAATAAACCTTTTCGGGGAATATATCGAATTTAATGGACCGGAAAAAAAAACCAGAAAACCAAACGTATCGACTTGTCGACAATAACAATGTTATTGAATTTGAAGTAGCCATGCACGATATCCATAGATAAAACGGTGTAACTAAATAGCCAAAACCAGCACATTTGATTCTCTCTATCTCTCTCTCTCTCTCTGTCTCTCTCTCTCTCTCTCTCTTGTGCCACAAACAATTTTCACATTCTCATCGCTTATTATTATAATGGTCGTAATAAGGAATGTCGAATTCGCGTGTCCACGACTATATTCTCGCCCTAACAGATCGAAACTAATCCCCCGCGGGCGCAGAGACCGTCTTAACAGAGCTTAACTAAAGCAACAAACAAGGGACGTTACGGTCTGTCTGTGGCGTATCAATTGAGTCGGTATAGCGTATCTATAGGTCTATTATATATGTATATATATATATACACGCATGTACAATTTTTTTTCGTCTCTGGATGGTGGCCACAATTTTTGTCTGGCAGGTAAAACACGTCGAGGGTGGTTCATAGATAATAACCATCTTCATCGCGAGAGCGTTTCAGAAGTCTATAATGGTTGGGGGTTTTTTTTTTTCTTCGCGCGGGTTTCCCCACTTCTCGATGGGCTTCGTTAGTGGAGAGAAATCGAAAGGAAAAAATTTTCGCCGTGACTCGAGCCGAATTTCTAGCTGCTGGCAGGCCAAAAAGCGAAATAACCGCGCCGAGAGACATACACAGGAAAATCCTTGGGTTAACCGTGTGCTTGCGGTATACTCGATCCCGAGTCTCTGTTTCTGTCTCTCTTTCTCTCGCTAGGGTGCATTCTGCACGCTTAAATTACGTTAGTACACGCTCGATTCTTTTGCAAAACTCTTGGAAGACGAGCCATAAAAAAGGATGATATATATGTATACCTTTATAGAAAATTAGACAAGAGAGCGGAGAGATCGATGAGCGTTCGCTATAGACAACGAGTCGCGGTACCAGTTTCCTCTCTCACTTACTCGGGCTCTACGAGAAAATTCCACGCTTTCGTTACACATCGTTTTGAATTTCTATGCTTATGGATGAACACTCCAAAAATGAATTGTGACGCTCTTTTTCGAGGTTCTCGGACGGAATAAAAGAGTGTGAAAGTTAATTTATCCCTCACTGTGTTTATGTACGAATTTTTCAAATATGGAAATCGCACGATAATTCATAATAATTAAGTTTTAACATGAAATCAGTAGGGCAAGACACAAAATAAGGAATGTCGATGACTCAAAAATAACGTATGGCCCAAAGAAATGTTAATTTGCTCACCGTAAAAGCTACGAAAGTGTGGCACTTTGTCGATTATATATGGCAATGAGATGATTTTTTTAAATCGCGATTGATATGACCAAAAAAATGTATTTAGACCTGTAGCAAATTAGCATAATTTTTTTTAACAAATTGGAACACATCTTTGTAGATAGATTTGAAGTTGGGTCTTTACCCTGCCTACACTTTTTCATTGAACAAACACAGAGTAAGGTACCTGCGGGTTATAAGGCCTAGTAAAATATCCAATTTAATCAACAGGTTTTAATAATAATCATTATTTAAGGCCGTCCTCTAGTTTCTCGGCTGTTTTTTTTATGGCTTTTTCAATAATTTTTTTACGGGCAAAGCATCGAAATAATCAATCTCATTATTTTTGCATAATCTTTATTAACATTTAAATAAGCTTTACAAATTTTTTGAAGTCAAAATATATAATAGAATAGCAGTTATAGTGGCCGACAGGAAGACATCAAGTAAAAGAAACGGTAACCACGATATTTCAGAAACTATTGCACCGATCTTGTTCAAATTTATACAGCATCTTTAATATGTTATAAGCCAGCGATTGAACTAGGATTATCATGATTGCTTCGATAGTTTTTTTCGTACGAGCGAAAAACTTAAGAAAAAATGAGTAAAAAATAGAATGTAATTTTCAAAAGTGTATAAAAAAGTCAATTTTTGTAATTTAGAATTCACTCTAGTTCAATCGCTAGTCTTGAATATGAAAATTAAAATGCCGTTTGGTTTTTTGATTTGAGATAAGCAGAACAGCCGCAATCTTGGTCACCGTCAAGCACCTCTTTTACTTGATGTCTTCCTGTCGGCCACTATAACTGCTATTCTATTATATATTTTGACTTCAAAAAATTTGTAAAGCTTATTTAAATGTTAATAAAGATTATGCAAAAATAATGAGATTGATTATTTCGATGCTTTGCCCGTAAAAAAATTATTGAAAAAGCCATAAAAAAAACAGCCGAGAAACTAGAGGACGGCCTTTAGTGTAGCTTCGTGCAACAGGCGTCTGTTAGTGTCACCTTGAGCGAGAGCGGTTATTTTAAATATGATTTTTGTTACATAGGCCTCATTAGTCGACAGGCCTTATTACCCGCAAGTACCTTGTAATCCTTTTGAACAATGTTCCAGGCGTTTTTGTCACTCGAAAAAGCGGCATCGTTGACTTTGATTACGATTTTTAATTTTTTGCTGGTAGCTTGATGATTAGGAAAAAAAAATTAAACATGTATCGTTGAGCTGTTGAATCAATTGTAACATTTCTAAATATTTACATTGAAACATAATAATTAATACCCTATTTATTGTAAACCTTTTCATTATTTATTAAAAGTTTAATTGTTTATTGAAAATTGATTAGAAATTTCGCACTATTTGAGAAAATTGCAGGACACCACTGCAGTGGCGGGAATTTCATTTACATTGTCGAAAATTACGTCACAGATGCTAGATGAAATTTCTTCGATTATATAACGCTATCACGAAGATAGGAAACGCGTAAAAAGCTTACAAATTTCGAATTGTAAGGGACACGGTACGTTACGGTGTATGTGAAAATGGCAATATTTATCATTATTTTTCAACGATAATCCATCGTTCTGAAATTTCCTTGCAGTACAGAAATTTAAAAGGAAGCGAGATGAAGAGAAACCCAGTGACCCTTATATATATATATATACTGGCATTCAGGGGTGTGGTTGGTCAAAAATCTCGAATACACACATATAATCGTCGCTCTGGGCTACCGGGACAAGTGTTCGGGGACGCTCTACGGGGCGAGGACAAAATTATTTTCAAATCATGCCTACCTACTGTCACCACAATGCTCACAATTTTGACAAGAATCGAAGCTAATCTTCGACGCCCCGACGGGTATATACCGGAAAAAAAAAAAAAAAAAAGTACGGAGTTTAGCGGGAGATGACCACATTTTTCGCGTTGATTTTCTCGACGCACCGCGATGCTCGCGCGAGGAAAAATCCTTTTGCCGGTTGTAATCCCAATCCTGCAGACACGCTCGAGTCGAAGGGGACCGCCCCCTTTGGTGTTTTCACATTTTCACGTCAAATCCCGACGTCCTAGTCCGCTTTCCAGGATCTTCTTTAGCCAGGATTTTCATCCCGAATACCGGGTAATATACACGCAGTAAAAATAGATGCTGCAGCACGAGCGAGAGCTCGGGGATTTCACAATATTTGACGAGCTTTTATGCGCCACGAAACTCACGAAAGATGATCTCGATGATCCTCTTTCCATAGACGCTTCAATCTGAGAAAGATCGCTTTTTGTTTCACAGGTTTTTCGCGACGGGACGTAACGAGATTAACGCGCTGCTCTCAGCGATACTGTAGATTTTAGAAGATTTTTTTTGGTTTGATGTACAACAAGGACTCCGCAGTCCTTATAGATAGAGAAAGAGAAGAGAGAGAGAGGGAGAGAGAAGAGTCTGGCAAAGAATCGTCAGGTTGACTTTTTGAGACTCTCGCTGAAATGGATCGTAAACTCGAGTTGTCCGAATCTTTTCGTTTCGCAGCGAGAAAGTTTCGTGACAAGTGACAAGAGATATTTGAGCAATAAGCTCGGTTCTTCGATGAAATCCAAGAAAATTCGATTTTTTTTTTCTTCGAAAAAGAAATATTTGAAAACCCTCGAGTCGTTGACTGTTTCCCACGATTTCGGAAATTTCCGAAATCGTGGGTTTGTTTTCGGGTTGGATTTCGGAAATTTCCGAAATCGTGGGAAATTAGTCTCACAGGCGAAAAATTTATTCGGACTTTGACCTCAAAGACTCAAAGAAGAATGAATATGAGACAAAAAAAAAATCGTCTCGTCGATGAACCTCTATTGCGACTCATCGATCAGACTCCGGCGAAACTCGGGGCGAAACTCGTGTATAATTATAGAAAGGTCCTGTGTGTAGATTCATATATTCGCTCGAGGATAACTATTATATGCGTGCATATATCGCTGCTAACACACGAAGGATTTGGGCAACGCACATTGGAGCAAGCAGAGCACACAAAAAGGGGAGAATTTCCTGAGAGTCTTTGAGCAGAACTAAGTTCATAATGCGTGATGACATGCCTACTTATGGCTACGCGAGAGATCCAGCATGCGCGTGCTTCAAGGCTTTCCACCACGAGTTACATCACCGTATATATATAACATACATGATATTGTATACCCATAGCAGAGATCACCAAATGGTAACGCGCTGAGGAGAATTTGATTAGGTCAATTATGCGGTCCCGGTTGAATCCCAACGTGAAATTAGATTTGATACGTCGTTTTTCGTGGCCCCGAACGAAACAAACATTGCGTGTCTCGATATAACATGTTTATCCACCGCCGGCGAATCTCGATATGAAGCGCATGAATGCATAACGCCGTTTCGCGTTCTCGATTATGCGAATCAAAAGTTCCCGCGTGGATTCCAAAGAGAGATATGGAGTGTCAGTAAAAATAAAGCGCTTAGAAAATGATGATGATCCCTCATTGCTATTTCCCTCATTCTCATTATTGTACGATGAACGTGGCAGCTGTTATTTTTAAACTGATAATTCGTATTTATACTGTCGTAGAATGGATTTGACTCCAAAGGGTTAACGATTGGGTGAGGTACATTTAATGATTGTTAAAAAAAAAAATGTTTCTCTCAATCTAAACTATTTCAATTGAAGTTTCCTATTTTTGGCTTATTGGTAACGTTTTAAGGATAGGGAGAAAACCCAGCATATAGTTTGGGTGAAGAACGCACAGATTTTTTTTTTGGGAATTGCGTGAACAAAGGAATTGGTCGATTTATCAAGATTTTCGTCGTTTAAGAAAATGATTCGGTGAATCGCGATATCCTCTATCCAGCGAATATAAATGAACTTCTGACTGAAGAAATCCATAACTCTAATACGAAAAAAAACGTATCAGCAATCTTTTGGATTCGGTTGGTGGAACCTCTTAAACCAGTAAATTCGCATCAATTAGACATTTCAACATTCCTCGACTAAAATTACCAATTTTTCTTTCGACTTCACCAAAAATGTTCGTCCCAAAACTTTGTTAAATAACTAATAAATTAAATCGATTATATCCGAGCGACTTTCCAGATTTACGTACATCCACATAGATCGTTCTCCTCGCATATGCCGACCGGAAATGAAGGAGCTGGGAATCTTTTTTATCGCCATTTTTTTCCCCCACACATAATCTCGAATTTTTATCGATGATTTACGTTTCAACGAAGCGGGGTGGCCTCAGGACTGGAATAGTATATAGGGGGTGCATCGGATATAGCGCACAGAGGCGAGAACCAGTCGGTTTTTTGACAGTCGTAACGTGTAGATAAAGTCTATATGAGAATGTATTTTCCAAATCACAGCGAGGGGTTGAGTTTCCATTTGCTGCCGTATATAGTACGGTACGGTAAAATCTCTACCAACATTGAAATTCGGCGCGGGGGTAACCAGGCTCGTGATGAATGAACCAACTTTTTTTTTCTATCGACGCTGGCTCTTTCTCTCTCTCTCTCTCTCTCTCTCTCTCTCTCTCTCTCTCTCTCTCTCTCTCTCTCTCTCTCTCTTGATATGCGTGTCTGTATTCTTTGGCATCGTTTCTCTTATACGCGCGTTCCCGGCTACTTTCCTCCTCAATGCTTTGGTCCTTGCTGCTGCGCATAGGAAGAATCGAGGCGCGCGGCTGCAACGGCAGCTGGGACCGCCGCCCTGATTGGATGCGCATCACGCCGCGTTTGTTGATCTTTTGCAAAGCGATACGCACATACATATACCAATGCTCGTCGGTTATATACTATCAAAGGTTATACGAGCATGCATATATACATGGTTATACGCGAGTATATATATATATATATATATGGCTACCAAAGCGCGATCCGGTACCCCCTAGACCCGGTGTGTCCCGACTTTTCTCGTGTTCACCCGACCGCTTCCCCATTTATATAGGCGTACGTCAGACCAGGATAAACCGAGAATATGAGGGAAGCGATAGGATCCTCGTGGAAACGAGCTCGAAGCTTCGCGACCCACCCTCGTGCACCACCCGGCATCGCAAAATGACAGGAATAACGAACGAACCAACTTGATGGAGGGAGGGGTGTTGCATCGTTCCCCCCTGATCATTCATAGGTGTTAACTTTGGACTCAGCCATTTTGTCCACTGTGATACGATTCAATGGCTCTCGTCCTTTATAAATGCTTATTACGAACGAAGCGAATTCGTAATTGAATCTCAATGATTTTTGCGGATTTGTTGCGAGGTTCACGCAGTAACGACTGTAAATTGAGGTTGAATTTGTATCGGTTACAATCTGATACTTCTCATATTTTTTTTTTTTTCATTCTTTTCTCGTGTTTTTTTTTTGTTTCTTTTTCTTCTGAACTATAAAGCTATCGCGAAATTAACGAGGGTTGGAAGAAAGCGACTAAATTAATGAGGATTCGAAGAAGGCTTTCAGAGGTTGATTCGTTTTTTTGATAATATCGATCTCAATGATATCGGGCGTTTGTGTGTCTGTGATTTCTTTATGCAATAGTTTGGTCGAAAGTTTTCATGTATTCTATGAAGAGGGTGAAATTAAAAATTTTACATAATAATTCAAATTACATGCAGACAATCCATAAGCCAGATTTCTTGACAGAATAATTATATAGTTAAAGATCAACGTTGAATAAACTCTATTCTAACGTCTTGTTAAGGTAGTCTATCGCCCTACGCATTCATTTTTCTCCGTGAGTCGATAACGCGGCTCGGAATACATCATCAAGAGTCATTTTGCTCTCGTCACTTAGCGAGAACGGTGTCCCATCATTAAATTCGCAACACCGGGGGTCTCGCTTGTTCCACGATGAATTTCCCATAGTTGTATCATTCCCCCTTTTCTCCCGGAGAACCAGCAACGGAGCTCGCTCACATTTAGTCCCATGCGTTGTATAGGTCCACCCCTATGGCAAAGATTTGCACGGTTTTCATTGGCTCGGTTAAGTTTGATTAATCTTCAATATATATATATATGTTTATGTGTATGTGTGTGTGTGTGTTTGTATGTGTATTATGTCTTCGTGCCTGCGTATCATTGTTTGTAACGGTCGTGAGTTGCGTCGAGTCTTTCCGATTGGTCGAAAATCTGCAGTATATCGGGGCTATCCATTACACGAGGGGTGTATCGCCATTAAGGGCGACAAAAACCATCGCGAGAACAATCTGAACTGGTTTTTCTCTCACTGTCTTGTATGCATTGTATTTTTCATTCGATTTATCAAAAGCGTGTTGCTCTGTAACATCCCCGATATCGAGCAGTGAGAAAAAAAAAGTTTACGCAATTTCAACGAACTTTTTTGCTGGATATGACGAAATAAAGTTTATTATTATCGTCAAATCGCAATGGAGCCTAATCCGATTTGTCAATTATCACAAAAGGGAAGGTTGAATTTATTTCGTTTGATCGAACATCAAGCAAAAACTCCTGTGGTGTTGGAAAATTAATAGGTTTACGATCAATTTGAATTAAAATACAAACGCGTGATGTAAAACTAATTTGCTTCTCGATCTATTTATAGTGGTTGAGGTAATCGTCTCGTGGTCATGAAATCCAGCTTTAAGGACTTATTTTGTTTGTATCAGTGTTTCAAACATGCTACTTTACCCTTCCAAAGTTTCAGGGGAAGTGTCATCGGCCGAATAAGTTTCAAAAAAAAAAAATCTTGATAAATTGCTCATTTAACACTGCTGTAAATGGCAATAAAGGTTAGTCACAACTGCAAACATATAATTTACCGACATTTACCCAATTTAACAGCAATTCTAACAAATTAATTATAAATATAATCGCGTGAAAAAAAACAGAGTATCATCGACTTCGTTGAAATAATTATTGCGATCGAAAGAAAATATTCGGGTGTTGTCGCCCGCCACATCGCCCCTTCGGCGCGCATCACTGCATTAATCACCTCCACGACACATAGCGAGATTATTATCTTAATATAAGCAGCAAATATAGAGCGCCGACAAGTTAGTAGAAATTTCGATCACTAATTTAGTCTTGCGGGACATTGTATACTCTCGCTTAAGGTAATTGACATTTCATTCAGAGACAGAGCTGATGCCAACGTAAAAATATAAATAAAAGTTGGCGGTTCAAATTTAATAATAAAAATTAACTGGTACTTCGGAGTGGAGCAGGATAGCTAGATTTAAGTTTCTGTTTAATTTTAGCCGGAATTCATTCAATTATTGGATTTGAAAAATCTCTAACGCTCATTGCTTTACGAGCCAGTCATTTTGAGTTTGCGTCAAGTATCAACGCAGTCATCCCACCGTACTGATAATTTTTCTAATGCAAACTACGAAATAACCATGTCAGGAACTAAGAAAAGTAAGTCGTCAAAATTTGAAAATTTGCAACAGCTCAGGGAATGTTTCATCCCGAAGAGAAATATCTTCATCAATAAAATTCGATTGCAGAAAAACAATAATAAGAAGGCCATAAAGCGTTATGAAAAACCGGAAATGCTCGCCGATGACACTATATATGTTTAACGGAAAGATTATTCTTTTTTCTGCACTAATCTTCAATTTCCGGTTAAATAATAACACATGTGTGTGTGTGTGTGTGTGTGTGTGTGTGTGTGTATTTTTCTTTTCCATTCGTCGAGGAAAAGAGAGTCGTGTGAGGTAAAGCAAATATCGGTAAACACACGTCGGGTGCGCGCATTAAGCGTGCCCGACGGTGTTCTCGAACACGGATTGACGATTGGCACAATACATATCCATGCAGTTATGGGTATATATCGTATATATAAGGGTAGTAAAACGCCTCCCCTAAATTTCTCTCACACAGAACATGGGGTGCGGCATGGAATCTGGGAGTTCGTCACGCCTATCAGCTTTGCCGTTGCCGATACATCTGTCGAGAGAGAGAGAGAGAGAGAGAGAGAGAGAGAGAGAGAGAGAGAGAGAGAGAGAGAGAGAGAGAGAGAGAGAGAGAGTCTTACGCCTAGCACGGCTGATGCCGAGGGAAACCCGAATAGTTACTTACACTCGTTTTTTTTTAAACTATACACTATACATTACTTACGAGAACAGAAAAAAAACAGACGCAATATACGAGCTCTCGACGGTTGAAAAGACTCTCGTACTTTGCCAGGAACTCTCGAAGAAATATATGCCAATGATTATTTTATCGCGACGAAAAAATGGCACGTTCAAGCATTGCGTTCAAGTCATCCTGCCTTTCCTAAATATACATAGGGATGAGAAATGGACCCCACATATCGTCTTTTTCTATGCGTTTGCGATGATTCGCCATTCAACGTTCCCTCCGCCCATTTACCAACCCTCCATACAATACAGGACTCCGATCCTTTTTTTTTCTTCCCTCTTCTCGCTCGCGGCTCCTTTGAGGCTCACTTCGCCTTTTCTCACCCTCGAACTTTACTCCCGATACTCCAACGTTCTCGCTGGACCAATCTGTTGGCCTCACTTCTCAAGAGCTTGAGCAGGGCGCGTACCAACTGTGGGGTGTATATAAAGCCTCTAGGCATGTACAAATATGTATATATATATATATATATATATATATACTTTTTGGAAACGATGATGCGGTAGGTCAAGACCCCACACGAACGCGAGAAACTCTTCGATTCTCGTGAGATCGTGAGAATTTTGAGAAATTTTCTCGATTCATTATTATTATTATTATTATTATTTTTAATAATTCATTTCTGGTTCCATTTCAAGCATACACAATGCAGATATTACAAGTGTAGAGGTTCGAAAAATCTCGTAGATTTGATTCGAATGGATAAAAATGTATGGATTTTAGGTCACAGTGACGTAAACGGTCAAAATTTTTAGATCTTTATAAATGAACGATGATTTTGAGTAATAATTTATTTTGACAGTGGAATACACTAGGACCTCGATTTAATGGTCCTCGATTGAATAGACAGTCCCCACCATGTCGCACTTATCGATCGATTTTTCGCGTGGTGGGAGATGGTGGGGGACGCTTAAAGTCTCCCCGATCAGGCCCGTAGCACGGAGTGCCGATGCGCAGATACAGCATGGGCGGGCATACGCTACCTCGATTTAACAAGGTGCGATGCGGAGCCGGTCCCGCCACTGGCCGTTAAATCGAGGTCGTAGTGTAATCTGAAAATAGGAAAAATTTGATTTTCTAATTTTTCAAGATTCTTTCGCATGATCTTTCATTGTCTCTGTTCGTCTGATCACAATTTTAGAATTTAAAATCTCAATTGTGTGAATTGTATTAGTTAGTTATTTTTGAAAAATATCATTTTTGCTAATATAATCGACAAAAATCCTCAATTTTTCGAAGCCGGGATCAAGAGTTGCAGCAACGCAAAATATTTTCTTCCGTGAAGTCGAAGGTGAACCGGCAGTTTCAGAAGTGCTATATATATATGTTCCATTGGATTGGAGCGCTCGTGAGATCAAAATTTTTTGTATTTCCTTCCCAGATTACCTTGTATCGAGTTCCGATCCGAAGTTCCAATTATCAATGGACAGCGATGGATCGAAAATATTCGTCGTTAAAGTTGAAATATGATTTTATAATTGAAAAAAAAATCAAATTTTCGTCACGGGACAATTAAAAATTTCGTACTAATAAATTTTTCTACTAAAATTCGCTAATAAATTTTGTTACGAATTAATTTTTGGTACGAAAAATTGCTATTAACTTTGATACTAATTAATTTTTGATACGAAAAGATGCTATTAAATTTGCCACTAATTAATTTTTCATACGAAAAATTGCTATTAAATTTGTTACAAAAGTTTTTTTTTTTGGTACGACTATTTGCTACTAAATTGGTTACTAATTAATTTTTTCTACTCAAATTCGCTATTGAATTTGCTACGAATTGATTTTTTGGTACGAAAAATTGCTATTAAATTTGTAAATAATCAATTTTTTCTACTAAAATTTGCTATGAAATTTGCTTCTGATTAATTTTCGATACGATAAATTGCTATTAAATTTTCTACTAATTGATTTTCGGTAGAAAAAATTTCCATTAAATTTGCTATTTATTTTTATCTGCTACTAAATTATTTGATGATGAATGAAATGGCGCTTTTTGCTATCTCCAGTTGCGGAATTTCGACGATATAGTCAATTGGAAAAAAGTCGCGAGCAAAGACAAACGTGACCGCGGTGGCGATCCGTGGGCTTTTGTGTCCCGAAGCACGAGGTCTCCTGACATCGGTCAAAAAGACAGAGAGAAAGAGAAGGAGAGATAGAAAAGAGAGATTGAAGAGTGAGAAAGATCTTACCGCGACCACCTACAACGGAGACACAATGGGTCACAAATGCGTGGCGACAGCAACGGCAGATATACGGCAGGCTGATTGCTCTTGTCGTTGTCGTTTGTGCGCCGACGACACACACGATTGTCGGCCTCGGAGAGGGGGGGGGGGGGGGTTCGTGAGAGAACGAGAAGATACACTTCTTTTCCCATTTTTTTTTCCCTCTCATTTTTTAGATCTCTCAAATGACGACGACAAGAACGACACTGCGCGAGTTCTCGCGCTTGATTTCTCGCTCTCGTCGTTTTGTCAATTTTTGTTTTTCTTTCCTCGTGCATCTTGCAAGTTTTCTCATATACACTAGGACCTCGATTTAACGGCCAGTGGCGGGACCGGCTCCGCATCGCACATTGTTAAGGTGGCTCATCAGTGAATTAAAAAACCGGCGATACGAATGAAACTTCGGGAGAGTGTTATCTAAGATGCAATGAACGCTCTCTCAAAATTTCAGGGCATGTTGCCAGGCAAATTATTGCGAACGAGTAATTTAAAATTACCTATTTAAGCATGGGTCTTATGGCAGTTGATTCCATTTTCACCGGAAGTGACATGATATCTTTTGATAAAGACGAGAGTTCTTATTCAAATTTTGAGTATTGAAAGATGAAATCGTGAACTTTCCAATGGTATTTAAAAAATTGTGTCTTGCCAGGGATTTTCCCGAGAAATTTAATCGCGAAAGTCATCGTGTGTGCAAATCTCGGATACAATATATATGTCTGTCATTCTGCACGCGAGGAAACATATGAATATCAGCTATCGTTTTTGACTTGATCGCTCTGACAGTGTTAAATACTTTTGTCAGTTGAGACTTTATTTATATTATTTATAATAAATTATGAATAAAATATCACGGGAAACGTCATCGAAATTCATAAATTTTATTTAGACAGAGTATTTAGAAAATATTATGATAGGTTTATGATTTTTTTTCACGTCACGATTTTTGACTAGTGTTGTCACTGATGGGCCGCCTTAAATCGAGGTAGCGTATGCCCGCCCATGCTGTATCTGCGCATCGGCACTCCGTGCTACGGGCCTGATCGGGGAGACTTTCAGCGTCCCCCACCATCTCCCACCACGCGAAAAATCGATCGATAAATGCGACATGGTGGGGACTGTCTATTAAATCGAGGACCATTAAATCGAGGTCCTAGTGTACTTGCATTTGAAGCGTCGCCAAACCAGCCTCAGTTATCAGGAAAAGTTCGCGGAGGCTCAAAAGTGAAGAGAAAAAAAAAGAACGAATTTTCGTTATGTTCTTTTGATTAAAAGAAAAAAAAAAAAAAAAATGTATCAGGCGAAACGAAGAATATCAGACGTCGTCGATTATCGTCGAGTATATTAACGCTCGATCGAAGACGATGCACATTCGTTCAATATGAGAGTGTTGACTCGCGTCGTTCATAGAGATCGTGAGAAAAATCGTTCGATAACGATGAGCTTTCTGTGAATTTTCTTTCTTTTATCGGAGAATTTTTCGTTATCGTTAAACAAATTTTCATTCCAAATTGAATGATATTTATTCGTGGTTTTTGAGATTTTTTTTTTTTGGGCCAGGGCAGAGGTTCGACCCTTTAACCCTCAAACCTGGGTCATTTTTTTCCGAGCCGATTTGAACTGTTCGAGCATACGTTGCAATAAAAAGATATTGCAAGCAATTATTTCAGATTTTTTTTTTCACAGGATTGTAGCGAAAGGTTCGACGATAGTTTATGAATTTTTGTCGATTTTTTATGATACATCAAGTTGGTGAAAAACGAGCCGGACAAAAATGACGCAGGTTTTCTGGGGGATAAGGGTAGCGAAAAAACCTTTCAGGGTTAAGGGTTAATTTAGTCGTTAATAAATAAGGGTTAATTTAGTATGATAATATAATTGGACTCACCGAATTTGGCTGAAATTAAATAATTCCTGTGGGTAAAAAAAATTTATGCGAACATTTAATTTATATTTAATTAATATTAAACCCCAAAAGTCATATATTCGTGCATATGTATATATTTTTATTTTTTTTTTTTTCGTGCCCGATCTTTCGATGTATTTATAATAATTTCGAGGAGACATATTAATTATTCGTAATTTTGCGGGATCGAAGGATCGAGAAAATAAGGGAAGAAAAAATAAAATTCGAGATTATAATATATCGTTTATTGCGTAACGATTAATAATAATAATAATACAGAATTGAATATATTTATATATATATCCAAGTCGTATTGGAAAAAAAAAAAAAAAACATTTCGGGTGCACCATTTACGAGGGAAGAGAAAAGGCTAGATTCGTTATATATATATATATATATATATATATATATATATGTACAATATTATAATGACTGGCCAATTAAATAGACGAAGATTACGAATAATGACAACGAGATAAAATAGAACAACGACTACGAGTTTTTTTTTCCAAGTTTTTTTTCTCTCTCTCTCTCTCTCTCTCTTAAATATTCTAAAAACAAAAAACAATTGTTTATTATTTACAAGAAATTGTCGATAATTTTTTTTTTTAACTTACAATCAAGTAGGTACATTATTAGATGTGCAAATTTTGCCCGATATTTTTCATCTGTGTGTGTGTGTTTATATATGTATATATGTGTGTAAATATATCTGTCAAATAAGGCAATATATAAGGCATTGAACGTCAAGGCATTGTGCACATATATAAATGCATCGAAGAATCTTCGAGTCACTGGTTCCAAGAGTTCGTCAACGAAAGAGAACGAAAAAGAAAAAAAAATCAAATTTACAACAATTTTCGTAACTTTCTATATAACTCTTTTCCAGCTGCTTTTTTTTTTTTTTTTCTCCAAAAAATGGTCTAGCGAGAATATTCGTAAATTCGTATTAATTTCATTCTCAGTGCATTCTACCGCAGACCTGTGAATCAATACCACCGAGATAAGGATAGCCGCTCTTGGCTTCGCTCGGACTGTGAGGCGTCACGTGATGATGTCCCATACCCGTCGTCGTTATACCGGAAGTCGAGCCCTGCACCATACAGGCGCTCATGTTCGTTCCCGTTGGACTCGAGCTACCCCCGAGACCACCGATATTGATGTTGCTCGAGGTAATGTTCGAAGCGAGATTTCCACCCCCGTAATGCGATGCATTAAATAGTCTAGGGTTGAAAAATACGAAAAGAAAAAGGATGCCATTGAATCTCGTATGAAAATCATTGTTTCGAATGATTTCTGATTAAATCATTGTGCCCGAGTTACGGATACATTGGTGCTATATTGAAAAAAAAAATAATTTGCAATCAATTTCATGGTCGCAATGAATTTTGGACTCATTTTTTCGACAATGGCGGAAAAAAAAATTCTTTCGTCCCATATTGTGAAGAACGAATAATAATAATAATAAAATGCTTGAATGATTATTGTAAATCATGCAGAAACTTCCGTGCTAAACGATTTTACCGAACCGATTTTTTTGTTCCCGAAAATACTTGAAAGGGATGAGAGCGAGCAGTGGCCCAGTTGGTCCGACTCTGGACTGCCACGCAGGCGGCCAGGGTTCGATCCCGCGGCCGGCATCAATGGATTTTTCCAGATGCTTTTTCTGCGAGCTCGGTGGTTCGAAACCCACCTTAAATTGTAGGTTCTCACAAATACACTGGGCCAATAGCAATGAGGTTGCAAAAATCGAGAGAGAAAAATAGTTCCGTAAGTGAACAGAAAAACTAAAGAATAGTGGGCCCAGTGTAACAGTGATGTAATAGTGTATGAGAGCGTTGTAAAAAGCCGAAAAGGCTATGCAAGTAAAACTTACTACTACTACTACTTGAAAGTGATAGTCCTTGTGGCAGACTATTATAGTCGTGCGCGTAATCGACTATTTTTTAGCAATGAAATTTTCGGTGCAAGCTTCAAACAGAAATTTTTAACAGTGTTGGTCATGGAAGGGTTACACTGAAAAAAAAAAAAAATCCCACATCGATTTTTCTCGATAGGATTTTTCCTCCTCGACTGGGACTCGAACCTGGGACCTACCTACCTATCCTACCTATCTTCCTAACACGCTAACCACTACGCTATCGACTGCTTATGAACTTTGGTAATTCGTATCGTGTATTTGACTCACCAGAAAACACTTGATTAGTTGTATGTTGGGAAATTTAAGGATGTATCGGACGTACCTTCCCAACCAAAAGTAACTTTCGTCGACAATATTGCATACTTCATGATAAGATAAAAATCGGAAAAAATTCAACCACATTGAGACGATAATAAGATTACTTTTTAATAATAACAATACCCAAAAGTTATCAATAAATTGTTTAAACAGCACATTGTTTAAAACATTTTTAGGGAATGTTTTTTTTTGTCATGTGAAATGAATTCGTTGATTTTTCCGACTACACATGAATTTTTTTAAAATTTTTTTATCATTTTGAAATTTTGGTTTTCGGAAATTTGTAAAGGTTGTACTTACGATACTATTCGTTCAATGCCCTGGAAACTTCTTAATTGTAATATATAACGTTTTTACGAAAACATATCCAAAATTCACGATTTTTCCTTCATTTTTCAGAATTAAAAAATTTTCGAAAACCGACATTTCAAAATGATAAGAAATTTTTTTTTAAATTCGTGCGTAGTCAGAAAAATCAACGAATTCATTTCACGTGTCAAAAAAAACTTTCCCTAAAAATTTGTTAAACAACGTTTTGTTTAAACATTTTATTGATAACTTTTTAACATTAATTCAAATTTTGTACTCAATGTAAAAATTGTAATAATGTACTAAATTCCAAACCCGTTTGAAAATTCAACAGACGAAGATTCAAATAATAATGTACTAAATGTCAAACCATGGTTTGAAATTTAGTACATTATTATTAAACTTCAAACTATGGTTTGAATATTTAGTATATTTTTATTAAATTTCAAACCATGTATAAAATTTCTAGTTTTTACGTATGTATTAATTTCAATTAAATTACCAGGGTTTGTAGATTTTATCGTTTTTTGTATTCCAAAATTCAGAATATTTTTGCCAGTGTACGTTAAAAACGACAAGAATTTAATGAAAATGGATTTAGATAATTCATCACATCTTTGGGAAGAAGTTCGCAAAGAGCGAAATGCTTCATATGTACATAGTTATTGAGAAATTCTAAAAATAAAACAGCTCTCGTTGTATAACAATGTAAGCTCGGGAACTTGTGACGCGGACTTCTCTCTCGCACGCTACCCGCCCGGCAACCCGCGTACAAGCGACGCGTCACCGATCTTCCCCTCCTGCGCGGAGGTGGCAAACCTCCTTAAATAATATCATACTCGTGCAGATTATATCACACTCGGGCAGAAACAAGGGAAAAACTTTTCTTTCTCTCGTTTCCGCGCACGCGTATGATATAAATTACAAATTTTTAAATAATATTTCTTTTCATAGAAAAAAAATTTGAAAGAAATGAAAAAAAAATTCAAAAGAAAATAAGTTAAGGGAAAAAAAATTCATAAGAAAACTTTTCTCCCTTGCACTCAAACACTCTCTGCGCCTGTCTATTCATCTTGTCTTCCTCTTGTCCTCGGCCTGCCTTAGCTATATCTCTCTTTTCTCTCGTTCTGCGCCTATCTATCTCTCTTTCTTTCCCTTATTTCTGCACGAGTGTGATTCAATTTAAAAAATTGTGTGCATACATGTATATAAATGTCCGTGTATATGAGAATATGGCTGTGATTATAAGTAAATTTTAGCAATAACGATGTTGTAGTTGAGAACCCAATGTAATGTATTGGAAACAAAGCATATTGCTAGTATTGCAATATTGAGAAGGCAGGACGCGTTATTGCTGTATTTCACGTGAATCCATATTGTCGTGGGTGCGTTCAATGATATGGTTATGATAACAATTTAATTTTAACAATAAAAATATTGTAGTTAAGAATCCACTGTAATGTACTGCGAACGAAACATATTGCTATTATTGCAATATTGAGAAGGCAGGACGTTATTGCTGTATTTCGCGTGAAATTATTGTTGTGGGTACGTGAAACGATATTGTTACGATAACAATTCAAATTTAACAATAACAGTGTTGTACTTTAAAATCCACTGTAATGTACCGTGAACAAATTGTATTGCTATTTCTGCAACATTTATGGTACGATATTTTATTGCTAGATTATTAAAATTTTTTAGTTCGAAATACGATACATTATGGCTAAAACAGCAAGGCCATTTCAGCGATAATGAGAAAATTTGCAGAGCAATCTATTAGTGTAACGAGTAACCAAATTATTGTTGTCACAGCAATATTTTAAGAGCAATACTGTTATTGCTATTTTTAATATACACATTTTTTTCCGTGTAAAATCTGATAACACGTTAGAGTCAGAATGTATACCCGTGAAAAAGTATTTTACTTGAATTTTACATCTGCTTGACCAGTCCGTTATGACCACCTCGTTTAACCTCAAAACTGTTGGAAGTTTTGTAATAAATTTATCGCACGACCACATATAACTCTCAATCCATTTCGATGATTAATATATAATTCAATTGCGTATGAAAATAATGACGGCGGTGGCTAGTTTGGCATTGATATAAATATTTAAAGTTCGGATGAAGCTGTCAGCTGATCGGTCATATCGCAAGCTTACGAAGCTGCGTACTGATAATTAATTCGAAATTTATTCGTCAAACATTCGGTGACCCATTGAAAGCTCTCCCAATACTTGATGGACGAATTGATTATATCAAACGAAACACACTTGTCCAGTATTTGATTGCCCTAATTTTTCAATTGAACTTGCGGAGATCCCAGCTGCTTTTTTTCCTATAGCCTATATATGCTAAGAGGGCGATTTTAAAATCGAATAGGATTGAAATATTTTCAAATCACAAAATTCTCCGATATTCGTAAAATTGCCAGGACCACTTTCAAAAAAACTAACATGATATGCATCTCCCTCGAAGAGAGAAGGGGTTAACCAAAATTGCCAAGTTCCCTCCGTAAAAGAGTGAGCAGGGAAAAAAAAAATAGCGCGCCAAAATTTCAAAGTAACCGCCAGGTAATTCGGGGAAGGGGGGAGGGACATTTTGGTCATTTTACGTGGCAATAATAATCAAAGCGATTTTTTGCTCTCGGGGCGACTAGACCGTTCGTTTGCAAACCGATACCACCCGCGCATATCTATATATATATATTCACGTCAATGCATCTCGAGCCCCTTTCGATCTTGTATTAATGCACACATATGTATACTCGTGGATGTATACAGCTACAGGGCTTATACGCGTATTTTGTTCGTGCGGGTGCGCTGTTGCAGTCGGCACCGGGAATCGGTCAAGCCGTGTCGGACACCCCCTTCTCAACACGCTTGCTCAGAAGCACGCCGGGGACCCTTTGACCATTCTAAAGAGCAAGAAAGAGCAGGACAGAGGTGGTAGCAAAAGCCACACCGTGGAACAGTTAAGAGCTCTAAATCGTAATGCGGCTGCTCTGTTGCTGGCTTCCCCTGGCTGTTTGCCAGAACGCTCACGATACTCCCGAGACCTCTCGCTCGTTCTCAATATAAACTACAAAATTACGTATTTCCCCGCTCCAACTTGACCGCTATAGTTTCGGGCTATAAAATTTTCGAGAAAATAATTTTCAATCACTTGAACGAAGGATTCAGCTCGTAAAAAAAAAAAAAAAAAATGCTTCCCCCCGATATGCACTTCACATCGGGCTTCTTTGCTGTCTCGAATTAATTTTTACGGAAAAAAAAATTCACTCCTTGAAAGATAAAGCGTGGAAAATTTCAATTTTCTCTTCGGAGATTCTGAGATCAGCTGGTAGAGGAGAAAAGGATTAATTTCACGAGAAGTTTAATAGACGATACGAAGAATATAGCGAGAGCAAGAGAGAGATATTTGATGAATTTTCAAATAACGAAGGAAATTAAAAAAAAAAAAAAAACATTCACGTATCTTCGTGTCGACTTAACGCGAAACGAGAATTGAGCTATAATTAATAATCAACGATTCATCGAAGTTTGAGAAGAGAAATGAAGAAATAAAAAAAATTGAATTAGCACGAAAATATTGTCGAGAAATGAAAAAAAAAAAAATGAGGAAACGCAAAAATATTGCGTTCACATCACGGTCGATCTTCTTTACGCCGTAAATTGAATTCCCCTATCCGCGAGAGTTATATCGCGAGAGGAATGATTGAAGGGTGTATAAATGCAAGATGACAGGTCGGGGGGAGGGGTTGTGCTTCAGCCACCATCTTGGAAATTTGATTTTTTCAAATATCTCGTAAATGGTTCATCCTACGGTAAAAACGAACATGACCTTTGTTACAGAAAACTAAATTCCCTATTTTTTTTATTGAAATCTTTTTTCTGCAAAATGCATATTTTTCAAGTTACAACGCGTCAAAAATCACAATTTTAACGGTTTGATCGACCGTTAACGAGATTTTTCATAAAAACCATCATTACATTTTGGCGCGCTGTAACTTGAAAAAAATGCGTTTTATCGAAAAAAGTTTCAAATAAAAAAGGTAGGAAATTTTGTTTTCGATGAAAAAGGTCATGTCCATTTTTTCCGTAGGATGCACCGTTTACGAGACAATTTGAAAAAATAAATTTTCCAAGATGGCGGCTGAAGCACTCATCCTCTAGCCCCGTTATTTTTCATTTACACTCAGGGGGCACCCCTTAATAATTCCCCGGCAAAAAAAAATCGCGCGCGTAGAATTATGATGAAAAAAGTACCGGTTTCCTTGACTATAGAGAATTTATATAAAATTTATCCTGATAAAACTCGAGAGAGCACCGTTGAGCTTAACATGACTAATGTTGGAAAACAAAAGGGCGTAACTCGCGGGATTGGTTCGGTTGAGTGTCGTGGTGTTGTGCGTTCTTTGGGTTAGCTGGCATTACTTCATCGATGTGTGCTATACATCGACAGAGTCCGTGAAGTGTACGAGCAGCTTCAATGGTGGGGGTTAGCAGAGTAGAAGTGAAGAGGCCCCTGGGGGTGCCCGATGGGATTATTAGCCGGTAGCGTTTCATTACGGGGCCGGGAGCAACATAATTGCGGACCACACCGATGTAGCGTTCTCCACGGGGGCCCCAACAGCGTGCCCCGCTTGTCCAGCATTCACTGGGTCCCCTGCCCCCCCCCCCCTCCCGCCCCGTTGTTGCGATACCTCATCCCAAGGAAATATCGCTGCCTCTTTTTGTCTCTCGACAAAGTATACTTTTCTCTCTTACTACTCAGCTCGTCCGAATCATCCATATATAGTCTCTTACTGCACCATAAGCCCGAGTCTTGCCATACGTTCGGTCGAAAAAAAAAAAAAAATCCGTTCTTTCAATTTATTTCAATGTTTAATTCTCTAAATTTATAATTGAGAGCTCGACGCGAGCCCGCGTATCGAAGCTCCTCGATCTCTCTTCATCATCATTTACTCTATATATAACGTCTCACTCTCACCGACAACCTGTTATTATTCCACAATGCCTGGGATTTAATTGTCAGAAATCATACGCGAGAATTGTACGCGGGGAATTCGATGGCGATTCGCTGGGGCGCCACGGATATTTCAAATTTTCTGATTTTTTTTTTTTTTTTTTTTTCATCCGTATAGGTGGTATGGAAAACTTTTTTGCCTCTCTCGGGAGGAAAACTTCGGAAATTCTTTTGAATTTTGAAGTGAAAATAATTGTTTTTACAGTTTGAACCAGCAAATATTATACAGATAGTACATAAGTATATTCCGCGCATTAATTTTTGATCAAAACAACGCAAAGAGATTAATTTACCGTGTTGAACTGCATTTTTTTCTCTTCATCGTTGTATTTTTTAAATTTTAGTTATTATTTTTTGAAATGTCTTTTTTTTTTTCCGTGCACGTATCGTTTTTTCCGATTTTTGTCTCGAACTTTTTTGAATATCACGAGGCATTTCGGAAAAACGAAAAATGACTTTTTGAAAATTCTTCGAAAAATTCATCCCGAGGAACGCAACAAATGAAAAAAAAAAAAGGGAGGAGAAATTGAAAAGTCTGAAAATTATTCGTGCATATAGTACCGAAGAGAAGTCCTGAGAGAAGGAAGATGGATCGAGAAAGGCGCGAGAGTAGGATATAATTTATTTAAAAAATAATACTAAATTAGCACTCGAATGTAAAGGGGACCACCGCAAGACAATTGCCGTTAGCAGTTACTATAATGAGCCTGTCAGTTTCATCGTGCGCTCGCGGAATGTATGTATCGTATAATAGCTATATATATATATATATTATACGAGATCTATGGGAGCGCGGAAATCATTCTTGCAATTTTAAATGACCGAAGAGGTAATGCACCTCGAGAATGTACGAAGAGCGATGGAGACCCTATGGGGGGTCTCTCTATGTACTTCGATATATTTTTCCTTCTCTCTCTCTCTCTCTCTCTCTCTCTCTCTCTCTCTCTCTCTTACTCTCTTACGCCGTACCTTTCCTTTGGAGAACGGGTTTTTGCAATTCACATGGCCCCCCACCCCTTGCAAGTACTCGGTGAGAAAATGAATTCGCGACGTCAAAGATATCGATGAGATATGCAACGACTTAATTAGTGGCTGGCTCCCTTGATATTGCACTGTAAATTTTGTTTATAACGCTAGTTCGTAGCTCATGATCTATTTTTTTTTTTTTTTTTTTCTACTGCAATGCTTTCTGGACTATATACACGCTTGAAAAGTAACTTGGGATTGGAAAAACTTCATTTATGCTCGTATTTTCACAAAGTTCATTCGAATTTGAACAAATTACATGACAATCGAGAAATTTTGATTTTAGCAAAAAAAAAAAAAAAAAAAAAAAGTTAATTCACCGAAATAACTTTTTCGATTAAAGTGCTCTGGGCGCAAAAACAAAATAATACGAGGAATGATGATAAAATGGAGAAGAAAATAAATTGATAGAGCAAAGACTCACCCGTAGTTGTCGGAAGTTGCTCGCGGCCATTGTTGCTGCGCCGCGTAATAATTGTCAGCCGAGTAATTGTAATGCTGGGGATAAGCCGTGGTCGTAGCGGCTGCTGCAGCCGCTGCCGAAACTCCCGTTTGACCGTAGCTCTGATAATTCTCGGTCGCGCTGCTGCCGTAATGCTGATTCTGAAACGCCTGCAGATTCACGCTACTGAAGGCATTGAGCTGCTGACTGTTCAATTGCTTGCGCAGCCTCGCGCGTCTGTTGCTGAACCACACTTGAACTCTCGCCTCGGTTAGTTTCGTTCTGTGATGGGGAAAAAAAAAAAAAAAACGAAGATCGAAAAAATTGTCATTTCACTCGTCAAGTGTCCATGGCACTTGGGGGTGACACTCCATGACAACCTGAATTCTCAGGAAATAGCCGAAACTATAAAAAAAAAAGTCTGTGGATCAACATATGGCTTATCAAGCTGTTGGTTAAAAGTCCAGCAATCGTTGCCTTCATGCTATCAGACTTCAATCAATTTCAGGTATGTCCTTTGGTTATTTGTTTGTAGACTTTTTTTTTTATTCATTTGTAGAGTACGCTCGAATAGAATCCATTTTTTTTTTTTTTTTTTTTTCGAAATAAGATTTATTCGCAATTGAGAATTGAATCGTCGTCTGAGCAAAAGCAAACCCAACGATATCACTTACTTTTGGGCTAGCTCTTCTCTGGTATAGACATCGGGATACTGCGTACGATGAAACGCAGCCTCCAATTGTTCCAGCTGTTCGCCCGTGAACGTTGTACGACTCCGGCGCTGTTTTCTCTTGAGAGCGTAACCGGGCTCGCTGTCGGTGTCGGAATCATCGCCACCGCTGCCGACGCTACCACCTGCGTGTCGGAAGAAGAAATAGAAAGCGAAAGTTGAGCTCTCAAGATGGAAAAGTCTCGTTTTAATTGACGCGAAGGACGTGTCCCGGATGATCCGAAACCCTCTCTGTTACTCGCGATCTCTGGCTCAATGATTTACACGTGAATCACTGGATCTCGATCATCATGCACGGAGAAAAATGTCTATGTTATTACAACAAAACGTGGTTTGCTGACCGTTGGTCTGTTACAGTAGCAATACGAACTGTAAATGTAACATGCAAATTGTACAATCAGCAAACAAATATTTGTTACGGCAACTCACAAATCTATGTAGCGGATAATTTGTTAATATAACAAATAATCAGTTAGCGTGATCTTTTTTATTGCTACCCGAAGAAAAATGTCTATGTTATTACAACAAAACGTGGTTTGCTGACCGTTGGTCTGTTGCAGTAGCAATACGAACTGTAAATATAACATACAAATTGTACGATCAGCAAAGAAATATTTGTTACGGGAACTCACAAATGTATGTAGCGTAGAGTCCCTGAAAAACAGAGTCTGGCCATTGGAGTCGAGCTCCTATTGGCGCGGCCATGTTTTAGACCTAATTTAACTGCACCAATGAGAAGCTTGGCGCGCATGGCCACTCATTTGAAATATAGTAATGGAACGAACCTATGTTCAAGGGGAAAAAGGTTTCATATTCGCAACATTTTTAACATGTATTTACGAAAATAATTCATTATTGGTAAGAAATGTAGTATTCAATTTACGAAATTTACAGTTTGAAGGACTTGTGGAGTATAAATACACAAAAAGATTCGCTCGAGTAACGTGATTTTCTCCGTTAGAACAGCAAATCCGCAAACGTTATTTTAGCAAATGCTATTTGCTGTTATAACGATAACAAATATTTATTTGTAACCGCAACTGGAACATTTGTTGTCACTATACTGACATAGAAAATTTGTTGCTGTGACTCGTGGTGAGTTGTCGTGACATAGAAATTTTTCTCCGTGTGGGCTTATACGGTGACCGCGAAGAAGATGATCAAGGTGTCCATTGAAAGATTAATTCCTTACCGGTATCAGGATATTTCAGTTTTTGGTCAGGGAATCGGGGGAACTTGTTCCCTCACCTCGGGGTCGGGGACAAATAAAATATTTCATACAACGAGAAATGATCGTCGAAGTGAAGAAAGGACGATTCTTCGAGGGAAAAAGTCCTCTCACCAAGTAATTATCGCAGATAATTTATAACAGACTAGACGATAACGAGGTTAATTTCAGGTGGCTAAAATGTACTTATTGAAACACTTTTCATATAATACGAATTAAGGAAAATCCTGCCGAGCTTAACTGAATTTCGTTCCAACCAATTAATATTCGCTTCAATCAGGTAAATACACTTCTGAACGATAAAAAAAAAAAAAAAAAAACAAGAATGGGAAAAAATCTAGAAACATCTGTCGGAAGAGCGTTTAGTTAATATCGTCGCGAACGACGATGAAAGGTGAGGGGGTCATCGCGGGGTTGTAACACGTCGTCAAAAATATACACATGCCTATAATGGGTCTCTCGCTGTAATGGATGATGTTGGTTCACCATCACGAGGAAATATGGACGCATGAACGAGACGATGGAATAAAATGGACGTGTAAGAGCTTCAAGCGCCTGCTCCGCTCTCATCCCGGACATTCCTCCTAATGGTTGAGCGATCTATACACGCGTGTGCATGTGAAACCGACACGGCCCGATGCACAAGCGCGCGCAACGGGTATATTATATGAAGCCCCTCCGAGAGCGGAAGAATTTTAGTCGCGGAGCTTTCGAAGGAACGAAAAGAGCACGTGCTAGACGTCAGATATCGAGGAGATAGGAAGCAAAAGAGAGAAGGAGATTAAAAAAAAGAGATAGAGAGGGTGCCCGCCCACAGTTCACACGCCCGAGTCCGCAACCCACCATTAAATCCCTCGTGATTACAGTCGTGCAACGGGGCTAACCTATACTAAACTAAAACACCGGAGAAATTAGGGTCCGGCTCTCGCTCTCTTGCTCGCCAACAGGAATTAAGTTCTTTGACATGTCCTGTCCTCTTCCTTAACCCTCCCCCTCCCGGCCCTTCTATTTTTTTTGTCTCCTTGCTCCCGCGAGCTCTTCTCTTCTTTATCGTCTATTTCTTTACCTCTCTGCGTATGCCGTTAAACTTCAGTAGGCCCACTTTCATCTTTTTTTTTTTTTTTAATGCAATTTTCATCTTTATCTTTCGGGTTTTACTGATGTTGGAGCTTGAGGAAAGTCAATGGAAGAGTTCATAAATGGGATATTAAAAAAACGAAAAAAAAAAAAAACGGTTTCAATGACTTTTTCATTTGCGGTATTCGTCCAATTGGTGGCGGAGCACTCATGATGGCAGAGTCAATGAGAATTAAGTCATTGATGACTCTCTGCGCGGATGTAAAATTGATAATTCTACGAGAGGCGGTCGATGTTTATTTAACGAAATACATCGATCGAATAGATCAAATGATACAGTCTCAATAAATGGAAGGTGGGAGGGTAAGAAAAAGTTTACAGTAGTATTGAAAACACAAAGGGGTATTATATAATGGAGAAATAAAAAGCAAAATATATTATATCGACGGGAAAAGCGAGGCTGTTGCTCGGGTTTGTCGGTTGAAGCGCGAGATTAAAGGCCGCAGAGAGGCATAGCTTCGCTCGCAAAGTCGTAAATCCTCGCGACTTGCAGCTTCCCCAAGACTTTTAACGCAACACAACGAACGATTTTTGCCTCTACAGATATACATAATATGTATATATAGTGTACAATATACTGCTCTATATATATTTATATATGCGTCTTTTACAGTTTACTAGTGAAACTCACGGTTTCTCGTGATCCTTCAACGCCCATATTCATCTTCATAATCCCTATATTTCGTCTTCTCAAAAACTCCCGAGCAAGGATACGCAACAGCTAAACTTCCAAAGTCCGAAAAAAAAAAACGTTTTCTAAGACTTGAGCTGAATCGGAAAAGTGCACAAGAAAGAGGAAAACACATGGGTGAAATCACAAAAAAAAAAAAAATTATGAAAGTAAAACTGCGATGCACATGTAAAATCTTGGAACATCGTGAAGCACTCGAAGAACACTGAAATATAATCAACAATCATTCTTCGACATTCACTCTTTACAGCCAGGATCATCGGTACAAATATTTTTGAATTCTTCGAGAAATCGTAGCACGGTCTTATTTACATGATTAATTGGTGACTTGAACGCTTTAACGATTCATGAAAAAAGATCTAGTTAAATGTACTATATTTATGTATTCAATTTCTTTTTCTTTGAAATATAATTAGAATTTTAATAAATCCAAGCGAATATTTATTTGATACAAATATTGTACAATATTTGTCTCTAATTAGATAATTTATTTGAATTAATATTAATTTAAAAAAGTAAAGTGTAATAAATAATTTATTTGCTCCTACTACATTTTTTCATTCGCTTTCATTAAAAAAAAAAATGTAGTTAAATGAACTACATTCATATATATCCAATTTATTTTTTGTGCATTTTTTCTCAATTCCCTTGGATCATTTACATGTTTTACTTGCATCTCGTTCGACATTTTTGCAGTAAGAATTCATGCATTGGAAATGTTCTATCATAATCTGACAAATTATGGCATTTTGAGAATTTTCGATCCACCATATTGAATCCGCGATATTGAATTTTGTAATTTCGACGTTAAATTCATGTTCAATTACCCGAAAAACCTCTCAATACTGAGTAAGATCGAAATCCGACAAGTTATGTCATTTTGAGAATTTTCGATCCACCATAATGGATCCGCCGTACAGAGTTTTGTAATTTTGACCTCAAATTCGTGTTCACCGACCAAAAAAAAAACCCTGAATATATAGTTAGAGTGAATCTGACAAGTTATGGCATTTTTAGAATTTTGGATCCACGATATTTGATTCGCCACATTCAATTTTGTAATTTCTTTCAAAACCGACATGGTTACGAAATAAAAGGCAGAAGATGGGACAACCACCATCCTTTGATCAGCTCCCAACATATAACTGATCAAGTGTTCTCTGCCGAGTCAAATACATTATATGAAATATCATAGTTCATAAACAGTCGATAGCGTGGTGGGTAGCGTGTTAGGTAGATAGGTAGGATGGTATTAGGTAGGTCCCAAGTTCCAGTCCCAGTCGAGAAGGAAAAATCGGTACAAGATTTTTTTTTTCCAGTGTAACTCTTCTATGTGCGTATGGAACAATTTTGCAAATGATATATTTCGTTTTTGTTTACATTTTGGAATAAAAAAGTTTGCAACAATAATATTAGTTGCCTTGAATAGATATTTATTTGAGTCAAATGCATTTTTGCTGAATGCAAATTTAAAAAATTGTTGATTTAAATAAACATTTCATACGTTCGCAATAAAAATATAGTTGAATTAAATAAACAGTTATTTGGTCGAATTAACTGGACTATTTTTAAAAAATATTTACAATAAATAGAGTCTTATTAGGCCGTGAGACGAAGAAAAAAAATTTAGTTAGAACAAATAGACTCTATTTGAATCAACTAGATCTTTTTTCTGGGTGTACCCCCCCCCCCGGTAAATGATAAAAGAAACATTAATATCCGGTAGTTTGTCACAAAAAATTCAGACAATGTCAATTCATAAATAATAAAAATTCAGAGACACGTTTGAAAGTTAAACGAGCTTTTTTGAATTATTTTCATTCACTCATCTATCAATTAATCACTATTTAATGCACAAACATTGGTATTATTATTATTATTCTTTTTTCAATGCATACGAAGCATTTTTTTCATTTTTTATTCTGTCATCCAAGCAGTAAGTTTAAGTGTACATATATATATATGTATATTGTATACGTATGCACAACTCAATCGTGGCAAACCGCAAATTCACTCAACCCCACTGACACATCTTTCTCTCAGTCTATCCCTCACGAATCCAATTCGTTAAACCATCGTACGTCTAAATCAATAGGGGACGAGATATACATACATACATACGTAGCAATGTATAGAGTTAGAGGAGCGAAAGGAAGATGAAAGACTCTTGGAGATCGCGATATATATTCAATATATAGATATATATATATACATATCCAAGACAAGGGAGTGTCCGTGTATGGCTCTGTTGGCGAGAAGAAGAATAAGAAGATCGGTAAAGACTCGAGCTCTCACTGACCGAGCTTGGCGGTTTGCTAGATTAGAGGCAACATCGGGGCATACGCTGCAGGAGGAGCTGCACCAGGTTTAAGAGAGACCACACGCCGCGGTGTATTGCCCAGGCACACGCTTACCACCCTCGATAAATATATATATATATATATATATATATTACTATATCCAGTTCAACGGCAATCGATTGTACACCTGTAAGTATGCCTCCAATGCGTTTTCCGCTTACCAGTAATTCTTATATTTCATTTCGCCTGTTTTGACGGCACACCGGAAATTTGACTCGAAATTTCCATTGGGAAACGACAGGATATGATTTTTCAAGCAATCAGAACCGTTAATCTCGTTTTATCATCGTTATAATCACGAAATTTTACGAATTAGAATGATAACTATAGGGCTGTTCAGGGCAAGTATCAAGAGTACTAACGATAATCTGGGAAAAACGCGGCTGTTGCAATCATAATTACAAAATATTTGACGATTTATTTTTGAAAATTTCGAAAAAATTGCTAAGGATTTCGCGAAACGTGTCATGGTGTACACGCAGAGAGTGCCATTTGAGGATTGTGGATACATAAAAATCACAATCATGATTTCGATTTTGCTCTCACCCGGCATTGATGAAACATTAGAGAAGTTTTTTTTTTTTTTTTTTTTTCTTGACCACACGATTTACCGGATATCTTATTTGCGGCCAAACACATTACACGGATACATGTGTGTTTATGCACGAGAGAAAATGAACGAAAAAAAAAGACATCCCCTGTTCATACTTCATCGACGATTGCCTCGTACATGAGAATTACTGGGTACATTAGGGGGCTCTAATAAAATTGGAATCTTCCATACGCGTTGGCTGACCGGAGAGATAATAAACCGCCGGACGCACGTCCACGCGCTCCACGGGGAGCCTAATATATTTCATCGCAGCCGCGAACTCTCGCACACCTTTAACGCGTCATGTGATAAATAAAAGAGAGAGAGAGAGATAGAGAAAGCGAGAGAAAGATATTCCCTTGAAGCTGGCCGCTTCACTCCAATATATACGTATATAATATAATCACAAACACGTATAATATGTATCGCGTACAGACATATATTTAGCTATTCTGAATTTTAGAGGCTTTTGGGTCCATCCGAAAAATTATTGCAATCAGGTTAAGGAGTTTGCCGATCCAGAGGAATTGTTTTTTTTTTTTTTTTTTTTTTTTTCAAACCGTAGAGGGTGAGAACTAGTTTAGGCATTTTGCATTCTCGATTAAATTTCTTCGTCCCAAACTAATATATCAATTTTTTTTCCCCCCCCCCGCTGATCGCGTAACCGTTATACAATACGAAGAATCATGAATATTTCTCTTTTATTCATGTATGAATGCGTGTATTATGAATATAGTTTATTTATAATCGGACTTACCGAGAATCCCATCGATCGAATGATTGCGTCGTGGATCGTCGCAGGGTCGGTTCTGATTGTTAGCCGGTCCCCGGAGGAGTCTCGATATACTGGACGGCGAGGGCACCGATGTCTTGTCACAGACACCGTCCTGCTGGCAGAACCACGTTGGACCAGTTAGTATAATGACGCTCGGGAATGTTTAATCCTCTCGTCAGAATTGAAATAAACACTACGCGCTTCCCTTTTGACGTTCGGTCGCGGAATGATTAAATATTTTGTTTGAACTTTTGAAAAATGGGAGGCAAAATGGAAAGAAAAATGTCTTTGCAAAAGCCTCTCGTGTGAAGAAAAATTGATTTAGCGAAATCGCGTTGCATTGAATTCGTATTGAAATTTTTGTTTCGTGAAAAAAAAAAAAAAAATAGGAGAGAATGAGTTTGAAAAGAATGTCTCGTGACCGACAATCGAAAGATTTCAATGATAAATCAATTAGGAAAAAAAATATTGCTGTATGAACGGACCTTTATCAGTTTGTCCCTTATCTCCCAGCTGAATATCCCAGGATTTTGCCTCTTGAGATCCTCGATCCTTGCCTCGACCTCGGGTGTCGCGACTCGCGGCTTACTACCACCTATAACACCCGGTCTTATCGAGCCGGTCTCTTGATAACGATTGAGTATTTTCGAGACGCAACCGTGAGATACTCTCAGCTGACGCGATATTACGCATGGCCTGACACCCGAGGCAGCCAACTCGACGATCTGACGTCTCGTGTGATTTGGCAATGGGCGCCCATTGATGAAAACACCACCGAGCTGATTCAGACGTCCCTGTCCTGCAATTAAAAATATTATTTCTTTTTTTTTTTTTTTTTTTTTTATCGTACCGCTCGAACGATTTGTCATCCATTTCGGACCGAAGAAACTCGAGGAATCAGCATATCTCTTATAAAAATACGAAATTGTATATTTCGGACAAAAAGGAAATTATACCGAAATGGATAAACGATGTTCGACTGTTTCGAATCAAGTTCATTCGAATTGAATGGATTTTCCCAAAGTTACAAATTGTGGGATCGCCTATATGTTTGATCGATTTTATCGAAATAATATGTTTGATCCAAGTTTTTTTTTTTATTTCGAGAAATTTGGAGCAATTAATAAAAGTTCTAATTCAGTTTAAATTAATTTTAATGAATTTTAATTCAGAGCAATCAAAATAATGGTTTCATTTAGTTTGAATAAATTTATATTAATCCAATAAATTGTTTCTCTCGGTGTACAGGGCTTTTATCGAACCCTTACATGCAAATCTTATTAGCAGTTAAAAAAAAAAAACCTCCCTTCGTTGCATGAAAAAAGGAAACTATAAAAAATAAACTCCAGCTCCCCTATACATCCTTTGAATTTTAGTTTTTATAACGTAAAATAAAATGGCGGTAAAGAAGAGAACGCGGAGGATCCGAATTCGTGTCCGAGCGACTTTGCATCACTTCGGCACGCAAGGTGCCGCTCGAAAAACGCGGCTCATCCTAATTACCGTTAATGAGCCCCTCATAATTAACTTAATTATCATTACGAACTCAAACAAATATCATACACATGCAGGGAGTGTACACGAAGAAAGCTGGTGGAGTGATGGGGTCGGGTGTGTTTGTCTCTCTGTTCCTTGTCGTGAAGGAGAAGAGAACTCTTGATGCTCAAAGAAAAGCGAATGAGCTCCTTCTCTCTCTCTCTCTCTCTCTCTCTTTTTGTGCTAAATCCAAGAGGAAACCTCGCGTGCGCGAGACGGATGCCCGGACGGACGTAACATCATATATATGAGAACGAACATCATACGTGAACGTCTCGCGGTTTGTCCGTCCGACAGGAGTTACGGCCATGCTTTTTCTCTACTAGCAGTAAACTCTCTTCAGCTCTTCATATACTGTTCTTCGACTACGCTAATGCCTACCTAATACTATACCAACTAACGCTTATGAATACACCGATGCTTCATATTCTTTTTCCCTCTGTCCGTGGTATGCCCATCGCTGCCGTTATGCCGGACTCTAACGCTCTCTTATATGGGCCTTAAAACGCGCTTTAACCATGACTAAGGCGGTTCTCGCGAGACCGGTAGGGGACAATGAGAGTCGTTGGAAGACAGTATAATTCCACGTTTACGCGTATTTACATAATCCCATGCGTCTTCTCGTGTCTCTGAATGCTCGTCCGATGTCAGACCGAGACGAGAGTATGCGCGGACGCGAAGAGAGAAGAAGAAAAAAGAAGAAAAAAAAAAAAATAATAATAATTTTTCGCATTAAAAAAAAAAGAACAGAAAAGAAAAATCTCGTCTTTCCGCGCGAGTTTCTTTTGAAACATTGACTTTTTTTTTTTATTCATTTCGAGACGAAGACGCGGGCAAATTATTTTGGAGAATGACGAAGAAAAATTATTTTAATCTCGGAATCATTTCGCGTCCGCTGGCTTGGATACAATTTTTCTTTTGTTTTCTTTAACTCTTAACTTGAATGAGAAAAATCGATTTATTTGATTTTCTTGTGGTGTTAATTTAAAAAAAAAAGGATTTTTCCTCGCAATTGCATCAAAAGCCGATCTCAAAATTTTTTTTCACGCGACGCAGAGGAGCGTTTCGAGCGATTCGTCAATTGAGAATTTTCCATGAGGTTTTTTGGCAAATAAAGATGATTTAAAAAAAAATTTTTAAACAAATTTTCTTCATCGAAACGTGATCGAAATTCGTTTTTCTCTCGAGCGTCGATTTCTCGGCCGAGATCAATCGCGAAAGCTCACGAGACCGGAGCAAAATAGAATATCGAGCAATGATTCAAATTTTACGATGATCGTGGTATAATTGGAAGCGATAAGACGTGAGAGAGAGAGAGAGAGAGACCCATTGCGTTGTCGTTGGCAATATGAAAAAGCGAAGCGTGCGTAAGTTCCTTTATTAGACAGATGAAGTGCACGCGCGATAAACTCACCCGAAATGAATATATAATATCGTTATATCACACATAAGCGCAGAGCTTCCTCGATTACAGAGCCCCCTGCGTATATATATACTTGACGTTTTAAATGGCGTGTTAATGGCAGCCTCGGCACACTTTTATCCATCTTCGCCGAGATAAGGGAGCCAATATTATGGCCAAAAGATCGAGAGGTAAAGCAGCGTCCCTCCGAGTGAACCTTTCGGCGAGCTCGACTCCGAGTATACATATTAATTTATCCTCGAGGCTTCGAAAAAACAAAAACCAAAAAAAAACACCCCCCCCCCCCCCCCCAAAGGATTTGGGCCTTTTCTCTGAACTCTTTCGCCGTGGAAGAGATCGACCGATACGATATCTCGGCTTACCCCGATAATCCATCGAGAAAATGCATTGCAAAAAAAATCCTCAATTTATTTTATTTTTTGCATAAACATGATCTTTCATAAAAAAAAAAAAAAAAACTCGAGCTAATCGCATATCGTATACTATATATTCAGATTCGTCTGATAACTTCGCTCCCTTTACGATTTGATCGTTCTCGATACTTTTTTATTAAAATTTATATAGATACGCGGCACAACATGTATATACTTGGGCGTTGCAAATACGCGTGCGTATTATAGTTACACATAATCTCACTTACGCACATATATGAGCATATATGTATATATGTATATATATGAGCGCGTGCTCAAGACGAGAAGAAAAACACGAGTGAGGGCGCGATCTCAAGTCCTTTGAAATATCACATATACACATATATACACGCGTGTGTACATGTGTACATACAAAGATTCCGTGCGGAGCTCGGACACCTCGGGTATGACGTCAGTCAGGCCGCGGGGCCCGCCGGGATTACAGGTAAGATCAAAAGGCGCCGACCGACGCCGCATGCACACACTTGGCGAACGCGAGAGTTCTCTGAGGCTTCAGACGGTCGTATACGCTTTTGCGCTTTCATATATGTGTGTGTATGTATATTTGTGTGTGTATATGTATCCTCGCTCTTGGATTCACGACGAGAATGGGAGAGAGCGTGAGCGAGAGCTCACGCTCTTGCTCCATGGACCCCAATGCGGACCCAAAGCGAAATGATCTCGTATACGCGCGCGAACTTCGGGTTGTAACCTTTGGACGAAACAGCTTTTGTGTTTCCTATACGTATACATTTATAATACCGTTGGATTTTTTTTCGAAACCGAAACAAAGCTCGAATGGAAATCACACGGATGTTCGAATGTTTTTGTTTTTAATGTAGGCGGACATTATTTTATTGGAATTATTGAAATTTCTTATTCGCCATTTTTTTTTCGTATTTTCCAACAGCAATTATTAAAATTTTCGGCATACACTACGACCTCGATTTAACGGCCAGTGGCGGGACCGGCTCCGCATCGCACCTTGTTAAATCGAGGTAGCGTATGCCCGCCCATGCTGTATCTGCGCATCGGCACTCCGTGCTACGGGCCTGATCGGGGAGACTTTAAGCGTCCCCCACCATCTCCCACCACGCGAAAAATCGATCGATAAGTGCGACATGGTGGGGACTGTCTATTCAATCGAGGACCATTAAATCGAGGTCCTAGTGTACTTACGTATTACGTTTCATTTTTTAAATGTCATTCTCAGGACTGATAAGTGCGGTAGGCCTGCATCTCGAATCGGCGAGAACAAAAAAAAAGGATAATTTTTTTCTTTTGTGATTTTATACTTGGAGGTCAAAACACAATTATGCAACCTCACCTGCGAGCTTGTATTTCTTCTAAAAAAAGAAGAAAAAAAAATATATAAACTAAACGGTCTGCGCCTGTACAGTTAAAAAGTAAAAAACATTTATTCCTCGGAATTACAGTAAATTACACTTTGAGAAAAAAAAATAATTGTTTTAAAAGCTCTCATTGCTCGTAGCTTTTGTTTTTCTAATCGTCGACGTTACGACCGGGTCAAGGCAGAGCGCGAGATCTCGCGTATTGAGAGGCCAAACTCTCTTGGGCTCTATAGAGCCCAAGAGAGTTTGGCATATTTTAATAATTTAATAATCGAATATATTCGATTATTTAAAAAAAAAAAAAAAAAAACCCCCGTAAATCTGTAGATACGTCAACGCATACGTGAAAAAAGCTAGCTTTTGTGCCCATCACCGCACAAAATTTCTCATAAAATTGCAAAGGCCCACGAGTAAATATAAATATAAATATAAATATAAATATATATGTTGCATAATAGAGCGAGAAATTTTATTACTCGCGCTTGACGGAGCACGACGATAGAATAGACTTATTTTACCCAACGAAACTAATGTTCAAGCGATAATACATGTCGTTTTGCTATTGCCGATTAATTAATGCGTTATCGTTTTGCGTTTCACCGCGACGTTTGATGTAAAATCGGCGAGTTCATAAAAATTATGTTAATTTTTTTTTCTTCGTTGAACGGCGTAAATATCCATTAACCAAAAAAAAAAAAGGAAGGAAAGAAAAACGAAAAGTACGAAAAACGACTATAGCGGTTTTCGGACGATCGGCACACGCAAACACGAGAGACAGAAGCTCGTCCGCGTTGCACTCGTCCATCCATTAAATAACTCATCGCTCGTACTACATATACGTATATAATTACGGGTTTTCTCGCGCATATGTGAAATTACACCGCACGGGGGAACGGTGAAATTTACAAGCGTCGAAGAAGTGTCCCGATTGTATATTTCGAGAGGGCCGCAAGAACGTTCGCTTCCTTCCGCAATTATTATCATTATTATTGTTATATATATAATAGATAATATTATATATACATATATACAGCCGTCTAGATATCAAAATCTGATCGATATGAGTAATTTTTATATAGCAAAAAAAACGGGACCACCCGTGCAAGGGCAGAGACGATGTTTATATATATATATATATATATATATATATATGCAAGAGATGCACCAGAGGGGGCACGCGATCGAGAGGGTGAGGTGTGCGTCGGGCATTAAAATGAGCCGAGAAAATAATTTGGAGCATGAATTATTGATTACGGGCAATTGATTGTGAGCGATCGGGTTAATACCCATGATCGTGGCGATATGTGACGCGATACGAGAAGCGTCTTAAACACGATCTGATTTCGCCTTGATCGAAAAAAAAAAAAAAAATAAAAACCCTCTCGCGAGTACTCGCTCACCGACATACACACACGCGTTGGTAAAATTTCGCTTTGTAGCCTCGAGGGAATCTCCGTACTCATCGTACTTGTATCTCAGACATGTTATACTATGATACAAGTACATATACGCTGTTACGTTCTATACACGTATTCTTAAGCTTGTGCGAATATAGCGAGGATAATATAGTATGCGAAAAATCATTAAATCCCGCAGTTATCGAATATTTTCCAGTTAATCTATTGCTCTCGCGAAAATTTTTCGTTACGATTTGCTTCAATGAATGTGACACGAATTTGAAACGATTCCCACGTGTTCCATATGCATAGACGATAAAAGAGAATTAATGGAAAGAAAGATATTAATGGAAAAAAAGGCTGCGAGAAAATCAATGGCTCAGATCATTATATTTCTTCACCCGATTCCCTCTGCGTCATAGAGGGAAATTTCATTAAGAAAACAGTCCTTCGAATCGATCATGTTCCCTTCTATCTCTTACGAGAGAAAATTGCCAATGGAAAACAATAGACACATCGATATGAATGATCGATACGAACCGGTCTTTCCAATCGTCTGGATCTCCCTCATTCTCGACCATAAGGCGTCCCTGTGCGGTCCGGCCAGAGCGTAATGAGACGGTCGATGCGCATCAGCCAAGGACCACTCAACGTCTTCCCTATCGACTCTTCATGTACCTCATATATACATATATATATATATATATATACGTGAGTCATGAGAGAATGCATCATACAGTACTTGCTCCGTGTCCCGATGTATAGATACTTGTTTTGTATATATATGCGGTGTGAGTTCCACGGTCTCTCGATCGCGAAGGCTTCAATCAACTCGCGCCGTCGCCCCGGGCCGATCCGATATCAGACATTAGAGTATGGTGCTCCGCACGTCGGAAACTCGTCGGGGCTCTGATCCACCGACGCCCACCAACGCACCGGTACAAATATACTACTGCTGTATACATATATGTATATGTATACGAACGTCCAATCCCTAAGAACCTACCTGCTGTTCGATATCTCCTCATACTCGCTTCCTAGGACACCCTCAACTCTTTTTTTTTAAATCTATATATACGTACATAAGTCTAATCAACCCTTAGATAGCTGTGGGAGATCATCCGTATCGCTGCATAATAATGTCTCATGGTTATTGGAGGATCGTGTGTGGGATAGAGAGTAATTTTAGTCTCCAAATGTGGGTAGACATCTTTTGAATAGGAAACAATTTGTAAATTGATGGGGAAAAGATTGAGAAATATATAATTGTTGTAAAATAATGCCATTAGAAAAAAGTAAATATTGCACGTTATTGTTTATCGATCGGTACAAGTTGAAATTTGTATGTTGTCATAAAAATGATTTGTAATGAATTTGTGTCAAAATCACGTGCAATATTTTTTCTCGAATGGTACCTGGAATGCTGTAACGCACCAAACCCTTTAGGGTTCTTTGTTTCCTGTAACAACCTCACCCCTTTCTTCGTAAGCACACGATTCTCAATGACATATATTGTATAAGTTATACGGAACGTCATGGTTATTTTAGGATTTGCCGTAACATTGAGAGCAATGCATTCAGAGAGATCAGCCAAGTCTGCAGAAATTGCTGATGGCCCTACCTTTATGGCTGACCATTATGGTTTTACGAGGGTAGGGCATATATATCATAATCTAACGTCTGGGAAGAAGGTAGCTCGAAACTTTCCTGAAGGACCTGTCCGGGCTGCAAAAAGGTCCTCGGGATATCTCTTTGCACACTGGAAGGGTACGGGGTGTCATATTGGTTACGAACCAATTGCCCAAGAACTATACGTAATAAAACGTGGTACGCAGGATGTATTCACGTTAATGACGCCGAGTACGAGGAAGAGGTCGTATCTCCGAGGTCTAATCAACCATGAACGTTCGAGTATTTTGGTCATTTTTGTAAATTCGTTACGCCACGAGCCGTCGGAATGGGAATTTCTCGGGAAACACGAGGACCGAGTCTTCTTTGGTGTTATATACCGGAAGCCCGCGCTAAATGATTTATGAAGACACCCCCATGCTACGTAACTCTGGATGAAAAACTTTATACCCTCGTGAAATACCATGGTGCACGTAATTGTGCGTATATTCCGGTAAACAGCAAAACAATAGTTAGGATTGATCTACACGGTATGATTGAAAATTACAACAAAAGTCTTACCTTGGAAGGGGTATCCAGTGAAGTACGGAGCCATGTTGAGAGTGCTGACAGCCATCGGGGTTTTCGCGCCTTTGTCAGCTATCTCAATGACCTGTCTCACTCTATCTGCTCCGAGATGATGACACAGACCGGTGAAAGTTACCCAAAGGCAACGAGGAATGTCAAATAACACTGTGCGATCCGATGAAAATTATTAGCACTATGCGACAATACTGTTTTGACGAACCTCGATATATCGTTAACTCTGACGACGCGATGAACGACGAAACGAGAAGGATATACAGACCGGAAAGGAATCGGCAGAACTGCGCGTCAAAATAATCGCGAACGGGAAATCAACGTTTTTGTCCTGAATAACGCGAGGACCTGTTGTGCTCTCGGGGTCTCGACTCCAACTGTCGAGCAAACTCCAGAAGTGGGAACACTCTGGCGGATACGCTCTGTCCCGTTCTCCTGCTGCTGCTGCTGCTGCTGCTGTACGCTGTAATATCCGTGACCGAGGGCCACCGGCGCGTTTGAAGGCAAAGCCTCGGCTCTTCGAGACCGAGGCTTGTATCGAGCCTTAAAATACCAAGGTGCAATAGAGAAAAGAGATCAAGACAGGCTCCGCCTTCTTCGTGGTCGAACGAGCAAAGAAAGTCTCCGTGGCAACGACCATCCTTCGAAATATCAAAAGCTGCATTGGTCGACCGGTTGGTAGGGGCCTCTTGTTCCCGTAGAGGTGGTCATTCTTGAGACTCCGCCTGCCATCAAGTGGCTACCAGCTTGAGACATTATCTTCACTCACGCTCCTAACTCTTTCTCTCTCTCTCTCTTATTCTGGTTTTTTACCTGCTTAAGCTCGAGGGCGACCCACGCGTACATGACTCTCTTCATCCTTTTCATCCTTAGTCCCTCCTCGTGAACATTCGCATTATTGATAAACCAATCTTGGCCAAATGAACGTTTCGTATTATCCGCAGAGTAGTTGTCCATTTCTCGTCATCTTAGCGCATTTTTATTCAAAATGGCATTGCATTTGGAAAGAATCTAGCGAATCGATAGTGCAAACGTTTCATCGAGGTATCACCATCTTAGAGAATTTGGAAGCAGATAATACGACGACAACCGATAAATTGATACCTCTTACCTTATCATGCAGATGTTAGAAGAACTGGAAATTTTCGAGGAACGCGATGACGTCATTGAGCATTAAACCCTCTGCATCTTATATGAAATATTTTCAGGGTAGAGCTCATTAGATTTTGGACATTTGAGCATATGAAGGTTCCCCGTGGCGACCGACACAGAGCCTGCCTAACGCGCGTGTAATCACTCGTCATGCCATCACCGATCGTTTCGGCTGATGTGTGCCTAACTCTCTCTCTCTCTCTCTCTCTCTTTCTCTCTCTCTCTCTCTCTCCGTGAGTTAGGTACACATCAGCTGAATCCTAAGCTTCAATGGGTAGTATGACGACGACGATGATGCTGATGACTCGTTTAAATGAGCATTGCAATCCACCCCGATCCACAATGAACAGGTATTAATGCATAATATCACACCGTGAATTGGACACACATTTCAGACTATTGTTCGTGCGTCATGAATGATCGGGTCTTTATTTATTTCGTTGATGTATGAGAGACTAGCAAGAGATTCTTCTGTGACTCCATACTTGTTCACTTGATGACTCTGGCCTTGAAACATACCGTAAAACCAACGAGACTCGAGCTTTCATTGTAACGGACCATTCGGCAAACTTCTGCGCACAAAAGGACTCGGAACGCTTGCCCACTGACATGCAAATGATATCAGCAGTCTGATTTTTGGTGCACATCCGAGATGTTTATCGGATACGATGATTAGATTTGTTTTCGTAATAACCGAAAATAACTAAAGCACGTAAGTTGGGGTGGTCAACACTTTCAACTCTGTGATGCCACTTGTTTCAGGTATAGAGAAGAATGATTGATCATCAACCAACGTCCGTTTTCTCAGACACGCTAAATAGGTCAAGCCCGTTTTTTTTTTGCCAGGAACCATGTTCCGTCACCTTTCAGACCTCCTCCAATGGCAAATGATCTTAACATGATCGTCGGTGTGTCCATGCGTATAGGTAATGGATATTTTCGCAAAGGCGCGAACGTGCCCATCGCACATATATAGCGAACGTATACACCGGCGGTGGTAAATACATTGCGATAGCACGTGTCGTGATTGTAGTTTATGGGGAGCTGATTGCGGTAGCGTGTGGGACGGGTATGGGGGGGACCCACGTCGCCCCCGTCCCAGTTGCTGGCAGTTATTCTGCATTTTATATACTCGTGATCTGGACGACGCAGCGAATGTCGTTGTCGGGACTGCCAACGCGACTCTCCGCATGCTCAAAAGTTTGAGTATACGTGTGTATATGTATATACACGATGTTATAATACGATACGCATACGTATCCATTGCTCGCGTCAGTGTTTCATTTCGTAATCATTAAGATATGCATTATCCCATAATGACGAGGTGCCGGGCGGCGCATACCGTGACCGATCAAGCACTTCGACTCTCCGCAGTGTAGCTGGGTCTGGTGCTGCTGCGACTGCTGACTTTTTTTTTCTTTGCTCAATCTGAAAACTCGCTGCACTACTGATGGTATATAGTAGTGGTGTATAAAGTAACGCGCATAAATTGACTGCAAAACGCCCCGGTGAAATGCGTAACTGCATTCTTGCGAGGTCGAGCCTCTCGACACTCGATGAGACGCGATGATGAATTTAATTCATCGTTCGATTCATTTTCATGCTTTAATTAAACATCCTCGGTTACAGCGTACTGATTAAATTAGCAAGGTATCGTTCGTTGTTCTGCCATGCTGTATATGTAATCATTATAACGTTCACGAAACTCAATTTAAGGAGAGGCGCAGATTGATAAAAAGGGAAGTGGCTTTAAAGTACATATCTTGGGGAAAAAAAACAAGCGATTAAAATAGCATGGAAAAACTGTTGAAAGTATTAAAAATCAATTGACATTTTCGTGCAATAATTGTTATATGTGGACTGTATGTTTAGTCCTGTAGTGAACGTTTTAGTCATCAAAGTATGTTAAAAACGTGTTATTATCACCTGTAGTTTGACATATGTTTATCAACTAAAGTGGACTTGAAAAAATATTAGTCTGCATAATCTCATGGTAGATTGACATCGCAGAAGTTGTTGAATGATCCAAGAATATGTTTCAGGGAATTGAAGGTGTAAATGAATAGTTTTGCAGCTCGAAATAGCGGTGAAACCTGAGCCTGAAGCACGAACGTGCGGAACCACGTTATAAAATTAATACGAGTATAACCATATGGGTTTAGCAATACAATGGTCATACTTCATTCATTACTAAGATCTCAGCTTTCGGAAAAAATCGGTTTTTTTTCTCCGAAGAAACGGTAAAGCCAGCCCCTTGAGAAATCGAGCGATTGACGATGAAGTACAAAAGGTACTATAGTGCTTTCACATGAGCGAATTCCATAATAAGCATCGCGCGACCACAGTGCAACGAGGCGTGGATTTATTCATACTAGTATACAAGGGCCAAACGGATATCTCAATCTCTCACGGCTCCATGTCCCAGGAGCAGTTTTCGTAGTGAACGGGTACATGGCCAATTGCAACGACCCGTATGTATATATATACACGTGTAAACATCTTCGTGTATCCTGCTGGTGGCAATTCGAGCTACAGCGATGTGGTGCCTCCGAGAAAACTCTCCCGCTGCTCGGATGATCAATCGTCCCGCATCCCGACTGACGTTCACGAATGGTCACGTACACATGCTGATTCCCCCGCGTGGTCTTTGGATGAAACGAGGGGAAAAAATCGCGTATATTCACGTCTTCGGTCAGGTGAATCGAGCTCGAGAGATTCGAGCATCGATATTGGTAGGGCTGAGGATTTTTTTCGAGCCCAGACATTGGTCGATTCCATCTATAAATGATATCCCATTGGACGTCATTGTTAGATCTCATTTCGGAATCGAACATTCCCCAAGGGACATTAAAAGGCCACCAGAAGCTCCGTGGTAAAAATTTTC